>MU204310.1:324329-336829 GCA_017309775.1 Paedocypris sp. Pulau Singkep
ACACAGTTGAAAGAGAGGCGGTCCAGGAAAGATTGAATCTGTTGGGGCTGGTGATGTTGACCCGGAATAGTCCATATAAACCTACAAAATATATATACACACAAGAATTTTAAGAAGAGACATTTTCAAATATATCAAGGTGAGGTTTCAATATCATCATAATAAATTCACTTCAAGTTAACCATCCCTAACCAGTTCTAACTAAAATCAGTTGTAACCAACACAATAATTTTGACTCTCAAATATCTTTTCAAAGTTCGTCTAGTCCCCACAACTTTGAAAAGATATTTGAGGGTCAAACGTCCCCACAACTCAAACACTTGAGTGTGTCAGAGTCCAAAACAAAAAAGTAAACGAGTAATAAAAGTATTGTGCGCAATGTTTACTATTAAAGTACGCATCATACCATGTGTGTCCACCCGGGGTATAGTTGCTTGTGAAGCGGGGGAGACTCCCGCAGTGTTGACGGCTCTGAGGATGATGTGGTGAGCGGAGTACGACAGGATGAGTGTGAGGGAGAAATCTTTAGTGGTGAAAGAGTCGAGTCTGCTGCTTTCTCCAGACACTTTCCTCACCGTCAGGTTGTAGTGGTCAACACTGGCATTGGTTGCTAACTAAAACATGGTTGATAATTAGTTTCCCACCTAGGACCTAGAAAAACAGATCTACAAAACATCTACGGTCCAAAATCTACAAAAGTGTGAAGATGCTGGGAATAACAAAACAAAAGCATTAAATCTGAATCCTTTTGGCTGTGAGCGCTAGTTGATTTACTGGTAACATCCACCTGAAATTCCTGGTTTGGTTAATTTAGGTTCCATTCATGTAATTTTACCCAAGAAGGAATTTAAACATTTCTAAAGTTGGGCTCAACATTTGACTGGTGTGTCTATTTGTATTTGTCTTCATAAATTTATCTTGAGAAATAAACAGTAACTGGGAGTGAATAAAACAACAGTGATTGACATTTATTTGTCTACCTTCCAGTTCACAAGCACTTTCCTCTGTCCAACTTGTATAAATGGGTCTTGTTTATGGTCTTTAATGTTCAACCAGATAACTGGTGACTCTAACAGCTCTGAGAGAGAAGACATTGAAGGACACAGTGAAACGTCTAATTTGAACACTGGAGTGAAAATGCTTGGCCGCTATATAGTCTTACCTGGTGGGACAGTGATGAGCTTTCCCAACAGACACTGCGAGCATTTTAAAGTCATCTGACACTTTATCTGCATCTCATAGGTCAGTAATGCTGTCAGATTCTGCATCACACAGTCTGTGCGGTTTATAGACCATTGCTACATAACAAAAGGAAAAAAAAATCAAAGGTAAAACGCACACATTCAAATGTAAAACACACACACACACACACACACACACACACACACACACACAAACACACACACAGAGTATACATATATACACATCAAATAAAACATAAAAATTATAGTTAAAATTCAAAGCACAATTGTGAAACATTGCCACATTGAAAATCTTACTGCACTTTGCGCTTTGAGACAGTTAAAACTGTGAATAGCGCCTTACAAATACTCAGAACTTGAACAGAATTTCAAAACTGAATGTTAGGTAAAAAAATTTAAAAGTGACTTTTCCTTGAAACCTGGGAGTTAGTAATATGGTGAAATTTGGTTTCACTATATGTTAAAAAGAATTACAAATAAAATGGTAAACATTTTAATAGAAATGCCTTGAGGTTTTTTTTTAATGGATTGTTAAGAATTGCGATGGGAAAAGCCGAAGGTTCTGTTATACAACGACTTTCAGTGGCAGTTGTGATAAGAGAATTGTACTTGTGTCCAAGAGGTTGCAGGTTTGAATCCCCCTCCGGCTCCTTGAGCAAGACACTGACCCCCACTGACCCATCGACTACACGGCTTTAGCTGCCCACTGCTCCCGGTTTGTGTGTGTGTCATTTCACTGGATGGTTAAACTGAAGCTAAAGTTCATCCAAAAAAATCACTTCCTTTGGCCAACTGACACACACATTACAACTAACCGTGTGTGCTCATTTTGTGTGTGTTCACCTCGCTGATTTTATGAATGAATTGCATGTAGAGGAATTAATCTGCATTGGTTGAGTCTTAAATTAGGTCCAGAAATAATAATCAAAATTGTGTCACATAGTTGCAGAATCAGCCTTAGTCGGATTCCAACCTTCAACCTCTCGGACACAATCCAAGTCCCCACCACTAAACCACAACTCCCCACAAAAAGGAACAGCATGACCACGACATGGTCAATATCATAGTCGTAGATATTGATGTAGTACTTTTACCTCTTTCCATGTTGTTGTGTTGAATACTCTGTATAATATAGAAAATTTTGTAATAAAATTCTTCATCACTCCCCATTGTACGTGAACAAAAAGTTGACTTGATTTTCGCTGGAGAGTTACTTCTGAAGGGGAATCACAAACAGCTGAAAAAGAAAACAGCAGAACTTCACTGCACAGTCTAACCGTATTAATAAACCAAGGATTCGATCCCCAAGCAAAACATGAAGCTGTGTCTGCTAAATATAAAAACCTGCACACGTAGCTTTTAAAAAGCAAATTGTTAGTGAAGAGCCATCGGGCAATTTTGTAATTGTTGGTAGTTTGTGAAAGTTAAAGTTCCTTGTTTGTGTGTCTGTTGCTGCTATTTACAGTTTTAAAATGCCTGGAGAGAAAACCATTTATAAGACAAACACTTGCAGTAAGAATGAGAACAATCCACTCGACATGAAACACTGAAAGCTGCTAGAATCAAGTCTAATGTGAAACCTACTCAAGCTAGATGGGATTCCAGTGATACGTCTGACGCTGCAGTTCTTCTGATCATTGCCGTGTCCCACAACGGTGGCTGTCAGATTGTATTTGTCAGAAATATCCCAATCGGTAAATTGATATTTTGCGACACAAATCGTGTTGTTCTGACATTCATTTACAATTATACAAGTGAGCGATTTCCTGCAAAAGAACAACACAACGTGACTTCTCCAGAAGACGCATTATGGTTCTTCTTCAACATATTGTACATACTGTTCTATGAAGAGAGTGAAACGGTTCCGAGTGTCTCCATCATTTTTCCATTGACATGTGTAGATAGGTTTTTCAGACGTGCTGCGCTTTATATGACACTTAAAATCTCTGATGGCTGGGATAAAAAGAAAACAATGCCTGTAAGATTCGTATAACAAACGCACACACACATACACACACTCACACACACACACGCGCGCGCACAATATGTATTGAAATGCACAATATGAGATAAAATGTTGTACATGTAACAAATATGCTAAAAGGAGACTCAAAACAATAAAATATTATGAATAAGAAAACATTTGACTATATTTGGGAAAAGGCAACTCAAGGACTATATTAAGGAAAACCAATACTTCAATATTATGTAGTTATATAGACTGTATTTGTATCTCTCTCGCATGCGCACACACACACACACACACACACACACATGGTTCACCTTTGCGAGTACACGTATCTTTAGATATTTCCAATGATCCTCTATTACAGGAAACTGTAAACATGAACACAAAAAAGTAAGAGTAAAATGAAGTTTACTTCGATCAGAAGCGCTGATACCGACCTGCTGGGGACACCACAGTGCAGAAGACGCACAAACCTGGGAATCGAAGACGAGAATAAAATCACTAAGTAAAGGTGAAGCAGTGTCGGTAGCGATGTTTTCTGTTACCTAGAAGGAGCAGCACGGAAGACATGGTCGTTCCTCCTGAAGGGATGTTCCCTTGCTTTCCTCTGAGAGCTCTCGCAGAGCTCCGTCTCTAACAGCATCACTTCAGAGAGAAGAGAAGAGTTCTTCACCTCATCAACAACACTTCCCTGAAGAAGAAACGACGCTCGCGTCATGCGCCTCAGATCCACCGACTGCTGTGACGCGTCTGAAGCACGTGATGCAAAAGCGCTTCACACGCACTGAGAAGGTCCGTTTGAAACTCGGGGTATGAGTTCGAGGCCCGGTCAGTGTCTTTGCTTGCTTTTATTGGAAACTGGGATGTGCGTTCTCCATCTATCAATGTTCTATTCAATGTTTGGGTCATGATAAGTGACACACACACGCACGCACGCACGCACGCACGCACGCACGCACGCACACACACACACACACACACACACACACACACACACACACACACCGTAAAGTCTAAACGTTTTTGATGGGGAAATGGTGATTGCAAAATAGTTTTCTCTGTGATTATTTTGAATCACAACTTATATAAGGAGGTTTACAAACATTCCTGCGTGATGAAGAACTGGCAACACAAACTATCGTATGATGTACAGACAGTGGCTTTGGACAGTTTGAACCACTAGAACATGAGAAGAACGCACAGAAACTAACCAGAAAGGCTCCAGCTGAGACCAGGTGGAACTCAAGGTCAGGATTATTCTAAACCACGTCAAACTCAAGGCCCGCCATGTCATTTAATGTGGCCAGCAAAAGCTTAAAAGTATTAATTGTCTAAAAATAAAAAATAAATAGATTAAGAGCGTGCGTTGATCAAAGACAACATTTCCCACAACCCCTTTTGACTACAGTAGCTGCAGCAGTGTTTCCACTGTTTTATGTTATTTTTCTTTATTCACGTGGACAGTTTCATCCTGCATTAATGGAGTTATGTATGCTTTCATCAGCTGACAAAATTTAAAAAGATTTATGTTAGAGCAACAAGCAAAAATAGGTTTTCTACACAACTGCAATTGTCACTTGATTAAGTTATGATAAACATTAACTATTTTTACATTACATTTTTAAGTTACATCCGGCCCTTTGAAGACATCCATTATGCTGGTGTGTCCCTCAGTGAAAAGTAGTTTGACACCCGTTTGTGCCACTACTGCTGTGTTGTGTCAGCAAGATACACCGACAATTCTTTAATTGTTTCTGAGCAGAGTATTATCTGGTTTTTTGCTTAAGCTTTTGTGTTTCCAAAAAAAAAAAAACATCAGTTTTCAAATCAGTTTATGAAGCTTGAAATGAGGTCACAGATGCGATGTGACACATCAAGATAAATCAACCTTTTGGTTTTTGACATGTAGTTTATCCAAGCGCATCGCTTATGCCCCACATGCACAAATTGCTAAATAAGTATTTTAAAAATAAAAGTGAACTGAAAAAAATGGCCTTCACTGAAAAAATGTCAACGTCACTGAAGCCACCTTGAAATAGCTGAGAAAATGAAGAACCGGTGTGTGGTGGAGCTCCAGTTGAGGAGAAAGACACTGGAATGATCAATGCAAAGCCACAACTGTGTTCCCAAGCATCAAAATACCATTTAATGACAGTGAAAGAGTGCAAATCACTCAAAAATTGTGGATTTTAAAAGCACGTTTCTATTGTTTTCCTGCGACTTGACTGGTTGAGCTGGTGTTGGCAAAAACGAAGGTTTTTATTCGAAGTTTATTCTTTGACAAATCAACAAGAGCACTGAGAAATCTGATTGAGAACTTCTTCATTCTGATGCTTGGCTTTACCAAATGTAAGTTTAGACCTGCCTGATCTGGCCACTTCATTGTGTGTATCCTCCACACTGGTTGGATCCATTACGTTGACTTTCCATCTTCTCACATCGATGCTTCTTTATGATCGTTTCCTTAATATCATCCGTTTTGTGAACTGCTTTTTCTTTTCCGAGTCACAAGTAGCTGAAGCCAATCCCAGCAACTCTGGGCCGGAAGGCAAAACGCATCTTGGTGGTCAACCAATCACAGAGCAGGACACACAGATTCACATTCAGATTCCAGACATCAATCCTCCTACATGTGTTTGGACTATTCCAATTATGAAACCGGAGACCCAGAGGAAACCCCCGTAAAACAAGAACAACATGACAAGCGAAAGTTCCAACATGGTTCTCAAACTTTAGTCTAGAAAAAATTAAAAACAATCGCCCATGTGCCGTTTTCAGACCTTAGTCCTGAGGTACTGTACTGGTTTTACTGTACATGGGATTCTCTAGATCTGGTGGAGGTGTGAAACGTGTCACACTTCTCTTTTTTAATCTCAAACACACAGGAAGAGACTTCTTCACACTTCAAAAACGTCGGCATTAGAGGCCCAATATAGGAAACCCAGCGCAGTAGACCATCACGAGCCGGAGCTCCACGTCTTCCCCCGTCTCCTCGCAGCATCCACAGGGGCATCTTCATCTCTTCAGCAGGACACACTGTCATGAAGCAGTCCAGGAAGTTTCTGTTGACACTTTTAACATGTTTTTGTCAAAGGCAGCAACCACCGGATGATGACTCTGCCTGATAAAAGAACGAAAGCACATTTTTCTCACCTCGTTTTTTTAAAGAACACTGACTTCCAGGCTACAAAAACACACCCTGGTCAAATGACACGAAACGTCCAACTGAAACACGCGCCGAGTTTGTTCGAAAGTGTGTGATGATTGTGACTGAGTGATGTAAATCCCCCGCCTGTGTGTGCGCATCTACACATTCATCACTGGGTTTTTTTCAAACCGGTTAAATGGAAGATGAAGCTTTGATGCAGATGCAGATAAGAGTGAGTGGGTTGCTTTCTTTTGTGTGATGTGTATTTATGGCATCACACACTTAATTAACACGTAGACACAAAAGTGACGAAAGGTGAGGTTGGTGAGGAGATAGCGAGATGATAGTGAGACGGTTTGCTTGTTCTTTTATGAGCACAATGTTCTGCTCAAACAACATCCAGCCTACCATTCGCTTCAGTGATGAACCATTCAGGGACATGCAAAATAACACATACTGCTAACTTAAAAATGTTATACAGACCTAATTCTCACAAAACAGACATTTTATATAATAAAAGTACTGTCATTGTAAAGTTACATGTTAAAAGCAATATTTATGATAAAATAATATTTATATAAAAATATTTGCATAGCTACATTCACATCATCTGCAATTTCAAGTTTCAAATGAGAAATTTAAATTAATTTATAATTTACATTCAATTATAAACCAGCACTCTCCATAAACAAAGCAACTAAATCATTCAAATAGCATCACCAAGTGTTTAGTCTATCATAATTCCAATCCTCTTCTAAAATTCCGGTCACTAATCTAATCAGTACGAGACTCACACATTCAAACTTTTTTCCCCACACTTCTAGTCAATTCAGACTTCAATTCTGTGAGCACGTGTTATTGGACTGTGACAGGAAGTAGCATGAGCTAGAAACCACCAGAATCTGAATCTGTTTAGTGTAGTTTATGTGCATTATAGACCATGAAACGCTCCAAAATACGGCGAATAAATAAATACGTATAAAGAAATCGACAAACGTCATCTACACCAATACATCGCTTCTTTCTTCACACTATAGAATTGAGTTGATACACTACTGCTCGGATGAGGGATGGTGTCAGGAAGGAGATGTTGAGAAGATCTGGAGTCATCACACAAAAGACGTTCTAAAACAGCATCTCCAGCTTTTCCCTTTGCTAATTTTTGCAATCCTCCACAGTTTGTCATTTAACCACAATTATATAAAGATTTTAATTCATAATGATCTAATCAGATTATATCCCGCTCCAACATTTCACTAGAGAAAATGCTAATTCTATCGAGTTGGTTTTTTATGGCTCTGTTGGGCAGCAAGCAGTGGCCCTCATCCACCACCAGGGCGGCGTGAGAGCAAGTGAGTGAGCGCTCGCTACAGTTTGATCCCAGTCCTTGTCCAAAAGCAAGTATATTGTGCCGCTGAAACATATTTGATTTCGATACAAAGGATTTAGATTTTGATTGGTTAGTTCATTATAGTTCATATTTCAGTTCAATTGATTTTCTTCAACTTTCTCCTTTAAAAGACAACAGTTGTTGTTTGTTTGTAGACTTGCTGTTGAACCATGATTTGTTGATCTGATGTCGACAGTTTTAGAACTTTGGGACTTTAAAAGTGGTTTAAAATTGTGGCACTGTATCTGGTCTAGAAAGTCGTTTCCAGACAAACCCTTTAACAGCTAAAACTAAGCCGAATCATTTCCTCAAAAAGGGGATAAGGCTATTTTTACTATTTCTATAACTTTATTCATGAATTGTCTTAAAAACGATGAGATGAACGATTGCCACAAGACACAAATCCAACGAGAGTCTGAAGAAGAGCCTGACAGATGAATGAAATATTTTCACGTCCTTTAGATCCATTTTATTAGGCATTTGTTGAAAACATTGAGCTCTATAGAATCATTCTGCCTACAAATCTAGTAATATATATATATAAATACATATATTTTTCATTATTTTATATTTTTTAGCAAAGAATTTAGCTAACAAGCAAACATTTAATATATACGATAACTGTATTATAATACACTGACTGGTAAAAAAAGAACCTGGACAAAAAAGACAATATAAAAAATAGTTTTAACACTTACAGGTTTTCAGTTGGTGACAGTAATGACACACCTTAAGTTATCAAACAAACTAAATACAAGTCATAGACTTCAAAGGAAAATCTGTAAAATCTCCGAACGTTTCATTCACTTGTCCGAATTCACAATTCATTTAAACGCCTCTCAACTGAACAAAGGCACCAAAAACAGAAATCAGAAACACACAAAACATGAACCACCATGTTAAATGGAAAATGTTTTTTTCGTTTTTGCATTTTTTTTGAAACATTAATTTTCTGCTAGGGGAAGGGAAGAGTAAGAGTAAATGCAGCAAAAAAAAAACAAAAAAAAATTGGATGAATTTTACATTTTTAAAAGCTATTAGTGACGAATTAAAAGACATTAGTCCCGCAAAACCTCTAACCCAGGGGTCGGGAACCTGTGAGTCGCGAGTCATAAGTGGCTCTTCTGGTGGCTGCGTAAGGCTCGCTGACAAAGCTTTAAAAACACATAATTACGTAAAAAATGTAAAACGTTCTCTGGTATTTCCAAGCGCCGCGTGTTGTGGGGGATGAGTTCATCGCTTAACGAGGGGAAAATAAGTTAAAAGTTAAAGTATAAATCAATGTCCTCCCGATTTTAAATGTATTTTATTTGCGTTTGATTTATTGGAAATGTATGTGTATAAGTCTGAGTTTATTTGACTCGGGGGCGTGGCCTGAAAGAGTTGAAACAGCTCTGGATGTGACCGTGTTTCTGCTCTTCACCGCACCGGTGTTTTGTCAGAACTAAAAGTTGAAGACATTTCACATTTAAACACAGCGTTATCAAAACCAGCTGAAAGACGTGTTGTCCTGCATTTCATATTGGCTTTACATATATGCATAAATTTACTTGTGTTTAGTTTTAAACGGGTACGGCTCTTTTGAACTTCATTTTTACCAATATGGCGTGTTTATGGCTCTCTCAGCCGCAAAGGTTCCCGACCCCTGAACTAACCCAATCTCAGCGAAAAAATTCAAACCTTCAGCAAAAATCCACACGTGCTGACTCAGTCTGAATAAAGAAAATACAAAAAACCCCAAATACAAAACAACAAACCAAAAATCCCATTTTTGAGTGAGGTTCTGTTTGGTGCACACAGCATTACTTAACGCGTGCTCTTTACTAGTTTACTAGTCTAGTTTAGTTTTACTGCTTCACACAGTTTAGTGCAAGTTAGTTGGTTTAACCGAAAAGATCCAAACTTAATCAATGAACCAAAAATAAAAGAGGTTGGGAGATGGTGGGGGTCAGACAATATTATATCTGTACAATATACAAGCATAACTGAAGATTATCGCTTCTGATAACTGAACCAATCGTGTTGACTAGTGTGAGACATATGAATATCATATGACAGAAAGGATATTCACCGTATTCAGCCGCTCTCAGAAAGGCCGGAGCAGTGTAGTTGTGTCCTTCAGCTGAGGAGGTTGATCCTCCATCTCTCCGTCACACTCGTCCACGGCGTGTTTGACCTGCAGCGTGGTGAGACACTGAGCAGATGTGAGGTGATGTGGTGTATCATCATGTACGTCTGAAACAGGCGGAACAGACCTGTGAGGATCTTCTCCACGCAGACAACCAGCCCTCACGCTTTTCACCACCACTCACACATCCTTTATTTCGCTTTTTATCTTTCCTCCCTCTAAAAAAAAAAAGACACATTTTTAGGTTGAATATTTTTTCATTGGTCAATAGGGCTGCACAATTTAGAGAAAAAACCTAATTGCGATTTTGATGCGATTTTCGATTTTTGCACTTTTAAGTGCATAAAACTAAAATTATGAATAAAATATATTGTTACTTTTACAACACAGTTAAATAAACTACATAAAAAGTGATTGATGTAATGAGATTGTTTGAGGCTTCGTGATGAATAAATACTGTACCTCAACCTAAATACCAAAGAATAAGAATGGAAAATAACCATTTAGTCAATTGTTTTTTTTTATTTACCAGCCTGAAACACAGAAAAACAAAAAAAAATGATCTCTTATTGGAAATTAGTTCAGACAATGTTGTCACTGGCAGAAAATGAAAAAGTGAACCATTCTTAATAAAACAATTTAAAATACATCCCTTACTGTGAATTGGAAAACAAAATAACTCCAGTGTAATTGACAGGTAATTAGAAACATAGAACTTGCATTGCACACATTTCACTGGCACCAAAAAAAATGCTCCGATGGCGTGTAGTAAAAAGGCAAAATGTAAAATGCACTACTTAAAACTTTTTTGTAAAAAATTGTAAAAAATGAAAAAAATGAACAAATTTTTGTAAAAAATGAACAATCACCAAACATAAAACATTAGAATGATATTATTATTATTAGTATTGCTAATGCTAGTGTGATTTCTAAGATGCTGGTATAAAGGAGTTGCGTTTCCTCTAGATCTGGCTACGCACGGTTTTACACTGGCCAGTCGTTTGCGAAACCAAAAAAGCTCCAAACAGCTGAAGTGTCAGCGTCCTTCATGACCAGCTGCTCTGCCGCCGTTAGCTGTTCTATAGCAGTTTCCTTTCCTATCAAACGTTCGTTCACCGTCACGCACGTTCGCTGTGTAAAATATTGTTTTATTGTCACTTCTGATTGGTCAGCAAGCCAGTATCGGGAGATCTGACTGTTTGGATTGGCTAATAGGCGTGTCACTCAAACGTCAGTACTTTACTTTACTTTACAATTATTTAGCAGACGCTTTTATCCAAAGCGACTTACATTTCATTACAATTGTTACAATTCAACAAATTCCTGCTTTCCCTGGGAATCGAACCCATGATCCAGTGTTTTTTAAACACTAGCGCTCTACAGACTGAGCTACTGGGATTAAGCACTTTTAGGAAGCACACACTGATTTGTCTGTGGAACAGAGGTGTAAACGGAGGCATCTCTTCTGACCTGCTCTCGCCGTGAGAACGTCTGGAGCCGCCGTGACCTGATGAAGCCATTCTGTCCTTCTCTCGCCCAGTGCGCTTCTCATTCCTGCCGCCGTTCTTCCTCATCTGGCCATCTTGGTTCCTTCTGTGATCTCTATATCAACAAGAAGTGGCTTTGGAAGCAGAGTTTCTACAGAACAACAGCAGCAGAGGTGGTGAGGTGAGGTGAGGTGAGGTGGACCTGGAACGCGACCGGCTCCGGCTGCGGCGTCTCTCCCTGGAAGTGGAGCGTCTCCTGTGCGTGTTGCTTGTTCTCTGCCGTGACCTACACACACACACACACACACACACACGCTTAATCACATTATTAATAAAATCTCCCTGTACTTCAGTGACTTTCGTAATATAATATTAATAAATATGTACAGTGCAAATTCCATTTACGTAGGTAAAAAAAAAAAGTAGTAACCAGTGGTGTGGTAAATACTGAAGTATTTTTGGTTACTTTGTACTTGTACCAAGTATCAAAAACACATGAAATGTTTACTCACTATTCGACATCACTTTTGATTGAGTATCTGTACTCATTACTCCACTACTTTTGCACCGACTCTGTCAGCGACAACGTAACATTGGCAATTTTGTAATCGGTGGTAAATATCTTGGGATGACAAGGTGATATCGCCATCTGCAGGGTGATGAAGATACTGGATGCTATTGATGAGCTAAATCACATGAACGTGAAAAAAATGCTGCACTGTTTTGCAAGTCTGAGTTTTAAAAAAATCTATTTAGTTCTGCCATTTGTAAATATTGAGGTGTTAAATTTAATTTCTATATCAGGAAATAAAACCTCATAAATAAAGGCTTTCTTGTTTTTCCACATTTCTTCATATTTTTTAGCCTAATTTCCAATATTAGTGTGACCTACTCCAGCCGTACACCCCATCACGCTGTCTCAGGTCAGCACACCACCGGCTTCTAGTCATCCCGAAGACCAGGAGGACATTCAGAGAGGACAGAGCTTTCTCTGCTGTTAGGCAAACATTAGGCAGGCAGACTCTCTTCCGGTTTTTAAATCTCTTTTAAAAACACACTTTTTCTCCTTGGCGTTTTAACCCGGAACGAGTTGTTGACTTTTACTGTCTTTTATTGTATTACCTTTGTCTTATATCTGTTTTAGAACTCATTGTTGTAATACGTTTGTACTGTTTG
>MU204310.1:341829-358906 GCA_017309775.1 Paedocypris sp. Pulau Singkep
GAGTAATGTGGAGCCAGAGTTCTTAGAAACTACAAGCACAAGCACTGTATTCTACTTTCAACTACGCCAATTCCTTTCTACACACGTTCGTAAAACCTCAGCATTCTGCCATTTTCAAGCAGTCACTTGGCTTTCACATCAGTTGGGGGTTTCTGATTTGAGATACAGCATTTAATACTCAGACTGATTCCTAGGCTGATTTACACAAACTTAAAACCTACACACACTCAGCATTTACACACTCAAAACTCACTCATTTTCTCTCCCTCTTTAACTCACACACACACACACACACACACACACACACACACACACACACACACTTCAGTTTTTCTGCTGTAGATGTGTCTATCTCTCTCCTTGTCTTCATTAATAGACAATATAATAGAGAATTCTGATTAATATCAGCAACATGCGCAACAACGCCGTTCTCCGATGAATGTTTCACGATTTGAGTGTGTGATTGTCTTTAGTGTGACTGATCCATTTCTGTCCCTTAAGGAAGCAGCTGAACAATGATGTCACACTTTTACTGCAGCAGTTGAGTTATTAACTACTAGTTATTCCGTTAGCTTTACTTCAAGCTTTTATTTACATTATTATACAATTTTAAACATGCTGTTTCACTTTTATAAGACATTATTTCACACTACGGACATTTTAGATACGAAAACAGGCTTTTTGTCTTGTTTCTGCCGGAGGTCTGATGCTTTTTGTAGTATTAATAATAAAATGGGAAATGATAACAGGTTTTGCTAGACAATAGATCTGACACTGATACTATGTCAGATACTATATTATACTGTAGTATCAGGTCAATCTAATACTATGGCAGCCAATCTTGATACTAATTAAACGAATACTTGCATTAGAGTTAGGGAATTATTCTTTATCTTCAGATTTGCTTTCCTCCCCCACACATACTTACGCAACAAGTAGAACATTATATTCAAAGATTTCTCACTCTAGATTTTCACTGTGAGCCAGTTCACTAAACATGGAGCTTGGCTTTAGAGCGTAGTACTGGTAATATCAATCTTTATTCTGTAATAATCAAGTTGTTTTTTACAGACCTGATGTCATTACATAAGTCTCCATCATCACCACTTGGGGTCACCATCACCATCTTCATTGAACTCCGTGTGTGTGTGTGTGTGTGTGTGTGTGTGTGTGTGTGTGTGTGTGTGTGTGTGTGACGTACTAACCTTCAGCACATGGCACAACTATCAAAGCTCTGTCGATAAAGACAGTGTTGGTTAAATGCTGTGCCACCCCCACACTGGACGGCTCTTGAAATTTTATGTAACAAACTTTGGAGGAAAAAGAAATCGGAGCATTGCTGAAAGAGGGAAAATATATTTTAGTATATAACAGCTTTAAAACGTTACATTCGATATGAAACACACATATTTATAACTAAATAATCGACACTTTAAACCTTGAATATTGTGTGTGTGTGTGTGTGTGTGTGTGTGTGTGTTTTCAGAGAAATTTAGTTTTACTTGAATGATCTGTGTATTTGTGTAAATGCATCTTTGATTGTAGGCGTGTCCCTGCTGGTGTGTGTGTGTGTGTGTGTGTGTGTGTGTGTGTGTGTGTGTGTGTGTGTGTGTGTGTGTGTGTGTGTGTGTGTTTTCAGAGAAATTTAGTTTTACTTGAATGATCTGCGTATTTGTGTAAATGCATCTTTGATTGTAGGCGTGTCCCTGCTAGTGTGTGTGTGTGTGTGTGTGTGTGTGTGTGTGTGTGTGTGTGTGTGTGTGTGTGTTGTTGACTCACTCTGGAGGATAGAGTCGTAATTCCTCGATGTCTCCCAGGAAGCCGAACAGCGTCCTCATCTGATCACTGCTCACCGCCGCAGACAGATTTGTTATCTGGACTACATTCGTCCCAGGCGCCGAGGTCATCGCTCGCAAAGGTGCAAATGTTCACTGCGGAATTCAGCGACACACACACACACACACACGCGCACACGCACGCACGCACACGCACGCACGCACACACACAGCGCGTCAGTTTCCAGCTAGCAGTTACGTTAGCAATGAACACTGCAGTCTGTAGTTACAGTCATTATTACACAATAGCGCCACCAGCTGGCGCGGAGGAAAACTGAGGCTGCGGATAGCAACACATTTTCAGCGTTAAGTGATGCAAAGTGCTGTACACAGTTAATAAGTATTTAATATGAAATTTATTTCACTGTTCATTTTTTTTACACCTGTAGACATTGCCTACAATAGTCCTATTGTAATTGTACCAATTGGTTCGTCCTGGGCGAGTTATGTTATCCCGATCCTTTTAAACGATAAAACACACACACACACGTAACAGAATGGCATTTATTACATTTCCCACTCTCTTTTGAAATATGGAATGTGTTTTTAATAAATGAAACACTTTATTTGATTAAAAGGAAAATGTCTCTATTTTATTGGTCTGCACTTCTGTTGTCGCAACACTTCTGTTGATGCAATTTCCTCAAAAAGGAATTAAAAAACATTTGACGACTTCTGATTTGCAGTTGCAATTTTCAAATAGAACAGAAGTGAACGTGGACCGATCAGGACTATTTAAAGTTTTAGAGTTGTATTTTAGATTTATTTGTGTTATTATTTTTTTTTTTTACTCTTAAAAAATCAACCGTAAATTGTGTGCGTTAGCACAATTGGCATAATTCTGCACCCAGTTTCGTCTTATCTCACTGTAGGGTAATACTCAATTTTACTGGACATTTTAAAAGTAAAAAGTATTAAAAACTATGTAGAAATATGTTTAAATGAAAAAAGAGGCATCATATTACCTGTTAAGTATGAAATGCGTTTAATCGACATTAAAGGAAAACCTAAACCTTCATTAAATCTTTAAGGAGGCTCTTCTTGTGACATTAGCTTTAGGTGTCATGTGTCTTCACCAGTGAAAGGACATTCAGCAGTTTAAACGGAACTGGCAAATTGTCCTGGGCATTGATCTTAACTTGCTCTGCTTTTAGATATTTAAAACAAGAACTGCTAATCTGCCTACATCAATTGCCAAAAAAAAAACGAAGATTTTAAAGTCATTTCCTAATTTGGTGTGTTAAAACCAATCATTCATTCAAATCATTCTTACACATTTGTTTTTACAGTTTTATAAATACAGAATGTAGTTATCAGAAAACAACATGCTTGAAATAAAAATGTAATCGGCAGGAATTATAATTAAACTGATGAGTGCAAACAGATTAAAAGTTGTGTTGCTCTCAAGGTCCCATGCTGTTGCTATGGTGATTTTGGAGTCAGTTTCCAGTGAGTAACTCCAGACTGTGGAGAGTAAAAGTAGTTTGCTCCGGCAGTGAGAGTAAGAGTCGCTACATAATCCCACAAAATGCCAAAGAAAAGTGATGCGGTAAGAAAATTAGAAGACGGTGAGTATAACTTTATTAATTTTCCCTTTAAACGAGGCTGTAACATCGATTTTGAATTCTCATTTCTAGTAATTCAGTTAGACACCTTTATCTAACGTACTGCGCATTTACGTGTATTTTGTTAACAGTGGGAATAGATATCGATAGAGAAGTTGAGAATGCTGAAGGTAATGTTCAATAACATTTTAACAAACAATAAAAAACACAAAATCATAAAAAATACAAAACTTGCTTTTTAACAAGACGACAAGAAGGGCAAGGGCGCGAAGAAAACAGCGGCGGGTAAAAAGGGCAAAGATGAGGATGAAGATGCCCAGCAAAAACGGAGAGCCAAGAAGAAGAAAGCCCGAGTAGAAGAGGAAGAAAGCGACGATGACTTGCCGCTAAAGAGATGTGCTGGAAACAGAAAGAGAGGAAAGGTGAAAAGAAAGGAAGAAGACGAAGACGGCAAAGGCAAGAAAAAAAAGGGGAAGGGAAAGAAAAAGCAGAAAGATGGAAAAGACAATGATAATGATAAAGACAGCGACAAAGATTCAAAGAAAAACAGCAGGTATGTCAAGCATCACTTCATCCTTAACACAAGCACGTTTTTATTAAACTCTGATGATCCAATTCATTTACGTAATGCATCCTCTGATACAGTATATGAAATAGCAGGTGCCCGCTTTTTTAACTTTTTATTTAGTTAATGCATTAGTAATTTTCTTGAGTATAGCAAGACGTGTAAAAATATTGATGTTTGGTTTTCAGTGAGTATATTTTATCTGAAGATCTGGAATGCACTGTTTAACTAAGGTTAATGGAAAGCAAATTAAAACAAAAAAGAATATTAGGAAGAATTCATCCTTGATGTACACAATCTGCTGGAATAAATTAAACGTTCAATAGATTAAAGTAGAATAGAATAGAGCAGAAAGGACTTGTAGAATAGAATAAAGTAGAATACAGTAGACTAGACTATAATATATTACAGTAGAATACACTTGAATGAAGTAGAATAGAGTATAACAGGCCTGAAAAGAGTATAGAGTATAAAAGAGCAGAATACCATAAAGTAGAATAGATTTTAACAGAGTAGAATCAAATAAAGTAGCGTAGACTAAAATAGAGTAGAGCATATTACGCTTGAAAAGAGTAGAACAGAATAGAGTAAGAGCAAAAAAAAAACTTGAAAAGAGTAGAATATAATAGGATAGAATAGAGTAGACTACAGTTGAGTAGAATGGAATAGAGAAGAGTACTAGAATAGAATAGAATAGAATAGAATAACACTGTATTGTTGTACAACATGATGTGATGTTCAACTTCAACCAAGTGTAAATACTATAAACATGCATGTATGAATAAACTATACAATTACATTTTAGCATATAGCGCAGAAACAAAAATACATACCAGTTGCACAAATATCTTCATGAATCTTTACCAATAGTTTAAAAGCATTCATCCATTTTCTGATTTTCTTCTGCATTTCTGGGTCGCGGTGAGCTGGAGCCAATCCCAGAATCAAAGACGGGCCACACCCTTTTTGGTTTGTGACCAACCAATCACAGAGCGGGACACACACACATTCACACTCTCACTCACACATGGGCAAACTTCTCCAAACTCCAATTTTATTATTTGCAATTTTTGGACTGTGGAGAAAACCTGAGTTAGACAATAGTTTGGTCAATTTTGAATAAGATCTAGTTTGGTTCATTAATATGTTCCTAATGTATACCGACAGACTTGCCATTTGTATTACATCTTAGTTACAACAAAAACACACTTCTGTGTCTTAGTGATTCCAATTCAGACGGAGAAGAGGATTCCATGTCCGAAGGAGAAATGGAGCGACTGAAAGAAGAGGTTGAAGAGAAAAAGAAACTGATAGCAAACATTCGGAACAAACCCTGGAGGATGAGAAGACGCCTCAAAGTCCTGAAGTAAGCGCTGACGCTTCCTAGCTGAGCTGTAGAACTGTCTGATCGCCTGTGTGTGTGTGTGTGTGTGTAGAGAAGCTCAGCAGTTTGTGGATAAGTTTGAAGGCGCTTTGGGGAAAGGCAAAGGCAGGAAGTGGTATGCCTACAAAGTCATGATGATGAAGGTAGGAAGATGAGAATTAAAAAAAACAAGACCTGGATTTATAAAATTCACTGAGTTGATTAGAAAAGGCCAAAATCTGTTAATTGATGTCAACTGATAACACACTGAAAACAAATTAGGTTAAACTAGTAAAAAAAAAAAAGTGTAAACACCTAATTTAAAGATAGGTAAAAATAGCTTTTTTCTTTTCCTTGTGATGAAGAAATGGATCAAGTTCCAGCGGGACTTTGAAAACTTCCGGACGGCTTGTATTCCCTGGGAGAGGAAGATAAAGGAGGTTGAGAGTGAGTGTGTGTGTGTGTGTGTGTGTGTGTGTGTGTCCGGAGAATATAGTCATAAAAAATGCATTTCTCAGGCCATTTTGGATCGTCGGTGGCCTCATACTTCATCTTTCTTCGCTGGATGTACGGCATGAACATGGTTCTCTTCGGCTTGACTTTTGGTCTGGTTGTGATACCAGAGGTCAGCAAAACGTCTACAATCAAATGAGATATTTCATGTTTGCTGTCAGTTGTGTAACTTTATAAATACTTAGTTTTAAATATCACTGACATGTGTGCAATTATTGGACAGATGCTCATGGGACTTCCATACGGTTCGATTCCGCGGAAAACTGTGCCAAGAGAGGATCAAGACACTGCGATGGACTACTCAGTTCTCACTGACTTTAATGTAAGAAACTATATACGTACGCACACACCTTCTTCAGACTTGTCACCTCCTTCTGCTAAAACACATTCAATCTTTTAGAACGGAGGTTGGTGTATTTCAGGAGTGTGTGATTGTGTTGAGTGTGAACACATCAGCTTCAGGACGTGATGGAGCGTCTCCCTGTGAGACGCAGCGGGACCACGACTTGTCACACTTTTACTGTAGAGATTGAATTAAATAATAAGTGCAGCTGTTTTTGTGATAGCATTACGTTGATTTCCCACTTTAAAATACATTACTGCTGTAATGCAGATATTTAAGATGCAAAATTGCACCAATAATTCTGTCAATTCTTCTATTTTTTGACCACATTCACAGTCCGGAAGGAAAGGGTGCGTCGTAAAATGGCCCGTGGAGATCCTTGCTTTACACCGATGCATCTCTTTGACAGAAACCTGAACAAGATAATTACAGAAATGAAAAATGATGCTCTAAACAAATGTTTTTTCTCGAGTGTCAGCTGAGCATGTTTAACACTCTGTGCTGTTCTTTTGTTGACAGGGTTACTGCAAGTATTCTGCTCTTTTCTATGGCTACTATAATAACCAAAGAACCATTGGCTTCCTGAAGTTTCGCCTCCCTCTCTCCTACCTGATGGTGGGAATTGGGACCTTCGGGTATAGCCTCATGGTTGTGATCAGAACGTGAGTCTCCTAAGTGCTGTAGCAATGACATGAAAAACACACGACATTTTCTTCTGGAATCACATGATTTATATACCGTCAAATATACAGTAGGTTCTTGGGGGGTGGGGAGTGGAGCTCTGTGGTCTCTACCACAGATTTACAACCACACACCAGGAATTATTAGGGATCTAAGTTATTATAACTTACCTATGTTTTACAGTGGCATTTTAATGATAGGACACTATGCAAAAAAATATCAGGATTCTGGTTTTACAGCCAGATGGTTATGCCACATGTGAAACAATGATTTGTAGCACTGTTAGCTCATTAGATTGACACACACACACACACACGCAGTATAATCTGTTCAGGTGAAGACCACTGGAAATGCGCTTCTGTTATCCTGCCAGCGAGAATGGATTCTCCCCCAGCGTTGAATAAAGTCCACTCTTGCTGTTAGGATGGCTAAAAACGCAGATGTGGGGGGAGGGGATGGAGAAGACAATGAGTTCACTTTTGCCTGGAAGATGTTCACCAGCTGGGATTATCTTATTGGGAATGCCGAGACAGCCGACAATAAATACGCCTCCATCACCACCAGCTTTAAAGTATGTACTCCGACCTGTGCCGTGTTGTGTAGGTGTTTGCTTGCTGGAGAAGATCTAGCGTGTGTGTCAGTCAGTTTGTTCTTCTAGAGAATCTGACATATTGAGTCAGTGGAGCCGTAGAAACGTTCCCAGAACATTCCTGTGATCCAGTTTTGGAAATCCAGTGTGGTTATTCTTTTGCAGGAGTCCATTGTAGATGAACAAGAGAACCAAAAGGATGAAAACATTCATCTGAGAAGGTTCCTACGTGTCCTGGCCAACTTCCTCATAACGTGTACTCTGGGAGGAAGTGGCTATCTCATATACTTTGTCGTTAAGCGATCGCAGGAATTTGCCAACATGGACAACCTGTCGTGGTATGAGAAAAACGAGGTAGGTGACGAAAAGAGCAAAGGGACAGATAACACCCTGTACGTAACACCGTTGTGTGTGCAGCTGGAGATCATCATGTCTCTGCTGGGATTGGTGGGTCCCATGCTCTTTGAGACCATCGCAGAGCTGGAGGAATACCATCCACGAATCGCTCTCAAGTGGCAGCTCGGACGAATTTTTGCTCTCTTCCTTGGAAATCTTTACACGTTCCTGCTCGCGCTTTTTGACGAGGTTAATGAAAAAGTAAGTTCTGTCTGAGTCTCCTTTAAAGTTTTTCCGATTCAATTAGGAAGTATATTGATTGTAATTTGCTTAAAGCTTGAAGAGGAAGATTCCATCAGGAATGCCAGCATTTGGTTCGAAAAAGAGTATTATGCCAACTTCACAGCCAATAACCCGAACTACACTGGCATTCCACCTCCCCCTAACCCGGCTGACGTCATCCGAGGTCCATGCTGGGAGACCACCGTGGGAGTAGTAAAGTCACTTCTTCAGTTTTTCATGATGTCCCTTGCGCCATAAATATATCGTCAAGCTTGTGTTGTAATAAGAATGTTAATAATAATAGCTCGGGAAGCGTTGATTAAGTTGGCAGCCAGGTCGTGTGGGTATGAATTTCTCTGGGTCTCCAGGTCACGCCCAGAGCAGCGGGCAGCTTCATGGTCACTTCAGTTGTGGATCCTGAGAAGCTGTGATCATATGGTCAGACGCTCAATGTCAAAAGACAAATACAAGATGTTATTGCTAGGAAATATTACTTACAAATACTGTACGAGATCAACAGAAATTCACACGGAAAAAGGCATATATTGCAACATCACCTTAAACTCATGAAGAGCACTGATGAGGAGGGAGGGCACAGAGATGAACATGTTAAGTCCCATGGTGGAGAGACGGATAGAAGACAAGTGGAGCAGAGTGAAGATGGTCCGAGGTTGCTAGTGTATAAGGAACTATCAAGAGCCTCGTAGGTGAGGATGATCATCTGCTGAGATGGTGAGGTGAGCCAGTATTAAAGAGTGCTTGAGATGAAGGGAGTTGCTAAGAGAGGGATTCGGCAGAGGAACGGAAGGCTAGGTGGAGACACAGAGCCGAGTGTGGCTTGTGAAGCAGTGGAAGTTAAAGGTTCTGAGCTACAGGAGAGAAGGTCCCAGAACACAGCCCTGAGGAGCTTCCACTTTAAAGGAACAAACTGCGGGTGCTCAAATGGCTAAGAATTTAGAACGAGGTTAGAGATGCAAAGTGGAGAAAGCCGGACGGATAGGATGCTGTGTGAGTTAGTCGAGTCGAGGAGTTTTAGGATCCTAAAACAGAAAAACACACACGAGTATTACTAAAACATTTCTCTATTCAAATAGGAGTTTGTGAAGCTGACCATCTCAGACATCCAGGTGACATATCTGACCATTCTGATTGGCGACTTCCTGAGAGCCATGATTGTCCGCTTCCTGAACTACTGCTGGTGCTGGGATCTTGAGGCCGGATGGGTATGTCATCGCTACACATTAGCTCTTCATCTCTAATAGCATTTTTGCATTTTAGCCATCTTATGGCGAATTTGACATTAGCGGCAATGTCCTTGGTTTGGTTTTTAACCAAGGAATGATCTGGTAGGAACAAAGTCAAATTAAAACACATGATAGTCGTTTTGATAAATAACTTATGCACGTGTTTGTTAGGATGGGAGCTTTCTACGCTCCTGGGCTGGTGGGCATCAATGTTCTCCGTCTCCTGTCCTCCATGTACTATCAGTGCTGGGCTGTAATGGCGTGCAACGTCCCTCATGAAAGAGTCTTTAAAGCTTCCAAATCCAACAACTTTTACATGGGCCTGCTGCTGCTCATCCTGTTTCTGAGTCTCCTGCCTGTGGTCTACACCATCATGTCCCTGCCGCCCTCTTTTGACTGTGGACCCTTCAGGTAGGGCCCATCATCTGCTGCTGTTCAAAATGCCTCATCACAAGCCTCCCCTGCTTTTATATCAATACAGTGGCAAGACAAGAATGTTTGACGTGGTTATGGAAACTATTGATCTTGATCTTCCTGCGTTTATGGGAACCCTCTTCGGCTATGTTGCAAATCCTGGATTAATTATTCCAGCAGTGCTTCTCATGGTGTAAGTATGAGTGTGTTCATATTATTTTCAGCTAAAATGTTTTAACCAAGTCTTAGAATGTATTAATTTCTATTTGCAGTCATTTAAATTGTAGTAAATTACTTGTCATAGAGAATTAGATTATTGTATAAAAAAGATTATTTAAATGTACGGCATATTCTTATATTACGTATATTCCCAAGTAAATACATTATTTCTTATTATATAAAACTATTGTATATATTTACACATTATTACTTGTTTCTTCTTTTTGTGGTGCAGACTGGCCATATACTATCTAAATTCGGTTTCGGAGGCTTATAAAAACTCCAACAATGAGCTAAAAAAGAAGATGCAAATGGTAAGAAAATTAAAAAAAAAGGTTTTAAAAGAGAAGCAGCCGGTGAACGCTGAACCGTGTCACAGGCAAGAGACGAGGAGAAGAACAGACGGAACAACAAAGACAGCACCAACCAAGTGATGAAAGACCTGGAGGATCTTCTGCCGAAGCGCGCTCAGATCCAGCCTGCGCGAAATGCCCAAGGTCCTGGTCACTTTTCATAAAGATGCCAAACTAGAACAAACCCCTGGAGTTTTGAATTGTTGCTTTTTTCGTCTCAGAAAAGAAAAGTGAGCATGGTGGGAAATCCACGAAGGTCAAGCCTGGAGGCGGCGTTCATCTGCAGAAAGACGTGTCCCTGGCGTCAGCTAATCCTGGCGAGCGTCGGCCTGTGACCCGGGCCCCTGGCCCCCGAGCTCCGGGACCCCTGCCTGGCAAACATGAAGCTGCTCGCCACTGAGCATCATCCTACTTCTAGGAATATATACAATACTTCTATATTGTATGTATTCATTTTTTGAATATGGGTAATTTGGTGAATACCATGTCAACATTTTATATATTATTTAAATATTGTGTTATTACTTGATAAGATAACAGGATGGGTTCAATAACGGCAGCTATAGTGACGCTGCCCAGGGCGGCATTTTTGTTTCCATGTCACGTGGGGGGAAGGGAACGTTTCTCAAAAAATGACACTTGTGAAAAAAATGACACAATAAACTAAGTGTGCAGCGTGGGGGGGGGGGGTATCTGTTGATTTTAATTTAGAAAAAAAGGTATGCTACAGCTTTCTCTGTATCCATGTCATCAATAAAGGACTTTAAATAAAGTGTTCCATACACGGTGAAGAAATGTATTCGTGAAACATTGTACTAATACAGGGGTGTGTAACCCGTGGCTCTTGAGCCTCATGCGGCTCTTCTAGAGCTTTCACATGACATGAGTCAAATATAACACAATGTTAACTGTTGAAAAATAACTGATATTATCATGTTGGTGTGGTTATTGCCATTAAATCTGGCTGAGCAGAGGACTGTGTGTGTGTGTGTGTGTGTGTGTGTGTGTGTGTGTGTGTGTGTGTGTGTGTGTGCATACAAGATTAAGGAATGGGATGATGTGTGTGTGTGTGTGTGTGCCTGTGTTTATGATGTGGCTCTACCACAGAGAAAAGTGGCTCTTATTTCTGACTGGTTGGCCCTGTACTAATGGGTGAGATTATTTTCCAAATACATATATCCAATATGTGAAAAATATTTCTTGCTTTTTTTTTAACATTTAATAACTAAATGTTCATGTATTTCATAATTTTTAATCGAATTGTAGAAAGAGAATACACTTTGTAAATATGTGGCCTTTTAAATATTCTCCCAATTGTTTCATATAATAGCATTTTATGTTAACGTAAACACAATTGCGTCAGATTTTAGTTTCAGTTTTTGTTTTTATGCGATGTTCTAGTGATTAAAACTAATTAGTATGATTTTACATTTAGAATAATTATTCTATCATTCTATTTATTTAGAATAGAATAAGTGTGCAACAGATTTTGTAAAGAAAAGTGAGTGAGATTAGCCCTTCACACAGCAACGCCGGTAAAATGCAGGAAAAATACCAGAACGACATTACTGGTAAAGACTGTTCACACCAGCGCTGCCGTTCCTGCATTTTAATGGAGAAGAACCTTTCACACAGCCCTTTCAAAATCCCAGTATTTTCGGTGACATCATCAACTGGCGACAGCTGCGCCTTTGTAAACATGAATAACGGCGGTAATTGTTTCATAGGTGACTTCAACGGCGGGAATTGTTTCAGAAGTCACTAACTGTTCCTTTAATGTGGTGAATATTCCCGGAAAGAATTTCCCGGCATTTGTCTGTTCACACATACGTGCCTGCGGGCAAGTCTGTATGTGTGAAAGAGTCTAGAGTCAGTATGGCGAATGATGGATGAAGACAAAGAACAACAAAGTGAACAAAGGAAAGAAGGACTAAAAAGAAAGAGAAAACAACAAGAGAAAGAAACAAAGCCCTGATCAAGTTCAACAGGGGGCGGATAGAAAAAATAAATAGAAAACACGCAGACACTGAGAAATAAAGAGGGAAAGAGAGAGATAAAGACATAAATGACACGAGCATACGTTTTTAGCACTTTCTTTAGAAAAAGAATATTTAACGAACCAAAACATATTAAACGTTTGCCGAACATTTGAGAAACACAGAGCAATACACTTTCGAAATTTAGTTTAAAAAGTCACGTGGTGACGCGCTCCCTCTAGCGGAGATCTATGGAATCACATTAGCGTCGGTAAAGTTCTAAATTCGTTTGTATTAGACTAAAGGGTGACTTCCAAGTTTGCAGATATCGTTTAAGACTTAAAGCGCAGTTTAAGATAAAGCGCAAGACTTTTATTTACCGCAAAATAAATATATTTGCCTTACGAACGATGTATAGCTGGATGTTATACACGAACACAACTGTAATTGAATAGTGGCACTGTACATTATTTGAAAATGCAGATAACAAAGAGGGCAAGAAAAGTCAAACTTTGTGTAGACAATTAAAAGGCAAAGAGTTGAGGAAAAGAAGACAAAAAAAACAGAACCAAAAGGGCGTGATAAAGGAGTGAATTCTGGTTAGAATAGAAAGAACTGAAAAGAAAAACGACAAATTAACTCTGGAAAAAAAGTATATTTGTTGAAGAGTGACATTGAAAGAAAAAATATATGGAAATACGCAGATGGGGAAAAAACGAGAGATGGAGAAAAAGACGGGGAGAACATTAGGGGAAAAGAAAGCGAGAAACAGAACAAAGACAAGAGAAAGGTGTAATTGTGCGCAGGATACTCAGGGAACGCCATGATCTTTCACATCTGCATTTTAATATGATAAAGCAAGAACAAGTTATAGTAGGATGAACATTATTCAAACACTTGAAAACAAAGCGGGTCCGGGTTTGGCGTTTCCTCGTAGGCACTGCCTGTCTGATCCAGCTCAATTAAGGCAACACAGTTGGTCTTGTCCATTAAACTTCTGTGGGCAACAGTGCAAATTCAAAAATTCGGATCATGGGGAAAAAAAAAAAAAAAAGGAATGAAAAAAAGATCAGCCTTGATGCATAATTACAATGAAGTCCAAAGCCGGGCGTTCCGCACATGGTCTGCGTATTTACATATGCAAGCCCTCAGAGAAGCAGAGTGCAAAACCACGGGAATTTACCAGGGAATCTGATTCATACTGTGCAAGATCCACCGGTACGCGCTTGCTTTGAGAAAGTCGCCGTCAAGCTCCAAAAACACGGGATCAAATCCACTTAATCCCGCTTCAAAAACTCAGACGATCATCAGCCAAAACGGTTTTAAAAGGACAAGTCCGAGGAGAAGCTTCACGCGCTAGAAAACCGGCAGCAGCAGAAGCGGCTCCGAACAAACCAAATAGAAAAGTCGCAGTTATTGTGGTTTTTATTTCTAGTCATTAAAAATGGCACAAAGTCTCCCTCCTGACGCCAGGCCGACCAGAAGACTCGATGGTGTGTGTGTGTGTGTGTGTGTGACGCAAGTTACGCAAAAGATCAGCCTGAAAGCCACCGAAAATAAAACTGAACAGACAGGAAGAGGTTGTGATGCGCGAGGGTCCCTGATGCCCCCGTGCCCCTCAGTGCGTGTGGTAGCCCGTGGTGCCCATGCTGGACTGGTTAGCGGCTAGCACCGTTCCGTTGACGCCTTGCGTTGGCTCCACCACGCCTCCGTTGCTCACGGCGCCGACACCAGGCCAACCAGCGCCGGCCTGTATGTGACTGCAACACACACACACACGTCACACACACACCGTGAACACACCTGACACTGGCCACGCCCACATCCAGGTTCACACACTCTGGACTGGCTGACAAACCACGATCACTCTTATTAATAACTCATGAAGCATCAGATTCTGGCAGCCGCACACTCGTGCTGTGTGTGTGATACTGTGTTTTAAATGTGTAGAGCATGTGCAAGTGTTACTATTTAAAAGAGCATGTGTGAGAGAAACTGATGTGTGTGTGTGTGTGTGTGTATGTGTGTGAGAGACTACTTTTCGTGAGACCGTTTATGTTTTGAGTGTGTGAGACACTATTTTATGTGTTTTGAGTAACTACTGATATACACAGCAGTGTAACTACTGATCTGGTTTTTGAGTGTGTGTGTGTGTGTGTTGACGTGTGTGTGTGTTGACGTGTGTTTTGAGAGGATGTGTTACTGTTTCTAGTATCTCTCACAGCTAATGGTCAGTGTGTGTGTGGTGTGTGTGGAGTGACACTCACTTGAAGCCCTGTTGGTTCCAGGCCTGACCGTAGACGTTGTAGGCTGGGACCTGCCACCCATTGGGGACGTACTGGGGACTGATCTGCTGTGCGTTGCCGTACCACTGCCCCCACTGGCCGTACGGCTGCGCGGGAAAACCGACTTTATTCTGCTGCGGAACAGAGCGAGAAGCCACTTATCCTGAAGCTCTTCACCTCACACCGGGCTTCGTCCTCACCTGGGGAACAGGGACCTGCTGCATGGGGCTCACCATGTCTGTCGTCTCTTTGCCCCAGTAACACTTCACCATGTGACCGTCTAGAGAAACGCCATTGACGGAGACGATGGCGTGCGCCGCGCTCTCGTGAGAGCTGAACCTGCGGAGGAGAAGAGCGTCAGGCTTCTACACTTCTCACAGCCACAGGTGAGAACCCACCTCACGAAGGAGTAGCCCTTGTCAGGGAACACCCGCACCTCCATGATTTGTCCAAACGAAGAGAAGGTCTGTCTCATGAGTTGTTCTGAAGACAGAAGATAAAGCAGCATTAAAGACCAGTTGTGCTCGTTTATCTCCTTCTCTGGGTTTTATATTTCTACTTGTGAGAATGAACCATTTTTTTATCCTAGAGATGAGACAAAAAAATGAAAACAATATACACACTTTGAAGTACCGTATTTACTCGCTTATAAGTCGATAAGTGATTGCTTGGTGGTAAAGGAAACCTAAAAATCAAGTAACCCTGTTTGTTTACGTTGGTGTTAATCTATTTAAGCTGTTGTTAACTTATGTTTAAGTTGAATTTGTCATTGGTATGGTTGCATTATCATTTTAAAGATTTCTGGGAAAAGTGCCCCGCCCCTTTAGGAGAGTTCTCCCGAGAATCGGGCGGCTAATGCCAACTCGTGTTTTGGGAATAAATACAACGTTCCAAATCCACCGTGTGACTGGTTTATTTGTGAAGCTCCACGGCAAAGAGAGACTAGAGACAGAAGAGCGCTGAGCTGAGAGAGTGAGAGACAGTGCGCCTGCGTGTGCGTGTGTGTGCGCGGAGCAGCGGCCAGCGCAGTCAGTGCTCCTTTGCACAGCTTGTGCCTTTTCTTGAAAGATGAATTTAGTTCACGTCATAAATGTTGATTTAATTACCGCGTTTGTGTCTCTGCTGTTTATTTTTGTGAGAAAGGGTGAAATATCTGCGCACTGTTCTGGGTCGAGTTGAGCCCCACACTTGGAGCCTGAATTTTTTAGGAAAAATCCTCGACTTATAGTCGAGTAAATACGGTATTTCATGTGAAATGATGCAACTACATTTTAATGTGAAAGAGAGAAAACAGACAGCTGACACACGTTTCCCCCCCATTAACAGTGTGTGTTCATCATCAATGCCTGATTGTTTGAGTGTGTGAAAAAAATTTTGAGAGCGTTGAGAGCGTAAGTTTGTGATTGGTTTATGTTTTGAGTGTTTGACTGCACGTGAACCCAAACTTTTTGGTTCCAAAACCAAAAAGTGTGTTGCAAGTGTATTAAAAAAAGTGTCTGCTTGAGTGGGAGGAGTGTGAGTGTGTGTGTCTTGTGTTTTGACTGTGAGATTTCAGTGTGTTAAATTGAGTGTAAATTGAGAATTAAAAAAAAAAAAAAACGAGCACTTCCCTAACCAAAGTGTGCACAGTCAAAAACACTTCCTGCTTGTCCAGGACCTGAACCCACAAATTAATGTGCTGCAAACACCATCTCGACTGCTTAATATAATAATTGAATAAAATTGTGCTTGAAATGTCTTGTTACTCACTCAAGCAGCAAGTGCATTTTCATCCAAAAAAGAAAGATGTTGTCTAAAGCTTTTCTGTGTCTTGCTGACAGAAACACTGACCTGTCAGCCCTGAGGAGACGCCGCCACAATATACGGTGCAGTTGTTGGGACTGGACTGGTTCACTACTTCGTCAAACGACAAGTGTTTGGTGTTAGCTGCCCGAAACACCAACAAAATATAGATTAGTGATAGAAAACATCCAAGAATATCAAAATAAAATAATAAAAAAAGACATGACACACTTTAGAAAAACGTATCTATATAAAAGATAAAAAAGTAAAATAAATAAATTAAATAGTATTCATATAATGTGTGTGTATATTTATATACGTATGTGTTGTCACAATACTGAAAATAGCAACTTCGATACGATACTCGATACCAAATACTTCAACAATGTTTTATTTTTTGACAAAAAACTTCTTTAGCGCTTTTTTTATTTAAACTGCTTGCGGACACTGAACTCGCTGACAATATTTATCATGTGCGCATGAGGGAAGGCGAGAAACCAGGAAGCGCAGATAGTGTCTGGATCACACTATAGGGGAGTTGTGGTACAGTGGTAGGGGACTTGGACTGGTGTCCAAAAGGTTGCCGGTTCGAATCCCCCCTACGACTAGTTCTACAACTAAGTGTCCTTGGGCAAGACACTGAACCCCACATGCCCCCCGGGCGCCCCACTGTGTGGCTGCCCACTGCTCCGAGTTCGTGTCTGATCGGATGGGTTAAATGCAGAGAAAAAA
>MU204310.1:359006-436101 GCA_017309775.1 Paedocypris sp. Pulau Singkep
GGTTCGAATCCCCCCTACGACTAGTTCTACAACTAAGTGTCCTTGGGCAAGACACTGAACCCCACATGCCCCCCGGGCGCCCCACTGTGTGGCTGCCCACTGCTCCGAGTTCGTGTCTGATCGGATGGGTTAAATGCAGAGAAAAAATTTCCCCACTGAGGGACTAATAAAGGTTCAATTATTATTATTATTATTATTACTATCTAGATACTTCTGGATCACAGTATCGCATCGTTTTTCAGTATCGACACTTATCAATATACAGATACTTTTAACAACACCAATTAATATATATACATATACAGTATACATAACTTAAAACTTATGTACTGTACATACACCTCCATGTAGATATTATATAAGCAACTACTACACAATAAAAATCTAATCTGTGGGAAATGTTATTCATTTTAGAAATATCAAACTGAAAAGGAAGTTGAAAAGAAGTTTCCAAAAGAAGGAAGCGGTGGAGAAGCTTTTCCCATGAGTCGCTCACTTTCATATGTGGTTTTGGGCGCAGGGGGTTTTCTTGTAGCCCAGTTTGTCCTTATCTGCCGGCCGCCCAACCACTGTCCTCCCATCTGTTGAATGGCGTTCTCCGCATCCTGCAGGAAACCAGGTGAGGCGTCAGATCTCAGAGAACTGTATGGAGACGGCGAGCAAAGCAGGACTTACCCATTTGTTAAAAAACGAAACAAAACCATAGCCTTTAGACTTTCCTGTCGCCATGTCCTTCACTACACGTGCATCGCTGAGGAAATGGAAGAGAAAAACATTTATTAATTAAAACAAAGAAATAAATCCCTAAAAATTGTAAGTTTATTTCCAATATATATATATAAAAAAGTCTTTGCCAACTCTGAATTGATAGGTTATATTATTACTTTTCCATATTTAGTGAACACTAGGCCTGGGCAATCTAGATAATCTTTTGAATCACTAGTCGCTTTTACAGTCATGCAACAATCTGCAAACTATTGTCTGACCAGTTTCATAATATTATGCGAGTGCATTCTGATTAGTTCACCCTATAAAGTGCACACTAATAAGTAAATGAAAAAATTATAAACTAAATTGCTCATTTTTGCCCAGATGCAGTAATGCAACAAGTTTCACATTTGAATGAAAATCAAAAACCTCTTATAATTCCATTCGTTTCTACTCACGATATCCTTCCGAATGGTGCGAACGCAGCTTTGATGTCGTCTGTGGTAATTTCTGGACTGAGATCTCCAACAAAGACGTGGAAGTGATCTGGGGAACACCACACATAAGCAAACTATACAGAACATGCAGCACGAATACGAGCCGATGGGATCAGCTTCATCTGTGATAAAACAGTGACAAAAGGAAAAGTGCAAATGGAACATACTGCTTGTGTCTTTTTTCTGGCTGCTTGGTGAAGTTGCCCAGTTGACTTTGACCTCCTGCAAAAGAGAAAAGAGCCAAGGAAAGAAACATTTAGACAAAAGTGGAAATGAGTCATGATCAGCTCGTTTCTCTTAACGCGTCAAATTTTACACAAGAGTGTCTGAATGTGCAGAAAAGATTATATAAAAGTTTTGCCTTACATTTTTATTGTTTTTTTATTTGCATAATTTATTATATACATTATTTGCCATACATACTTTGAACAATTCAATATAAAACATTGCTTAAAAATATCCAAATGATCACAAATTCCAAATAAAAAATAAATAGACTCATACAGAAAAAAAAAAGAAGTTTACGTTTATATTAATGTATACATATATTAATGAAGTATTTTTTTTAATTAAACCATTACATACAGCTTTAAGTAAGCATACTTGGGATTTGAAGCTTAGGTTAAGGTATGTTAAGGTCCATCATGGTAAAATGAATTGCAAACCGAAATTGTCTTTTAAAAAACAACAACTAAAGACGTCGGCCAACGTTGGTCTAAGTATATGTTGTGGTCAAATCCCAAAGTGCAGTAGGTTCTGGAGCAGTGGAGCAGAGTCTCTTCTGGCCACTCTAGGACGCAACATTTACACTTGTGGACGGAAAACACGTATCTGGTCTCGCACGTTAGTGAAAGGCTCCTTTACTGCACATTCAGGCTGATGGCAAATCAGAGTCGAGTAACCCCCCCACCCGACCCAGCCCAACTCACCCTGTAGATACCATAGCTTACCTTACCCATTATTTTACGCCCATTCATGGCTGCGAGCGAGGCGGCCGCATGCCTGTTCTCAAAGAACTCCACAAAGCAATATGGATCGTTACCTGCCGTCTGGAAACAAACAGGAACCTTTGAGTCACATAAAAGAGCGTCTCCATTTGAGATGTATGTTAGAACACAGCAATCATTTATATTTTCCTCTTCTATGTGATTGTGAGGAAATGTTTGTAAATTGGACATTTGCAATATGAAGTAATACTCACATCCATGATCATTTTACAGCTCTTGCAGGGGCCGATTTGGCCGAAGAGCTGCATAATAAGAGCCTCGGTCACATCCCGAGAGAGGTTCCCAACATAACTGTAAAAAAGTGAAGAAACAACAGAATGCAATCAGATGCAAAATGGCACATTAATAAAGCATGAATCAAAATCAGGTAGCTGTGCGTGACACACACCAAGCTTATATTTTAAAGCACACACAGCTCGATGCGTATTGTAATGTCGCACTTGTTCGCAGTGCGTTTACACAACCTATACCGAATGTTTGGCTGTTGTATAAACACACCACAATGAGAAACTGTTTCAGTGTGTATTTTGACTGTTTTCAGTAACATAGATGACATGTTACATATTGTGCTTTTCAGTAACACAATTATAAACCAGTGCTCCAGTGGTGCAGGTTCCAATCCCAGTCCAGTGGGTTTCACAACTGAGTGTCCTTGAACGAGTCACATGCCCAAAGACACCGGAGCTTAAAGATGCCCACTGCTCAGCATGTGTGTGTGTGTGTGTGTGTGTGTGTGTGTGTGTGTGTGGTTAAAGGCAGAGCTACAGTTACACTACAGTGTCTCAATAGAAGTGTTTTGACGTGTAACTTGTACACAAGGTGTGTGGAGGTTACACAATAGGTTGTGAAGGCTCCAGTGCGCGACACCGTGACAGCTACAGGACGCGTGTGCGTGTGTGTGTGTGTGTGTTCAACAGCTCGTGAGTGGAAACAAAGACTGTGGAACATCCATCAGTCCGACTCTCCCCAACTCAAGTCTCCGTCACAACAGCTGAAATGAGGCGAACTGTGTGTCCTGGCGGCTCGAGCGTCATCAGCATTTACACCAGGTGAAACTACAGTGACGTGAAGAGAAGCCAGAGAGCGTCAGACTGGCGCGTGTGAGGCCTTGAGCTGACGCCAGAACAATATCCCTCACTCAGTGTGTGTGACACTTACACACCGCGACTCTGTTTCAGCGGCGGGAGCTTTTGTTCACAAACACGCGCGGCTTGTTGTCGCTCTGCTGCAACACTCAAAGTGTTAACCTTTCCACGACACGTTTCGCAGTAGATCACGATAAAGGACAACGCTAGACGGTCAGAATATCTGGAAGAGTCGCGACACGGCGCTGGTTTACATACAGAGTCTTGGGCAGCTCGTCGTCCATCATCTTCTCCGATCGAATGAAGACACCGAAACCCTGAGAGAAACTCCGCGTGGCGTCTAATCGAAGCGTCTGACGATCGGCTCGCGTCCCGCTCTTTCCTCGAGCGTTTCTCTTTATTTACAGTCGACGGAGTCAAATAAAAGGTAACGTGAAATGCCGCCTCGGTTGACTCCGGTTACGAACAATAGAAAGAAGACATAAGATGGCGGAGTCCTCCGACCGGAAATGGAAGTACGCATGCGCTGCCAAGTTACAGCGGCAATCGAATCGAGATTCAGTGCGATATAGAGTTATCACGTCTTAAAGAATCGTCAGTAGGTAAAATCATCGCAGCGTCCATTGTGTTGTTGTGACATGTTTCACCTGTTTATTTAGAGTTCTGGTAACAACATTAAATTACGGCATCTGTATTGTTTTTAATTGCTGCCTTCTGACACATGGTGGCGACAAATCGACAATTTTTACGAATTCCGTTTAGATATTAAGGGTTCGAGTCCTGGGCACATGTACATACCTATATATGATAGACGTAAATCCATTGAATGTAAGTCTTTTTTCAGTAACACCATGGCTTTTTTCCATTCATGTCTATACATCAGGTTGCAGAGTGTGCACCCGTGTTATATAAAAATAAAGAATTGAGGTGACGGCAATATGGCCACTAGGGACCGTACTGAATTTGTGCTCCCAATATATATATATATATATATATATATATATATATATATATATATATATATATATATATATATATATATACGTAATTATCCAATAAAAATTAATGTCTTAGGTGTGTTAAAGCGAGCTGTTTAAGCATTTTTCGCTTTTATGTTCTATTAAAATTTTAATTATATTTATTTCAATTTAAGATAGTAATAGACACATGATTCACCAGTATAAATGAAACTAAATCAGTTTAATACGAACGTATTGCTGTTGCTTTTCAACAAACCTCAGGATATAATACAAACAAGAAAATTAGCTATAGCTACATTTTATCGTGAAAAACGTCTTACAATAATCAGATGAATTATCAAAACAAAAGTGAACAGGTTCGAACCCCGAAATTGAAAAGGAAGGAAGGAAGATTTTGGAAAATTGCTGCTTGAAGTTGTTTTAGTTTGCTTGATTTTGTGTTCATGTTTGTTTTGACTCCTTGTTTGAATCCATGTTTGTTAGAAGCAATGAAAAAAAAAAGAATATATCGTACTTATATATGTATATAAATATATAACAAATTTAAAACTGTAATGTGGTGATAAGTTGTTGCTTTACAGCAGGAGTGGCCAACCAGTCAGATACTAAGAGCCACTTGTTTCTGTGTTAGAGCCACAAAGAGCTGCAAAGAGCCACATCATACACACGGGCACACAGATAAACATCATCCCATTCCTTAACACACACACACACACGCACGCACGCACGCACGCACGCACGCACACACACACACACACACACACACACACACACACACACACAGAGACCTCTGCTCAGCCAGATTTAATGACACTAACCACACCAACATGATAATATTAGTTATTTTTCAACAGGTAACATCGTGTGCATATTTGACTCATGTCATGAGAAAGCTCCAGAAGAGCCGCATGAAACTAGTTAAAGAGCCGCATGAGGCTCAAGAGCCACGGGTTACACACCCCTGCTTTACAGTAAACACATAAGATGTGAAGTATAAAAAATAATAAACAAACAGAAGTCGCATTATTACAAGATTTTTAATAATGTAACAGATTTGAGTTACATATGATTGACAGCGGCTTCATTTGGGTCTCACATGATCAAAACATCCGTAAATTTATAATATAAAATATGGCTAACGCAAGAAGATCTAAGGCACAGTTCTAAGCCTGAAACCTCTCCTCCTGTCTCCTGTCGGTGCATCTGTGGAAAGATCTTAACCACGACGCCCAAAATCCTTCTTCCCTGGTTCGACCTTCGTTCTGAAACAGACTCTTGTACTGTGTCTCAAAGTGCATGTTCGTGTAAGAGGCCTTAAAAAATAACTTATTCTGATTCAGAACCTCAAGAAATGGGACATTTGGTATTGCTTATTTTCAATAAACCGGGAAGCACATATCAAGCACTTCATCTTTATAAAGAATCATTCTTCTGTGAGACTCTGATGTCCAAACTCTCCAGTGCAATAGTGACAATAATAATGCTTTCATAGATAAATATGCCTAGAGAAGACAATTCTTATCCCATAAGACTAGATTGATGTCTCCTTTAAGTCACATTATAGTCATTACTCTATAAAAGAAACAGTAAAAAATAAAGAGAGCTGTCAGAAGTTCACAAACACACACGCACACACACACACACACACACACACACACACACGTGATTGAAGATATATCAATGTGGGGTCTCACTATTGACATAATCTTTTCCCTGTCCTTTTCCGAACATTACAATCAAAATGCTCACCAAAACTCATTGTTAAACTCAATGCTATAATCCAATCTTGACCCAGAAACAAGCTTTCAAAGTAGTGGGGACTTCAAGTAACCACATGTCCCCACTTTAGTGTAAAAACCTAGCTTTGAGGCCCAACTGTGATATAAATGTCAAAACACACACACGCACGCACGCACGCACACACACTAATAAGAAGATTTTGCGCAGGAGATGAACAGCAGCGTTGTGGTGTGTTTTAAACTGTTTCTCGCTCTCCTGATTCTGTGTAGGAGCTGCACAGTTCCGGGCTTGTAGAAGGTCAAGGACCAGCGAGGTTTGGCTTGGTGTTTTATTCTCACAGATATTCCTTGGTCGGAATCCAAATATAAGGCCCTGATTGCTCATCGATCACAGTTTTCACTTTGTGGTAAACCTCTTCAAAGCTGTTGCCTTCCACGACAGCTGCGATACAAAGACAGACCAGCGAGCGATCTTCACACCAGACATATGCACACCAAACCACTGACAGTCAAATTCACTCGAGGCGAAAAGGGACGATAAGCGACTACACTGATTTATGTCAGGCACTTGTAAAGATAAAATATGTTGTGTTTTGATAACCACCTGACAAGGCTGACACACACACAGTTGTTGAACTTTAGATAGTCTTACCAGTAAAGCACTCCAGAAAGTCTTGTTGCAGTTTTAGAGCGCGGTCCACGCCTTTCTTCACCTGTTCTTCATTCAGACTTGGGTTTATCTCTCTGGGTGGAACACGACAGCACAGGTGAGTTTCCTAATTAAATGACGTTTAGGGTGAATATTTCTGCGGTTTCAGGGCGTACAGAACGTTGTCCGGAGACCTGGGCCGCACAAAGATGGCGATGGGGTGGAGGTGTGCCGCCTGTAGCCGGCGAATGGCGTTGGCAGACACGTCCAGAATGCAGTGCTTTCCCTGCTACACACACACACACACACACACACACACACACACACACATGTAAAACCAAACCTGAAAGACTTTGCTTACGTAGTACTTTCTTTCTATCTATCTGTCTGTCCGTTTATCCATCCATCCATCCATCCAAATAAATCCTTGTTTCAAGTTCAAACCTGTTCTGCCACCTTCCGGACACTCTGAACGCTGGTTCCGTACAAGTGACAGTTATATTGTCCCGCCTCAATGAAACAATGGCTCTGAATGTCTTTTTCCATCTGTTCCCGCGAAGAAACAAAGTGGTAGTCCTGTCCATTCACCTCATACTCCCGCCGCGGCCGCGTGGTGTCTAAACAAAGCCACACAAATATATAGCTGTAAAATATACAAGCTCGTTTCAGTGGTTCCTGGATTAAACAATTCCTTTGCTGAAGCCATTTGATGACATTATAATAGTTTTTATTGTCCGACCACAAGTGAATTTTGGGTTTTGACTAAAACCAACAGTGAAAATGTACCTTTGATAAGTCTCTAATTAGTTTAGCTAGCGGTGGAGCGTGAACACTAAATCAAGACTATTATTCTGTTAGTCATTATTAATGCAAGTGAAATTATCACCAAAAAAAGCTGACTGTACAGTCTTTGCACATCTATTCAAGTAAAAAGAATGGTGGGTAATGCGCAGCAGCTCTCATGTAATTTCGTTATTTCGTAATGTACCCCATTGCTGTAATGACAATAAATTACTACTACTACGTCGTCTACTACTACTACTACTATGATAGGGATGGCTATAATACATATATAATAAATATTACATTTGGTAGAGTGGTATAAAATAGAATTCTTATTTTATATAAGAATAAATAATATATTGTATTCACATAAAACATCATCTGTTTTCAACCTCAATTGATCAAAGATCTTTTGTTAATTTGGACACATTCCAAGATTTTTACATTTATAGTATAATTATTGACATCATATCATTTATATGATTGTAAATAATAATAATAATTTAATGTAAATATTAAATGATTAAACATTTGTCTTGTCAGCTCTGATAAACCACGGTTGCTAAAAGAAGTTTTTCAGCTTCTATCTCAAGTTTTAGGCTATCTTCATTTATTATTATTTATAGAGTATTTACAGCTTTATGTGGGGAAAAATGTGCGTATAACATTGCAGGAGATAATGTTAAGGAATACTTGCGAGGGACACAGGAGCCAAACTTGTCTGGGAACTCAGACAGCAGATCGTCGTTCACCCGGTCCTTGACTGGGCCCAGAATAATGATCGGCCTTGTGTATTGCACTTTGCACAAAAAAGGGAAGACAATAAACATTTAAAGTGTGTGTGTGTGTGTGTGTAGATATGAAAGATGGTTTTGTTAAATTACACTTGAATTTTCATCCCAACCTTCTACTTGTGTCACTGTCTCATAGCTGCGAACCGGCTGTTTCTTTTCTAAAAAGAAAAAGATGTCCATTGTTTCAAAAGTAGACTGAAGTCAAAGTCTTTTAAGTGTTTTTCAAAATTGAAAAATACAACTGACCAGTGGCGATCGTACTGTCCTGTGCTTGCTCCTGCGCGTCGGTAATAGTACGTACATAAGATGATTATGTAAAAACCAACTGATTTTACATTAAAACACAAACTCACCCTTTCTTTTGACTTCAACCACTCCTTCCGTTCGATCCTGGAAAATGATTTTTTAGGGGAAGCTGACAAACACACCTCACGTGCTGAAACAAATGTTGAAAATAAAGCCACAGGAATGATACCTTTGTTTGCTGGGGATGAAGCCGACCTCCTCATCACCCTGCAGACCCACTCGGCAGGCCTGCCACCACTCCTCATCTCCAGGGTCCAGAACATGAATTACATCCCCAAACTTGAAACCTATGGCCTGGCTCAGGAAGCCACAATCTGCTGTCTTATCATAGTCAAACAGTGCCCTGTCGAAACATACAACAAATAGAGCTAAACATAAAGTTACAAGAAGAAGTCACCGTTAAAAGAAGAAAAATGATATGTACACTGTATAAGAATACTACGTATATATGAAGATTTGAAATTTAAAGTAGGAAACTAAAGATGGAGAAAAGTACAATAGTGTACGTATCAGAGAAAATACACTTTCGTATAGAAATTTCAAAATTCAGGATTAGTTGAACTGCATTCATATTGGTGATTTTGGCTTCATAGCACCGGAACGCAAATTCAATTTACAATGAGCATTTTGAGGTCAATTCTTCGAGATCAAATCACAAGATCAATTTGAGAGATGACAGCAACTGTCACTCAGCATCAGTGGGCGGGTCAAATTACACCGTGTCACGGTGAATGGGCGGCGACTTCACTGGAAAGCACTGTGAACCGTTGAGTGAAGCCTTCACTGGAACCACATTCTGGCCCTTACAAGGTGTCTGATGCACACAATTTACTGACTCATATCTGAAGAAGTAAAGTCTTTACTGAGAATAATTCATCATCCTGGTCCTGGTCAAAAGTTCCTGGTCAATGTCACCTATTACATCCATTATTACTTCTCTTCCTCAAATCCTCTGAGTGATGTCACTGCCCACGGAGTCACGGCAGACCCTCCCACTGACCCTGATTGGCTGATTCTATCACCTGTAAAAATAACTTCACAAACATAAATGTGTGTTTGAGTTTAGTCGGTTTCTGAGTTTTGAAGCAACCTCGCAAACTGGGCTTGTCAATTTGAATCTGCAATTTTGGAGTTTAAAGCGACAGACATGTAATTGTAAGTGACCTTATATAAAAGCCTTGTTTGAGGTTTCTCTGCAGTGTAGTGATTCCAGTGCCGATGCAGCTGCTCATGAACTGCTCTCTGCGGTTCTGGATCTTAGCCTCAAAGAGTCTGTACTCTGCAAAAATATAACCATCAGTCAACACAGTAAACGATGATAATATGACATTCAAATTCTCGTGAAAACTGGATTGTGCCTTTGACAGTATTGCCAGTAATTGTAATAGTTCCATTGTGTTGTGACGAGAGGCAAGACGAGAATCTAAGGAGGCAGCCAAACCTCGGAAACTGTATATTACTGGATTAAATCCATTGAGACATTGTGGGATAATATACTAATTTCAAATATGTTAAAAATAAATAAAAAAGCATATATTTAGTGAAGTGACCTTCGGGTCTGTATTGGGCAATGATGGCGACACTCTGTCCCGCGTTCTTCAGCGAGGCAGCTGCTTGTTCATGTGTTGCTTCCTGCAGATCGACACCGTTCACCTAACAATCGGACAAAACCAGGTCAGACTCCAGAATTACTGTAATGACGTTTCAACATTTTACATTCACCGTCAACTATAAAACTCCTTCAACGACTAGAATCAATCACACTTAATTTCATATAGAACAATATTTCTGAGAAAATCCTCAGACTCAAAAAAAAAAGTTTGCAAATTGAAACAAAGCTGTGTTGTGCTTTGCGGAATTGGACACATCAAATGGAAATCATCAAGAAACATTCGCTCATCAAATTTTACTCCATTAATCTCTATTTATTTTGCACTACTTAAGTTTAATGACGTAATCCTGTCCTTCAGAAGCGGTAGAATGCGTTTTTGGGGTGTTTGCCTTCCCCTTCTCTTTAAGCTGATTGAGAATCGCTAGATAAAATCACGCTGTTCAATGATTTTCACTGTTAATTTGACTATTTTAAACTAGATAGTGGGTTGTGCACCCACTCATAATTCTTAACCTTGGTTGTGTGTCACCCACAACTGTTTAAATGAACCTTCTTAGCGAACCAACACAAAACTCTCTGTTATCTTCTGTTCGCCACATTTCTTTTCCACCGCACTGCACAAGATTCTTCACGATGCTGTTTGTTATCATGGTCTCACATTCAGGATCTGATCTCCCTTGCGGAGTTCTCCACTCAAGTCAGCAGGGCTTCCGGCCAGGATGAAAGAGATGAAGATCCCCTCACCATCTTCTCCTCCTACAATGTTGAACCCCAGGCCCATTGATCCTCTATCTATGATAACATGCCTCGGGTCCCTTGGGGAAAAAAAGCACAATGTTTAATTCAAATGTAATGCTTCACAGACACATTTGAAATCTTTTATACCTTTCATTTTTTCTTCTTCATTTTGGGATTGTATCAGAATTTGTTATTAAACCAAACAAACAAGTAATCACGTACATTACATACAAACATACATTAAAAACAGAACATTACAATTACCGTTATCAAGATTTCTCACAAACTGGGAGTTGTGGTCCAGTGGTAGGGGACTTGGACTGGTGTCCAAAAGGTTGCTGGTTCGAATCCCCCCTACCACTGGTTCTACAACTAAGTGTCCTTGGGCAAGACACTGAACCCCACATGCCCCCCGGGCGCCATGGCTTAGGCTGCCCACTGCTCCGGGTTGTGTGTGTGTTCACTTCACTGTGTGTATGTGCACTTTCACGGATGGGTTAAATGCAGAGCACCAATTCAGTATGGTCCCTAGTGGCCATATTGCCGTCACCTCACTTTCCTTTTCCTTTCCTTTCCTTTCCTTTCCTGATTCTATCTTAGATGCTATTGGACACAAATGTACAAATCCAAGAAATCCACTGGGTGTGGGTGAATTGTTTTGTAGCTTTGTAGATAAAGTACTAGATCAGTCTACAACTGAGTAATTATTTAAGACGGTAAAAATCCCAACATTGTAATTATGTTGTTGTGGATACATTTTTGTAAGGTAAAATGTTTAAAAAAAAGAGTAAAATAACACAATTTGGGTGATTTATGGCATCTAAAGATATGATTCATCTAAAATATAGTACATGATGATGACAACATGTAAAATAGATCCCTGTACATTTCTGTAAAGTGCCACCAGAAAACAGTCATGGCGTCGGGGTCATGTGGGGGTCATTGTCTTGGTCAAGGACACCCAGTTGTGAAACCCACCTGGCCAGGCTTCGTACATGTAACACAGACACTCAAAAAGCAACTGTAAAAACTGAAGCCAATTCATTACGACACAGGACTGCTGCGTGGTGGAGCAATCAGAGGCTGAACAATAGCCATCGCAGAATTGTCTGCCTTACATAAGAGACCTTCATGTGGGAACAGATGACGGCCGGTTTAGTGAGGTGAGAGATTATTATAAATGTAGCAGGATGTTAAATAAAAATATAGCTGTAAGCTGCGATTGCGGGTTCAAATCTCATGTTCAAACCTATAATGTCATTGATGAAATTAACCAGCAGTTCTCTATTGTTTAGGTACATCTAAAAAACAATAAGCGACATTTATTTTTAACAAGATATCTAGGATCTCTATTTGGCAAGCTGTGGTCAGAAATATATCTTTCTCCATTTCAAGTCTTTAGGAGGATTAGATGAATACCTACAGCAAGTAGCATGTGTTTGAAGTAAAACCAAGGCTCATTTCACTCACAACTCTAAGAAAAGATCCACAGCAGCTTGATTTCTGACCAACCAGTGACCCGTGAAGGTGTCGCTTGTGCTGCTCTTTCATTTCTATAGTTTATTTCTAGACATCCCTGAAGGACAACATTTCTACCAGTGTTTGATGCTGAACAGTCTCCTGTGGACTTTCCAAATTTGCCCAAGAAAAAAAACTGAAAAATAGTGTGACGTTAAACTGGGGTCACGTTCTCTTAACAGAGACCATTGTCTTCATTTTGTGGAAGAATCAATGACAGATCTTCACCCCGAATAGTTTATGAAAAACAGTAAAAAGCATTGGATGGTGAGATTTACAGATTTATCATTTCATTACTAACGTTTCAGCAACTAGTTTCATTCAATCCTACTTTCTCTTATCTCTATCTCCCTGCGACCAAGAAATAGATAAAGCGGCTTATAGATAAATAATAATAGGCTTTGAATGTAAATATGACTCATTACCTCCATTTTATCTTGAATTTAATTTATGTTGAAATGATGGAAACATGCTGTATAATATTGGATTGTACTGGTTGAAGAATTAAAGTCCAATTTTTAATATTGTTGTGACATTTATCTCCACACATTTTACACGTATTTTAACTTCCAAATTACAGTCTGAGCATCTATTTGGATGAAGCCGAACTATTTTAACCCAGAAATAACGTTGGAAAAAAAAACAAAAAACTTTGTTGCGCTAAAAAATGTATTATAATATATTTCTCCCAATTTAATTTGCTCCTTGACACAACCAAGGACTCAGAGCTCACAATTCAGTGACAAATACGACAGGTCGTCAGTCCGGTGAAATCATGACTGTTACATACCTAGAAAAGTCATCATCCCCCATCATGCCATAAAGAAAAGGAGAAAAGTGACTCGGTGAGGTAGGAGTGATGGCTTGGGGATAATCTGGGTTCAGGTAGTCTGAATATTCTGGGTCTGGGTCCAAATGCAGGGAGTACACTGAGGGTTAGAACACAGGGCAAGAGAAAGATCTTTTCACCTGAACAATCATCTACTGACAACTATGATAACAAATATAGCTGCAAGCAGATTTCCTGAAACTCATTACAGGAAACCAAAAGACATTCCTGGCGCTATAGCACCAAAACATCAAATACTAGCCCAAAATAAATGACCTAATTCTGGTGAAATTACAAGTTTGAATAGTAAGTTGTCAGAGGTTTGCATAAAACACTGTCGGTTGGAGAAAGTTTGTTGCGTGTTTGTTGCATTCAAACACGGTCGAGTATTTTTACATTACTGTTACAAAATATGAGTACATATGTATAAGAAATGTATAAAAAAAAATACAAAGCCCTGTTTCTGGAGAGTTAATAGAAATTCCTATTCACAACAGAGAATGTAATAAAAAGAGCAATATACTATCTGCACACCAACATTCTTGCTAAATTTGCTGACGAAGAATTTCAAGGAGAAACTTACTTGAGTTTCTTGTATCAGAACAAGATGCAACTTATGTCTTAAGTGTCTGGACTTGATAGTTGCTGTTGGTTAGTGTTTGTTTTCATGTTCAGCACATATAGCAGCGCTGTTTAATTCATCATGGAATTCATGATTGTTTAATTCACGACATATCATGTAATCAACAGACCATGATTAGATAAAGGTGTGCGGTTCACTTACTGCTGGCATGCTCTGGTATGTTGAGGTTGTTAATGAGATGCAGGATGTTTGGCTTGGCCACCCTGAGGTAGACCACCTCTGCCGTGTTTTTCAAGGTTCCCACCACATCCTCATGCATCATGTCTTCCAGGCAAACGTTGTTCACCTAAAACCCCAATATGTATGTCAGGATGCCAGTCTCCGTCTCGAGAAGAAGGGACTTTTATTTTGACATCACTTATATTCTTATTATTCTTATATACTCTTATATATTATATTCCCTTGTTTGTTTCGGTTTGATTATTTATTGTTTTACATAATTCATCCGCTGCACTAGTTATGTCTAATTTGTTTTATAATTTGAAGCTTCTTTGTGTTCCAAGTGTTCCGTGGCCCAAGTATTTCAAATTTTCTGTTTGTCTGTCACATAACAAACTAGACCAAAAACTCAACCAAACACTGAGAAACATAAATCGCCACAGTGGGTAAAACAAAACTAAACATAAATCTTAGAGTAAACATTATTACCCTGAGACATGTAAACACACAGAAACATTTTTAAAATAATAAAACCAATTAGCAAACGTGAGTGCAGCAGATAGCAACAATGAAACAAATAAAAGCGGATTAAAACCTCTGTACTGATCTGTACATGACACTAATGTAAAGTCTTACTGCCAGAATCTTGTCACCGATCTGAAGTCGTCCGTCCTTATGCGCTGCTCCACCCTCAATGATCTTCGTAACGTAGATGCTGTTGTCTCCGGGCACATGCTGGTTACCAACACCACCAGCTATACTGAAGCCCAGTCCTGGAGAGGAAAAAAACACATTTACTTTCAAATCAGACTAAACCAAAATCAAGTATATATCACAAATAAGTCAACAAATCAGAACAGAAATAATTACATAGACTATAGAGTATTACTCTCTATATTTATAATTGTAAAAGTATAAAAAACATTGTAAAAAACTTTTCTTGGTGATTTCTCACAGGATAACGGTACCTTTCGGCCCTTTCAGAAGGTTGATTTCAGTGACTTTCTCAGTCACAGGTTTCCTGCGTAGCACGTACAGCCTGACGATGGCGCCGGCCTCTTTAAGAGCCTCCACGGCCTGATTGTGGGTCACTTCCCGAACGTCCACATCATTCACAAACAGAACGCTGTCGTTTTCCCTGAGAAAGCAATGGAGAGTAAAGCAATGCCATCAGTCCAAGATCCTTCTGACCATTATGTAAAAAATCAAAAAGATTTGTTCCGTAATATAACACCGGATCATTCAAATTCAATAAAAGCTTTAATGGATTGAGTGAGCGTTTAAGTTACTTGAGTCTTCCATCCTGTTCTGCAGTCCCTCCAGGAATGATCTTGGTGATGAAGATGCTGGGATCATCTCCCACGTGAGGGTTATCCGTCCCCCCAGCGATACTGAAGCCCAGGCCAGAGTTCCCCTGTAGAGGAACACACACACACATCCGGTGAAATGGTCTTCAAAACCACAGGCCCAGGAGCACATCTTACTCTTTCCAGTGTGATCTCTTCATATTCGATTTCTTCTTCTGCTCCATTCACCTACAAAACACAGAGGCAGTGTGAGTGTCTTTGGATTTACAGTATGGTTGTGATGGTTTATAATGTAAATTTGAAATCAAAGAAGAAAACTTACAAAAGGTGAGCCATCCAGAGTGTCTGTGTTTACCACCACTGGTAGAGAGTTTGTCTGAGAGAGAGAGAGAGAGAGAGAGAGAGAGAGAGAGAGAGAGAGAGAGAGAGAGAGAGAGAGAGTACAAAAGGAATATGAAACACTCAAAAGAAAATAAAAAAAAAACACGAAAAGATATAAGATGAAACACAAAAGGAGAGACAAAGAAAGACAGAAAGGATGAGATGCAGACAGATATAGTAAAAGAGAATTAGAGTGACAGAAAGACAGAGGCAGAGAAAGAGTGAGAGTAAAAAGCAGAGAAAAATTAGCAGAGAAAGCAGAAAAAGACAAAAATGTCAGACGGAGAGAGAGAGTGAAAGAGATGACGAGACAAAGTGGCAAAGACAGACAGAAAAAGAGGCAGAAAGTGAAAAGAAAAAGAGTGGCAGAGAGAGAAAGAATGAAAGATAGAAAGTGGCAGAGAAAGATAGAAAGAGAGAGACAGAGAAAAGTGACAGAGAAAGACAGACAGAAAGAAAAAAAGAAAAAGAAGTAGAGAGAGACATAAACGAGTGAAAGATAAAAAGAAAGAAAAAGAAAGAAAAGAGAGATCAGCATAGATGGGGGGGGGTATTTAATCCACACAAAAATATTATTTTCAGGCAGTAATGTCCATCGGCATCATGCACTTAAAATGAACTACAGGTAATATATTGTTAAAATGCTGATTGTCAGGATAATTTCGCATATTTACAGGTTGATCCTGTATTTGTATTTCTGGGTGATGGTGAGCTAATGTCAATCCCAGCATTACATGGACTAATGAAGTCACCCGGAGATCACGCAAGCTCTTGTGCAAACCTGGAGTCTGAATGCATATTAGGTCATTACAGTAGAACTAACCACATTTGATAAGCATCAAACTAAACAAAACAGGCCCATCAGAAGCTTCGGATCACTCGGAACATTACCTTTAATGGTGAGATGTGTGATGTCATGGTGTAACTGTGTAAAGAATCCATGGTTGACAGATTCTTATTACTCATTTGAAGCATTTCAGTGCTTTTGCTTTTGGTCAAGTGAGTGGGACTGTGCTCCAGAGGGGGCGTCTCTTCATCCTGAGACCGGTATTTCTAAAAACAAGACACACAAATAGTCAGAAATACCAGGCTTACTGTAGAAATGCAATGTTGCTGTACAGTATATGTGGCGAAAGGCAAAGTGAGAGCGGTTTGTTACAGGTTTTAATATTCACAGTAACAAACCGCAATAGGTTGGCACAGAACAACAAAGGTGTAACACGGACAAAAGCTCGAGAAACAGAAAGCAAAAAAATATTATAGCCGAAAGTAACCCATTAGATACATGCTTTTACAGATGAATCGGCATGAAATTATATACTGTATAATTTCAGTATATTATTTCAGAAAGAAATTATAGCTGAAAGTAAACCATTCGATACAGGTTTTTCCTGATTAATTGGCATGAAATTATATACTGCCTTACTGTAATTTACTATGTTTTACAGTCATGTGGCAGATGATTTTATTCAAAGTTCCTCTTTTGAACATCTTCTTTATACTAGTCAGATCTGTGAAGCTTTACCTGTCATCAATCAGACCACCAGGCCATGTCCTGAGCAGAGGCTGTATGACTAGCTCCCATCCTCTGGCTAAACTCATTCACACGCTTTAGCACACACTGACTGAGCTCAACCATTTCCTTCTGCCATTTTTCATTCAATGTTCGCTCACATTCGAGATACAATCCTTGCTGCTGTCCGTCTGGGCACAAGAAGGTGGGACTTGGATGGTTTGGTGATCCTTTCATTTACACCTTAAATTTACGGAGGTGTTTACACACACCGGTCAACTGTTTTTGCACTCTAGCACCAGCATGTGGTCAGAATGTGTCCTTATTTGTGACATTTATGTGTCTTTCGGGCCTTCAAGGTTGCCTTATGAAAGACTGTTTTAAGAATTACATTAGGGCTGTCAAAGTTAACGCGTTAACTTGTGCGATTAATACAATTTTATTATTTTCGTTAATCCCCACTTCCTTTTACGCGCAATAAATGGACATTTAGACGGATGGTTTCACTTTAAAACGTTGCCTAAACGTTGATAACTTCGTATAAATGTGTACAACATTTTGCAAAGCTGAAATCACGATGCACTTCGCTAATAAGGAAGAGAACAACATGGAAACATTCAGCCGTCTCTCAAACGAACGACTGCACATGTGCGCACAGATCATGGAGAAGACTGTGATGCTGCGCTGAACTTCACTTGCAGTAAAATGCGGTAACTCCTTGTAGTGCACGATGATGATGATGATGCTGAGGATACTCCTCCTCCTCTGAAGAAGAATACTGTAACGGAAGCATGACGAGGACAGCGATGTCCGTCGACTTTCAGCTTTGTTTTCTCCTTTGAATGTGTGATCAGCGTTCTGTCTTTAAGAAGTGAACATGTGATCATCTGTAGATAAAAATGTGTGATCAGCGTTTTCAGCTAGACTAATTATCAGTGTCATACTTTTGCCACACAAATATACAAATACATATCTGTGTTCTCTTTTCCTCAATAAAATCTTTTTTTTTAATTATGACTGGTTTACACATTGTTTTCTTTAGTCGAAAACAGTATATTACAGTATTTAAACAGGTGTTTATTTTGTTATTTTGTACATTAATCGTTTGACAACCCTAAATGACATTGACAGTCAAACCCACCTATCACCTCTATCTTCTGTTGATCACATAGACACTCCAACCAGAAATGAGGCCAGAGACGACAGAAGTCTACCAGACAGGAAGTGAGTACAGGTCAGGACCCTCAGACCACTGCTTCACTTACAAAGATGACAGTCCCAGTTCAGAACACTAACTATTCGGTTACACCAGTGGTGCCGATCGACTCCAGATCCGCAGGAAACTTAATCTCTCTCAATTTCATTTCCCCGTTCAGTTCTCCGTGAATGGGCAGCAATTGGCTCCACACAACCTCTTCATCACCATCTCACTTCACATCACTAGATGATTTTGAAATGTAATTAAATTATCACATTATACAAGTCATTTGAAACCAACAGAATACATACTTGGTTTTTAATGACAAGTGAAAGAGGGGAAAAGATGTGAGAATAAGAGGTTGAGATAGAAAAAGAGGGAATGAAAAAACAAAGAGTAAGTGACAGAATTTGGACAAAGGGTAGTGAGAAGGAAAGGGAAGTAGAGAGAAAATAGGAAGAGGTGAAGGGAAACGATGGAAAGATGTGAGAGAAGAGACTGATAGAGGGAAAAATGAGATGGAGAAAATGGGAAAAAAGAAAGAAAAAGAAAAAATGAGAAAGGAAGATAGAAAAAATAAAGAGATAGGGGTAGGGAGAGAAACAGACACAGAAGGAAGTGGATAGAGACACTGAAAGAGAGAAGAAAAACGTGAGAGGAAGAGAGAGAAATGGAAAGACAGAGAAAAAAGAGAGATAGGGAACCAGAGGGAGAGATTGAGAGTAGAAAAAATTAGAAAAATAATAAAGAGAGAAAGGGAGAGCAAGAGAAAAGGTGGGAGGGAAGGAAAAACAGACAAGGCATAATGAACAGAGAAATAATGGGTGAGAAAAAGATAGAGACAGAGGGAGAAAGAGAGGAGAAATTCAGAGAGAAAAAATAATTAGATGACAAACAAACCACATAAATGCTGCAAATTGTACTACATCAAAAGGTGTTTCTCAAAATATCTACAAATAACAGTATTAGCTATTAATTTTCAAAACGTCAGTGATGTCACAATGCTAAAGCTAATTTACAACAGTGCTGTATCTTCTAAAGAACTACAAATCCTGTCTTGTCTGGTGAACCTTCTACACAGAGAAACCATTATCATTTATTATTCACTCGCTCGGAAGACAAGATTCAACCGCTTTTTCCATTGCTGGCTCAATAGGTTTTGATACATTTTAAGTACTTTCTTTCTGGAACATGACATTTTTCCCTACAACAAATTCAAAACCAAAGTATAAAACACTAAGTTTACGTTCAATCTACACTGATCTGTTATTGTGAGACAGCATCTCAGCTCCGTGAGAAAAACTAGTCTTCATTTATAAAACCTCCTGACTTGATTTTGATAATACATGTAAAGTTACAGTATACAGTAATCCCTCGTTTAACGCGGTAGATGCGTTCCAAGCCCGACCGCGATAGGTGAAAAAGTGGAGGCACAACATTTACGTATTTATTCAGACTTATAAAACACTTTTTTTCACGTAGTATTCTTTATTAAAGTAATGTTAACAAACACCTCTGAAGATATTAATTACGAGCTACGAGCATCCTCCGCTAAGATGCGGTCTGTATTGTGCTGTATAATGCTTGAGAGGACGAGATGTAGCTCTGACGCCGTGTGCTCGTCTCTTTGGTTGCTTTTGTGTTATTTAAATGTTTTGTAACGCTCTCCACCAGGTTGCTTCACATCCTCTGCCTGTTTATTTTTGGCCAGACACTCGTGGCCGGGCTGACGCGTTACATCGACAGAAAATGAATCCGCGAATATATGTAATAAAGAAAAAAAAACTGCGATGCAATGAATCTGTGATATTCAAACCGCGAAGTAGCGAGGGATTACTGTACTTTATATTTGTACAGAAAAGTCTAACCAATAATAGGTATCTGGATGTACTACACATGCATGTGTTTGATGTGCGCATGAGTGTGTGTTCCTGTAAGCATTTAGGTCAAAGTGGGGACCCTACTGATAGTGGGGACATTGACTGGGCCTCTTAGCTTTGAAGGCCAGTTTGAGGGTAAAGATGGGATTTAAGGCCAGATGTTATACTTGTGGTTGGAATCAGGGGTTATCATTGATAAGTCATTGGTGGGTCCCCACTAAAATATATATGCAAGTGTGTGTTTCTGTGTGTAATCTGTAAAAATCTGAACCTCATGGTAGAAAAAAATAGGGTGTTGTATATTCATGTTTTTGCAACACAACTGCCTGATAAATAAATTATGAGAAAAGGCTGATTTATATTCATCATTTCAAAGCACATAATGAAATCTATGAAATACATTAGTCTAAATGCATCCAGTCAGAAGTTTGTCTGCTTTAACCTATAAAGTCATGTTGTATAACGTTATTATATTTGGGCACAGAACTAATAAGAAGTTCTGTAAAAGATGTTCTCAAAGAAAAAAATAAGTGGAAAAAAATCAGTCCTATGATATAGATGAACCCTTTCATTAACCACATTCCACCCGGATCTGAACCCAAGCCATCCAGGCAGCAGAAACAGCCATATAACGCCGCACATCGTACAGAAATACCAGACCTCAGCTCGTTAAATAATTCAACTTTCACATTTCTGATGTGTTTCAGCGCTGTGAACCTCTCAGCATCCTCAGATTTCAAAAGGTCATCATCTCAGCTAGTGTCTTACTCCATTTCTCCTCTATTTTCACTCCAAGTACCGATGCTTGAAACACACTGATCACACACACAGATGCACAAGTATGAAATAATAGCACCTGTTAGCCTCAAAGAAAGAAAGAAAGAAAGAAAGGAAGAAGATCAAAGCCACAATTGTCCCTATGGAGAAGACATTTACAGGTCTCTGCATTTCACGTGAAGAATACATGTCGCCAACAAAGAAATCGGGTATTGTATAGAATGTGGGACAAAACAGAGCAGGCAAAGCTCTTGAAAAGAAATTGGCAAGTGTCGATAAAGATTTAGAGGTCAGACTGATGCTTTGAGAAAGACAAATCTTCTGTTTCTATTGTTTCACTGAGAAGCGTGTCCCGCTGTTCAGTTTTGTTTTCAGACGTTGTGGACTATCATGGACGCATTATTATGGAACATGGTGTCCATTTCTGGAGAAGACTCACAAGATAAACAAAAACTGGCAGTGCCTTGTCTGGTGTCTCTATGTCACTCTGTCAGCTCAAACATACCTTTCATTTTTCTACCTAATGGTTTATTGCCTGGTTTTGCCCTTGTGGCCTGCGTGGAACATACGGACCAAGGTGTAGTTCTGACGGATTACCATGTTCAGAGATGGAAGCAATCCTGGAATAGAGAATTGAACCAATCCACTAGTTTGGAGCGGAAGTCATTATGTTTGTTTGCTTATTTTGTGAAATCTAAAGTGAGCTAAACATATTTTTTTTCCTTACATTTTTATTTTTTACACAACTCATCAGACCACACGCATGCAACACGCAGAATCATAGTCATGAAGGTAGAAACTACCAAGTTGTAAGTGACTGGAGGAGTTGAACCGAGTAAGATGTCGACAAATGAAATAATTTGGATCTCATTGCATTCACATATCATGAAGATATCGAACCACAAATAAACCCCACTCAGATTACCTCAGATTAGAGCGTTTGAAAGGGTTAAATGACCTAGGTAAAACTATGTAATTCTGATTATATTTTTGTTATTGTAGTGTTATAGCAGTGTAAAATAGTAACAATAAACAAAATCACACGCCACTCGCCCTCAGTCGGGGTCTGACTGATGCTGCTAAAGACTCTCCAGTACAGTATGTCTTCCTCAGCATCAGCTCCTCCTCCATTCACCAGTACTGTAACATTACCCTTCATCTACTATACAACAGTGACAGTGTTGTGAACTGGTTGTCCACCTCCTTCTTTGTCTGATATTAAATCATCTGTAGGTTGCCTCCAAACTTGTGATCACATTTGTTCTCCATCGCTTTCAAAACCACAAGAAGCAATGACAACACATATTTAGAACATTCCAGAAATTCAATTAGGTGAATTCCAATCATTGTCTTTGAGAAAGATAAGATCACATGGCTGTCTCAATAGCAGCTGAACATGTGCCAAATGGCATTTTTTCTATCATATACTGGGGGAGGATGACTGGAGAGAAGACAATCTGTGCAGGCACGGCAGAAATGCCAAAAGCACAGAACATTAAAAACATAAAAAACAATAAACCTATTACAAAAAAAAAATAAAAATAATAATTCTAACCCTAAAAATCTAAATGTACTAAAATAGCATTGAAATGATATTTAAACTGATCATTGATTATCAACCATACAAACTGAAGAAAAACGCTAAATATTAAAATAAAAAATTACAAAGATTAAATACGCAAAATGCAAGAACAAAAAGGCGATGTATGATTAAAAAAAGTATTGCAAAGGATTCTGGTAGTTATTCTGGAGTTGTTGGGCATCATGACATGTGCAACCACAAACAACAAATTTACACAATAACACAATTAACACAATAATTTAATACAATAATTAATCCTTTATTCTAACAGGATTGTATGACTAATAGTAAAATAGAACTGTTTTAAAATAATAATATTAATAACAATAAAATTGTTATTTTAATAAATGATTGAGGAATATTAATCACTAAAACGCCGTCTGTTTGTCACTTACACGTTACATGTAAATTTAAAAGGCTACTGCACAATACTAAAAAACGACTGTAATGTTTTTGCTAACGAACCAATGAGAAACAATGACATGAAATGTCATGTAAAATGCTTTACACCCAATAAAGACGAGCCTTATATCAAACTATCACAGAAACTGAATATTGTGTAAAACTAAATCCAACAATTTGGACGGGTATTAAAAGAGTAAATGACGACTATTGTCGCGCTTTTCAGGAATCGTCAACGCGCTCATCTTCTTACCTCGCATCCGAACATGAGAGAGAGAGTGCGCGTGCTGCATAATAATTTACACTGGCACATCATAGGAGAAAAGCACTTATTATTCCTCAGAAACACAGACATCGCGGCGGCAGGCTGAGCGGAAGCACAGCGCGTGGATGGAGAGACTCCCATGATCAGTGATGCTGCTGCTGAGTGGGCGTGTAAGTGATGACGTAGGGCTGATTATTTATTGCATTAACCAGACAACACGACGCTAAACTTACAGCCACTCGGCCCGAGCTTACACTTGTGGCGATCCAAAACATGTTTAATTTGAAAACAAGAAAATGCTAACTCAACCAAATGTTAATACATTGACGGACGGACGGACGGACACTGGATGGATGGTGCGATGGATGGATGGATGGTGCGATGGATACATAGAAGGATGGATAGATGGATGATGGCTAGACATACATGATTTTATGGAGCTCAATGTGTTCTGAACAGAAACTTTTCACTATACTAGTTTACTATAGAATCTTCTAGCAAAACCATGTATTTTTGTGCCAACTCACAAACAAGCCCTAGCGTTTGTTACCTAGGAAACTCAGAGGAAAAGAACAAGATCGGAGGATTTCTTGAGGGACCTTATAAGAATTGAACTAATATTTCCACCAATTCAGTTGAACAAATTGACCAATTGGGACATAAGCCACAGTTCCACTTGTGGCAGGGAATAAGGTCCAATCAAAGGGTCTACCAATGTTGGGTCCCACAGAGAGACCAGCCAAAAAGGAAACACAAATGTAATAAATAAAAGGGTTACATGTGAGGAAGTGAATGAACTGACTAACCTCTCTGTCCATCCATCCATCCATTTAACCATGTATCTATACATCCATCCATCCATCATCATTTAAATAGATAGATAGATAGATAGATAGATAGATAGATAGATAGATAGATAGATAGATAGATAGATAGATAGATAGATAGATAGATAGATATCATATCTATTCATTTATCCATATGCACAATATTGCCAAAATTCTATATTAAAAGAGTACATGTAGAATTTAGTTCAGAAATGTCCAAAAATTATTTAAAAGTCCAAGAATAAGTTATGATCAATATGAATCATGATGCATTTTGTATAATCAAGAATGGAGGGTACTGCTACTGTATATTGGAGAGCGGTAAAGGAAATCTTCTGGGATTTGGGAAGAACAGAAGCCTGACAGACGGTTGTCAGTGGTAACCAGATTTAGCTGGTGATGTGATAATGTGTCAAAGCAAAAGTGCCAACACGTAACCTAAAAGAGAAAAGGAACTGCCGGTAATTACTTAAAGGCCATTGCATGAACCTGACGAAAATCGGTAGAATGTTCTCAAGGCAAATGCACGACATTACTGTTAAATACATTACAATGTCACGATGTGTCTACCGTTTTCCTTTCCCAAGAGATAGAATTCGACATTTAGTTTGCCATATGAAATTCTAGCCGTTAAATTGGTTACACGTAGGCCATGATCATAATCCTAAGAAAAGCTTTGAGTTTGTCTAATGTGAAGTTGCCAAGCTTGATGCTACCGAACAGCTCTGCTTTCTTGCAGTTCTGAAATTAGGTAGTCTTGAAAAAAGAATCCGTTTTAATTCAGCAATTGAACTGAGGCTTGAACTGCGGCTCGCATGGAACAATATTCTGGAAAAAAATACGAAAGATGGTCAAATCACACCAGTTTGTCAATGTGGCCGAAAGCATTTGCAAATGTGATACAATAACTCTTTCAAATTTCCCCTGGAATATTGCTCAGTGTAATAGCACCAAGGCACTATTAGAAGTGATACAGACTCTGCCTGATAAACCTAAGCCAAAAGCGAATCCTAGAATTAGTGCGTCTAATCCAAGTCTTTTAGCAATCTACAATACTTGATAATGCAAGCGTGATTTTTGTTCATGTCGTAGGATTATTAAATAGTTAAATTAAACTATTAAACACATACTGTATAAATGATACACTCAATCAGGAGAGGTAGAGCTTGCTTTTGCTAGTAGCTTCAGTCCATCTTTGGCATTTGAAGGACGCTGGACGAGCTGGTGTTCATCCACAGGGCTGTCCTTGACTTAGGAGGGAGCCACAGCATTGCACAAAACATAATCCGCTTCTCTTCAGAAGCGCATTAGATGTGGCTTTTTGAGTTCTTCCTCTGAACGTTAATCATGCGATTCCAGCCAAAAGAGCCAAATACCTGCAACGTGGGGACCTGACAAGTGAAGAAAGCGACCAGGGAACAAATACACCTCTTCATAAGTAGCTCATCACCTTCAGGACTCCAAAGACACTTTATTGTGAAATAATCTGCCACTGTATAATATAGATTGTAGGCTACAGATTGTACACTTTAACTCAAGTATGGTTTTCAGGTTCTCTCTCATTCAGTCTGCATGACTAGGAACATGATTTTATATCCACGTGAACATTGAAATTATTTAGAACATGATTGTGATTATTTTGATGAGTGAGTAAATACTTTTGACATTACTTATAGTGTATGTGTGTGCTTAACTGGGAGGTGCATACTTAAGAAGTTTAACAAAGCGTCTTCTCCCAGTAAGACAAGCGCCTTCAGAAAAATGTGTTAGGACTGAATCGATCCAAAAACGATTAGCCCTGTTTTCTGGCATCTCCTTCAAAGCCAAACGGATGAATCTTCAAAACCTGCACGAATTATGATGAGTTTAAAAAATAAATAAAAATAAGTATGTAACCGGAATGAGTACTCAGCCCATTTTTTGGCTCTTGTACAGTTGAATCATGGATTCAATCCTGTTTTTTGGAATCTCTCCTCCTGCTCAATCACTCGAAAAATTCCAAATCCCAACCATTCTGAGGTGCTCACCAAGCTCCGTATCTTCTGACGCAAGAGGCATAAATTGACTTCTACAGATTTGTGGTAGGAGGCGTTGATAGCTACGTAACACGGCATTCAATCTGTGCGCTACAGTATGTATGTTTGCTTAGATCATGGATGATGTTCTGCCGCACTGTTTCTTTGATCCCTGTGATGATCCTGCTATCTCGTACAATATGCAAATGAGTCACGGTGTGATTAAAGGCATTGGAAACAAAGCAGCACTGAAGGTCACACCTTTCTGATTAAACTCCTGGAAAATAACTTGAAGGGAATGTGACTAACCATAAGTCATGAGATGCCTACAGTGCACATTAACCGCATTTTTTTTTTATTATCAGAGACTTTTATTTAAAGTGAATGACACTCTTTTGCTTTTAAACACAGTGACTAATAACTGAAAATCTATCTTGGATGTTGTAAACACTACTGACCCTGATTTTGTATTTTGATTTTGTAATCTTCAGATATGTCTAGCAATTTTTTATTTGTTTAATTTGAGAAGCACAATTTCTTGTAGATGACGCAATTCACAAAAAATCTTGTTCATTGTTGCATTTTACAAAATATGAAACACTTGAAACATGTTCGTGTTCCCAAATATTCTTTTCATCCTTACAAATATTTTCTGTGATAAAGTTGTTAAAAACCTGGTTGTTTCCACTGTTCGGTTTGACACTTGAATTATAGTCAGTTGTCGCGTCTGTGTTCATTTTGCGTTCTGATATTTTATTGCACAAGCTACAAAATCCGCCTGGAAATTATCAGACCCTGGAAATTATTCCACATGTGCATTGTTTTTAAGCCCGTGTTACATACATTAACTATTTCGAAATTTAAATATTGGAGTGAAAAACATTTCTAACCAGTTTCTGGGTCACGTGGAGCTGTTGCCAATCAATGACTCTGTTTCATTGACCAAATTTTAATTTATAAATGTAATTTCCCACACAAAATGTATTTTCCACAATTTATTTACGCTTGAATGTCAGTGCTGTGTCTTGATATATTTAGCATTTGAAGTTATCAATCACACGAGTAGACTGAAGGGCCTGCTGAGTGGACCACAAGAAAGCCGGATGTGGTCACTTTCCTTTAGATATGTCACATTACATACTGTATGCGGGTGGGGTTGGAGGAGAAATGTGCTGGATTTTAATTATATATGTCTAGCTAGAAGCATATGCTAAATACTGGCACTTTTTCTTCACTTTGCTTAAAGCTGCTTGGTTTTTATATATAGGAGTGGAGCAAAATTTAACGGCTTTGATGAAATTCTACAGATGAGCATCTATTAAGGCCAGTGAAGTGACGTTTCCACACACAGCTAAACCAGCTGACACCAGTTACACACACACACACACACACACACACACACACACACACACCAGAGGTAAATAATTTAACACAGTGAAATGAAATGTGAAAACTCAATCCTGAAGACATAACCCTTTAACGCATAATTCCCATTCATTTTTAATCCGGTCCTCTAGTCATGGAGAAGATCGGAGTGACCAGCTCATACGCAGCCACACACGCACCTTGTCACCTATCAATCCTGATGGTGATCAGTGGTCTTACCTTTGTAGTCACTATGCAGAGACAGTCCATGGCAGAGAAACCAGACGGAGGTCAAGCAGTCGAGCCTCAAAAACCTTCAAGCCTTTCCTTAACGGTTCTTCTGGCTATTCACTCCGCTTCTTGTTCTGTTTACTCATTTAGTTGAGTGAAGAGTGAATGAACGGGAGGAAAATGAAAATGGACACACAGAAAACAAATAAAAAATGAAAGAGCTACGAGAAAGAAGGCGAGAGGCTTTCCGTCTCAGCAATTGCAAGCAGAGGCATGAGGGAATCAAGAGTTGATGAAGGACGATAAATAAAGCAGATGATGAACACGCAACCGAGCAGGATTTGAGGGAATGAGCGTAGGGATGATCAAGGAGAAACAAATGCAGAGAGGAGAGGAGATGAAAATGAAGAAACAGAAAATGGAACTGCACGCCAGAAGATGCGAGGAGCAGGAAGAGAGGGAGGGAACGTCAGATGACTGAACTGTAAGGATGAGCTGGAGATTACAAGGCAAATGCACTCTGCTTGTCATTGCTTGCAGAATCTGTTGCCGTGGCAACACTGCAGAGCTGTGTGAGGTGCTCAAAGATGTAAAGCTACTCCAAAAGATCTACTAGCTAAGCAACTGCTCACTAGAAATTATGCTAAGCTAAAAGCTACATTAAAAAAATAATAATTTTGTGTGAAACTAAATGCATCAGCATTATCTAGGCAACATTAGATAATATACGCCCCCTCAATACCCACTTAACACTTAACTAAATCTAAATATTTAAATTATTTGGTTCAAAACATGTCATTTAAAAAAATGCAATTCCCACACTGAGCCATATCGGTATAAACGCAATGAAACGTCACTGTAATCGCAGGTTATTAGAATCAGTGTTTAATTTTCTGGTAATTCTGCCCTCTAGCGGCAATCTGTGGAAGATTGATTTAGACACGTTTTAAATAATTTAACCTTACTGTAAAAATAAAAGCGTACTACCAACAGCTGAAGTTGTAATCCATGAAAAATTAAGCAATTTACATGTCAATACCGCAGACAAGAAAAGTAAAATTTCTTCTTCTGGCTTAAATGCATAGTAGCAATGAGGATTTTAGTAAAAAAAAAAAACAAAGAAACTTCCACAAATTACTGTGGGGTGTACTCTAGGAGTAAAGTCTGCCACTTAAGACTCTTAAATAGTTTGCAAAACAAAGTAAACTGGATGGTATTTGCCACTTATAGTGAAGAGCCCAAAGTGCTAATAAGAATCAGACAACAAGTGTGGGAGACTTAATACAATTTATTATTTAGAATTCATGCAAAAAAATTAAAATACAGCCAGGCTCCAATTAATACAGTCCATTTGAATGCCATGCATCACTTCTTCCCTCGTTTCACTGGAGCCTTCTTCACAGCAACGGCCTTTGAATCAGCAGCATCCTTTGATTCAGCAGCGTCTTTGGCCTTTTTCTTACCTGGAGCGCTCGTCTTTTTAGCTTTTCCTTTGGAGGGGCTTAGTTTCTTAGCTTCATCTTTCGACTGTTTCTCAGACTTTGGTTGGGGTTTTTTGGCCTTGGGTTTCTTTGCTGGAAGCACCTTGGAGACGGAGCCATCAGTCTGTGGTTCCTGAAACAGAACAGTGGCAGCAGGTTTAGACTTGATGTGGCTGCTCTGCTGTTAAAGCAGAGATACTTGCGCTTAAAGGCTTCTGCGCCTCTTCTTCAGAGTCAGTCTCTTTAGTCTTGCCTATTAAAAAGGGGGAGGGGGATAATCAACACCTAAATTAAAAGTAAAAAAATAAATAAAAAAGTACAAACACAAAGACATTACCTGCATCTTTTACTTTGGATTTTTTCGGTTTTGTTGCTTTAAGCGCTTTCTGTATGTTTGGATCAGCGTTTTCCTTTGGTTTATTTTCATTTGCTTTGCCCTTTGTAACAAACTTTGGCGAAACAAAACAAAAAAAAAAAAGACACAAGCATAAAAACGGTATGAGCCTTCAATTCCACACAAGCTTAAAACCGGAAAGGAGCAGCTGTCTTTACCCGGAAGCGCCCCTGAGCGCCGGTCATGGTTGGGGCAGAGTTGGCCGGTCGGGTGAAGAGCCCCTTCTCAAGCCCCTTGATCAGGGCGCGGCGCACCAGTGACGTCAGCCGCAGCGCGTCCACACTCGGGTGCTTCTCTTTAATGAAGCTCCTGATGGCCTGAGCGGAGACGCCCTTTCTGTTGTCCAGCTTCTTCAGAGCTTCTTTCACCATCTCCATGGTGGGTGGGTGCGAAGACACTTTCCGGACAGACGCTGTTTGGCTCTTATCAGCATCTTCACCAGAATCAAAACGAACAAACACAGATAGTGACCCGAAGAGAAGCATCGCGCTACATTTTTGAGAAAGCGTCGTTTTCAAAAAGAACTTCAATACAAAGACAAAGTTACGGTGTGAGCAGCACCTGGTTTGGTATCAGCCACTTCTTCCGTCGCAGAACTCGTACTTGTTTTGCCGGTTTGTGCTTTTTTAGGAGCCATTTCTAATTCCTAAGCACGAAATGAAATGATCGGTGTCGCCCAGTGACTGTTTTATCGGTTCTGATCTGGCGACTCTAATCAGGGGGTTTAATCAGACTCAGCACCTGTTGCTCCTCAGAAAACTGACAGCCAATCACTCCTGCCCGTCTCTGATTGGTTTCACGGAACTAATTACATTTCGGCGCGTTTGTGTAAAGTAATCCGCGCGTGCGCACAGAGAGAGAGAGTGCCACTGCCCAGAGTACGTAGAGCTCGCGTAAGTTCGTTTACTTACGACATGCGATCCAAACACGTTCCTGCAGAATTCTGATTTGGGTTCAGCTCAGAGGTTTGAAGGAGAGGTTTGGTTTTCTTACACAGAAGCGAAATTTAACACCTCCATGTTTAAAATGTTAGAACAACGTCTATATAAAGAATAATAATAATAATAATAATAATAATAATAATGAGCATTTGTAAGGCGCTTTTCACAGTTTTAACTGTCTCAAAGCGCACGATGAACAATATAAAGATATAAAGTCAGTCACTCTAATAAACAAAGATAAATAAAGTAGTAAAAAAAAGTCTGATTGGCATATTATATTTATAATAAAATTATATATGGTATAAAACTTGTAAAACACATTCTTCCTCTGAATATTCAAGGTCAAGTTAGAATTAAAGTCATGTCCCAGTGGTTTTTTTGCCACGTTAGTACTCAGTACAAGTACAAAGTAGCAAAAAACATACTTAAAAGTAACAAAGTACATTTACTAAAGTGCCTTACACCTCTGATTGGGACCATATTGATATTGTGTTCTGCATTTAATCCATCCAGAGAAGTGACACACAAGAACTTGGAGCAGTGGGCAGCCTTAAACAGCAGGTGCGGGTCAGTGTCTTGCTCATGGACACTCAGCCAGCGCGGGATTTGAACCTGTAACCTCTTGGACACAAGTCCTCTTTCCACATTCAACTACACCTCTACATTTATTGATTTACAAGGTAAGATAAGAAAGTCCTTTATTCGTCACATACTGTATAAAGTCATATTATTCGTCAAATAATAACAAATGGAAAGCACAATAATTCGCAAGGATTATGGGATTTGTAGTCCATTTTGTTTCACAACACTGTAATATTATTTAGGACACATTTAACAAAACGCTGAAGTGACAAAGGCACCTAAGTTTAAAAATGTCTAGTTGCATTGAGCTAGTTTGTTGAAACGTTAATTGAAAACGTAGACTTTATACAGTAGACTTTATTTTCATCTGCTACTAAACCTAGGTTCAGTATAGTTAAGACAGTTGTTAGATGGAATAGAATTTAAAGGTTGACCAGAAATGTTCTTTTTTTCAGGTAAGATATCATGTTTAGTTTTTGCAAACATAATGCATTCATTAAAAAGACAAATGTAACAAACATGTGAAATATAAATATTCAAATGCATAAATAAATAAATAAATACATACATATAATTTATACATATAATTTACACAATCTTGTCCAAGTGAACTAAAAGCCTTTCTATTTCTATGAGTTTAATTTCCAATCATTTTTAATAAAATATAAATAATCAAAACATGTAAACAAATCTATAAACATCGGATGCTCAATACCAGTGAACAATGGTTTTGAATAATCTGTAAAAAGATTATTTTCTAGGTTATCGACAACCTTCTGCCAAGATCTCAGACCTGCGTTATAGCTTTGCTGTCCAGATTTTGGATTGTTCTTTTTTCTTCCTCATCCCAACAGAATCTGCGTAGTTAGCGCTGATTACTCCAGCGGTAAGGGGTCTGGAGCTTGGATCAAACGTCCTGGTGATGGGATAAGGGCTGAATCTCAGTCTTGACCATGCACTGCTGAAGACGGGGGTCCGGCTGAAGCAGAACGCAGCATCCGCTCCCATAGCAGAGGCCGTTAAAGCCTCCATACTGTACGGATCTGGTAGCAGTCCTCCGAATGATGACACAGACAGACCCTGAATTTGAATAAAACTAAATCAAACTCAATATAATACATTTTGACAGTACCAACACAAACAAGTACAAACAATTATACTGAAAAAATTATACATTTATAAAAATTCAGTTTCAAAATTCATATATACGTATAATTTATATATATATATATTATATACGGTATATAATATAATCATATAATTCATAAATTCAGTTTATAAAAATTAATAAAAACAGCTGTTTTGTGACTCACAAAGTTTCTGTTTGTAAAAATTAGTTTATTTATGGTTATTGAAGAATTATTTATAGTTTGAAGAAAGTCGGAAATGATGGACCCAAGACTTTCTCAATGCTGCAAAATCATCTCAAAGTTGTCTAAAAAAGAGACAAAGCGGAACAGTACAGCGTTCACTTCTAATACTTCTGATCTTTCTCGGGTGCGTATAAACCTTCTCATGCACATCTCTATTGTCTGTTTCTGCGCAATATACAATGCAAGAAACCTCATTTTTATCTAGTAAATATTGAACTCATAAGTATAGGAAACTTTTTCTTTAACCAGGTTATGTACAAAATGTGCATCTACATCAACTATAATAATACGAATAATTAGATGTATTTTGTTTAATAATTTAATTATTTTGTTTTTGCGAGAACCTCAAGGTGTCCATACAAAATTGAACTCACACCTCTGCCAACTATACTATCCTATAGTATACTATACTATATCTATACTGTCACTGTCCCAACTATAACTAAATGCAGCCAACAGAACTAGAAAGCATTAGTGATAGATTCTGTATGATAGATACCTGTGTTGTAAGCATATGCTGCATGTCGTGCAGGGTAAATGAACCAGTTGCCATTCTTCTCTGAGAGGAAATGCAGTCATTCTGTAATCCACTTGAGGTGGAGTCGCGTCCCATTCCCATGGTGGAGAACGCTGCAGGGGCCGTGGCAAAGCTCACGGGGTGAAAGAGTGTCTGCGTGCTGAAGAAGCCTTGGCCGTGGACAGAAGAGAAAGCTAAAGCGTGTCTGTGATGACTGCTGAGATGAGACGAGTTCTGCTCTGTTCCGCCGTCGTCCTTTCCTTTGTTTGTGTCGGAACCGTCACGTTTGGTTTGGGCTGTAGTTGAGACTTCGACTTTGCTCTCACACGGCTGCTTGAACTGAGAATTTGCCTTTGGATTGGGGCTGATAACTCTTACTAATCCGTCTCCATGCTGGTCGAGTTCGTAGTCACTTTCATTGGAGTTTATCTCGTCTGGGGAAAACATACACATTGAACTGATCATTTAGATTTGTGGTTTTCTTCCCCCCACATTTTATATCCACAAAGTACATTTCAAAATAGTTAATGGTAATTTTGTTTGTAAGATCTACATAAATTCATATACCTGCACATTTTCATGACAAAACAAATGATGCTATATTTTTTTATGTTGTTAGTAATTGTATTGTAATAAAAATCATATTTTTGTATTATTAAAATATAAATAACATTTGTCAAGTTAATCAAACATTTTGAAAAAATAAATGCTGTAGTTCAATTTTAAAAATCAATGTGAAAATCCATGTTTTTACGTTTTATCCATTGATTTCTCACCACTTTTTGAATTCCTTAAACCGGAGACCCTGAGAAAACCCAAGCAAATACGTAGAACAGGCAAAATCCGATGGAATTTCAATCTTTCAGCCCATTTTGGTTTAGCTTATGTTTTTACAGCATTTTCCTCATTTTCCTTTTACAGCATCCATTTATGCATGTAAACCAGTTCTAGTTTTGAAAACAAATATATTTTGTGCACTAACTCATAATTATGTACCTGCCAGAACCAACTATTGTACCTGTGGATTTGGAGAACAGAACAGAGGTCTGTGATGGAGACGAAGGTGAATGGACCAACTCCTGATCATCAGCTTCTTCATTTTCTCTCTGCTGATCATCACTCGACGACAAAACTCCAGGTTTTCTGCAACAACAAACACCAAGTCACATATTTTATTTACAGGTGATTAACATCAGTTACATGAATCAAATAATTTTGCTGACCTTCTGTAGTGTTTACAAATCATCTGAATGATTACGTACCTTTTTTCTCGTCTTCCATTGCCAGATTCTCTAAACCCTTTTGCAAAAGGATTATTGTCAATTTTCAGTTGGGTAATCTAAAAAAAACACACAGTGTACATGTGTGTTTTATACAAAGTTTTTACATGTGTGTTCACAGTGTACATATCAATTTTGATATACTATATTTAGAATTCTTTGTACTTATTAATATAAAAAAAATTATGTAAAATATTAGACAATCAGACAATAATAGTTTAAAAATACTCTGTGTGTTTGTGTGTGTGTGTGTGTGTGTGGGGGGGGGGGGTTGAATAAATACAAGTTATAAAAAGAAATGCTTTATCACAAGTATAATTTAAACATATACTTTAACCATTGTTCCAATCAAAGATCGGATTGTCATTCTTACCTTGTCATTCTGATATGCTGTGACGCCTATAAAGTCCGTCTCGGGGAAGACGTATGTCCTGAAGGTGCTATACGGGAGCATCAGAATGTTGTTGGCTCTTACTATATGAAACCTGGGCAGGTACTTGTGCATTGAATTCAGAATCGTCTGCGGAAATTCACAATGCATTACTGTATTTAAGATGGTTAAAATGAAACATGTGACGATATGACTAAATCTGACTAACAGTTGAAGAACAAAACAACGTTTACTAGTAACTACAGTATCTCTTCATACATTCTCAATTCAATTCTCAAACAATTTGTGGGAGTGCAATTTCCCCGCTGTGAGACAAATAAAGGCATTTTCAATTCAATTCAATTCAATTCTAACCAGCAACTCTGAGCATGAGCTTGAACTCGCCCTTGATTGCTGGCCAACCAATCACAGAGCAAGACACATGTACTCACACACTCTTCAAAAGGCAATTTTCCAGACAAAGTGGACTATTATAACTTACAGAATTTGGAAATGTACATGGAAAATTCTCATACAGATAAACCTATTTCAAAATGTATACACAAATTACCAATTTTAAAGTAATATTTACAGCTATAATGTATATAATTTAAAACAGAACTCATAAAACCAAAATATATTACTAAATTTAAATGTAAAATAGTTTTAAATTCAGTGTAGTAGTAAAACGTTTTTATTTCAGTGTTAAATAAAGAAAAGTTGTTGCCAAAAGTTTGAGTCCAAATATTCAGCTTAATTCTGTTTAGAATCACTGTCTAGAAAAAATACATACCACCTGTTAAAGTGTAACATAAATGTTAAAGTTGTATGTACTTACATATCCGTGTTTGTCTGAAGTATTGTTAGTTAGTTTGAGCTTGTGGAAAGCGACAGATTTGCTCATCCACTGTTCTCCAGTGGCCGGACTGTCCGGGTGAATGTACATCCGCTTTGGCATCTCGGGGTCGGCTTTCCCTGCCACCATCCAGCGAGAGTTATGAAATTTGTACCTACAGTCATCAGCTGCAACAATGTCCATCAGAAGGATGTAAGTGGCATTTTTGTTTAATCCGTTGACGCGCACTTTAAATGAAGGAAACATTCTCCTGAAAAGCGAAGAAACGAGACAACCACTTGATTCGAGAAAGCCATTAAAACAGCTACAAATTGATTGTTTTTGTACAAATGTATTGATTATATTATTTTAAATTGTGTGTGTCTCTGTGTGTGTGTGTGTGTGTGTGTGTGTGTGTGTGTGTGTGTGTGTGTGTGTGTGTGTGTGCGTGTGCGTACATGTGTGTTCCTGCATTTAGCACAAAGTTGGGCCTTGAATTTTGGGCTACTTTCTAGATTTAGCATAAAAGTGCGGCCCTATTTGTGGGGTCTTTGTCTAGGGCCCTACAACTTTACAGATCTGTTTGAGGGTCAAGATGGGATTTTAAGGCAGAGGTTATAATAACTAAAATGTTGTTAAGCTGCAGGAGTAAAGGAGGTGCGGACGAGGAACTTTTTGATTGGTCGGGTTTTACCAGCTTACTATTTACCAGCTTTTGCTTGATATTACGCACATAAAATGTATTTGTCATCAAAAAGATAAATATCATTTATTTATACAGTAATATAATAATATACGTATGGGTGTACATAAAAGAAACGTATAAATGTCATTTTAGTATACGTACGTGTTTTTGGCAATATTGAAAATACATTTCTAATGACGTTACCTTCCCGACTTTGTGATGACCATCTCGGTTCCAATTTTGTGAAAGCGATCCCAAAGATCTCGCGATTCTAGAGACACTTTCGGATCTTCTTCAACGGGCTCCTGTGGCTCCAAAGCCGCCTGCTGGTGATGCCCGAAGGCCGCGCGTAAAGCAGCCGCATCCGCTTCACAGACGAACCCGGGAAGAACAGACGGCTGGGTCGCAACAAACAGCTCTGACGTGCCGAGTTCTGCCGACCTGAGTGCGTGAAGAGTAGGATAATCCATCGCGCGGTCCACCAGAAAGAAGAACTAATCAAATGGAAAAAGTAAAGCGTGCATAACAGAAAATAGTTTAAAACATTTCAGCGTCTGTAAACTCCAGTCCCGGAGACAGATCCACACAGAAGAACCGTCTAGAATAGATGAAGAGTTGGCGCGTGCGGGCCGGTGGGGTCCATAGGCGGGGTTTTACTGTAACAGGTCCAGCCCAGATCATCAGGGAGAAGCTATAACAACAACAAACAAACACTGTCCTACACGTACAGTAGATTATACATGACATACAGAGTATATAATCCTTACAAACTATGATAAAATATAACAATATTATCTATTTTCACTTGTTCATTTTCTAGGTCACAGGGAACTGGATTTTCAACTCTTTTTTTTTTTTTTCCAATTTCAGTATTCATATTTAAATATTTTATATATACCGGTACATTAAGAAAATCGTTATTGTTTCCAATTTTACAATTTCTTTATTTCCAAAATAGACTGTTGAAGAAAGTTGTACAGAGATTTTAAATTAATGGAAAATAACACACGCACACACACACACACACGCACGCACGCACGCACACACACACACACACACACACAGCTTCAGTCTTCACACCATCAGAGCTTCTTAGAAAGAGCAGGTGACTGGAACACTTGGTTTTGTCACCTTGTTCTGATCCAAATAGCAATGACCCTCTCTAGCGACATAATCACAGTTTCTTTCTGGCTTAAGCGCTTTAGCAGTGTCATCGAAGGCCATGTGTCAGATTCAATGAAACACAATGTGACGATTTAAAGCCTTCTTGTTTTTTAGGGGTTTTATGACAACGGCATGTGTTGGGTCCTGACAGAGTCCAAAAACAAGGTTAAAAATAACCTGAAAAGAACAAGTAGTAGAAAAGAAGTAGTAAATGGGCAAAACTGACTTAATCCATCAGGACACTTGGATGGACGAAGGGACAGACAGACAGACAGACAGACAGACAGACAGACAGACAGGCAGGCAGGCAGGCAGACAGACAGGTAGATAGATTTAATTGAGATTTGAACCTTTATGGTTGTATGATGTTGAATCAACAGGAAAGTTAATTTGAGAAACAAATATTCTGCCATTTCAAACAGCTGGGATTTAAAAAATAGAACAGGCTTATCATTCATAATAAAAGTCTCTAAGGACAAAGAACATTTCAAATAAATACTGTGTTTCTAAAGCCCTTAATATTACTCATGTCATTGATGCCAGTCACCGGCGCTGGATGGGATAAATGTCTAATATCTGTCATGTGTGATCTTGTTTCTGAAACGGTAACTATTTTAACACTGTCGGCTCTCTGATCAGGTGAAGTAATTCTGTCTAAACCTGCAATAATGTCTCAGGAGGTGAACGGGATTATTAAGGAATGGCTTCAACAGCTTTGGGAAGGATAAGAATCTTAACCTGCTTTACACTTGTCATCAAATTAGGCCACATCAGCACCAAAAGTGAGAACCCAATCGAGATTCCGTCCCAAGACTGAGGCCCAGTCAGGCCCTTTCTGTGTGGCTCTCCTCTGGTTTACTCATAAAGTCCAAAAACATGCTAGAGATTTCTGGAAAATTATCTTCGCGCAGAAGAGTCCAAAGGTGTAAGGGATGAGTGTGTCCTGCTCTGTTATTTGAGTAAGAAGAATTGTTACTTTACTTGAGTATTTCTGGCTACCTTGAACAGTAGTTATACAGAGCATCAAAAAGTAAGCAAGTTTTACTCTCTACTCGGCTGCTTTTTGATTCAGTATCTGTAGTCTTTACTCCACTACCTTTCAAAGAACTTTTTCCACCGGAGATAATTTCTTGGGCGGACGAAGCAATAACGCCATCTGCAGGGTGATGAAGGTACTGGATGCTGTTTATGAGCTAAATCACGTGAACGTGAATTAGCGGTTTCACTTTTTGCATATTTGAGTTTGACCTAGAATTGTTGGTCGTCAATCCATAGCGTGTCCCGCCTTCAGGCCCAGAGTTGTTGTGTTTGGCTTTAGCTCCCCGGAAATAAAGAGGCTTTTCAGAAAATGGCCGAAAGATTATTGAAAAAGTACATTTTGATTCTGTTATTGGATTTGTCTCTTTATGAAAGGCAGTAACATCATTACAAAATATTGATTTGGTTGGAATTATTGAAATCTTGTGTGTAACATATAAACAGGGTGAGAACAAAAAAACAGATTAAAATATATTTGGATAAACGCACGATGGCTGACAGATGCAAGAAATAATACCGGTCCCAAGAGTCTGAATCATATTTTATAATGCAAATTTGTGCCGCTTTATTGGAAACACTGGTTTATCGGGCCAAAATGATTGCGTCCCAATGTGTCCCAATAAACAGGAGTCGACTGTATATTTTGGCCACACGTGCCAGTGTTTTTACCACAGTGGTCCCGATTCCATATCTCCTCTTTTCTTCTTAGTCTGAACACGCAGCGTGACGGGATTAGCACCTTGTTAATTGTTCTTATCGGTGCATGTGAGTGCAAACAGCATGGCAGTTTTGCAGGCTAATCTGCGGAAAGAAGGAACAAATCCATCGTGAACCCAACCTTAGTGTTTCCGCCAATTCCCATCCTACTGCCGCTTAAATTCAATCATTTATATGATCGTTTCACATGGCTTTTGCTAATAGCCTTTAGCATTTGTTACTACCATTAGCGTAGCATTCCTTTCAATCTCAGGTGAAACTTTTATTCAAAAAATTAAGGACATTAGCTTGATTACTGTAATGGGAAGTTTCATAAATTGTGTTTTACCCAAACTCTGTACATTATACACAAAACAAATGTGTAGCCATTTCATTTTTCATGTTTTAATTTTAATAAAAACATGTAATAACATGAATTTGTACATTTGAGTTTAGCGCATTCTGCTAGTTCTTCCAAATACAAGGATTATGATGATGACGACGATGATTATAATGATGATTATGCCATGATACTATAGTAACTTTCTGCTACTGGCCTTCAACAGTGTGTATGTGTGTGTGTGTGTGTGTGTGTGTGTGTGTGTGTGTGTGTGTGTGTGTGTGTGTGTGTGTGTGTGTGTGTGTGTGTGTGTGTGTGTGAGAGAGTGAGTGAGTGAGTGATTGATTGATCCGGGGCAGAGATTGTTTTCTGGCAGACTACTCTGCACAATACATTTTTTCTATTGATGTTTTTTTTTTTGGTAGCAATTTTTAACTTTTTCGTTTTTTGTTGTTTTTGTTGAGACAATAAGTGAGAATGACCAATATAATCTCCACTTTCAGAAAATCACAATTTTATGACAGTTTTTGAATTTGCTTTACATGGTTAATTTCATTTATTTGATATATTGTTGGTTTGTTTATCATAAGATTGTCACTTCTTTTTCTCGTAACAAATGCAAAACATGCACTGCTGTATTTAGATAAACAAACATCCACCACCTATAGTATGAAAAATACATTTTTGTGGTTTTACACACAAAATATAGGAAATGCATTGGTATTTCAATATATTGATAACGCCCCATTAATGCATTAGCTTATCTCCGGAAAACCATCACACAAAACTCTTGTCAGAGTATCAGAGAGGATTGAATTCTATTGCTGACTATTGGCTTGCTCACTAGTCATTCTTGTAAAATGAATATGTTCTGAAACTTTCCAGCAGTTGCTTTGAAACTGTTACTGTAAGAAGCGCTTTATAAATACGCTTACTGTAGCTTGAGTTTGTATCTGTTTTATTCTGTCTCATCGCAGGAAGAGATGATCAAACTGAAACACTGGGAAAAGCTTCTAATACATGAGTCAAACTTTGAGTAGACTTTGTGTTTTATAATCCGAAACAATTGGTGCCTTATGTGAAAACAACAAAGAAATAGTTTGTTTTGTTTATTGGTAAGCCAAAAATATTAAATAATAATCATATTCATTTAAGATCACTTGCTAAACTGGTACGAATACGAATTGTATTTCTTCTTAGCCGTCAAGTGCGAAATCGCTCGTTAATCCTCTGTAGTTTGTACTCATCACCAGTAGATGGCGGTGTTACACGATAAATGTACTGTTCCTATTCGGTTTCGCTTAGGAAAGTGTTCTCACCATTTTGAAGTCTTACAACATAAACATTTGTGATTACTGTGCGCTTCTTTATCCGGTAAAGATATAGTTCATCGCAAGAAGAGTCTTGCTTATCATTTCATTAATACAATACAATTTTATTAACTACATTATTTCATTATGTGGGCCAATCCTGGTGTATTCTGTTAACACACACATACGGCATTTCACACATGGGCACTTTATTTATTCTGGTTTATTTATTTATTGCTGCTAGTTTTATATAACTACCATTCAAAGTGTCTTATTAGCTATTCATATGTATGTCTTTCAATCAACCAATCAATCAATCAATCAACCAATCAAGAAACAAATCAATCAATCAAACAAACAAACAATCAACATACAATACTTACAGTCCAATACTGTTTGTCATTCATCCATTCATCTATTTGTTTGCCTGTCTGTCTGTCTGTCTGTCTGCCTGTCTTCCTATCTGTCTGCTGTATTATCGTCTATCTCTCTGTCGTTTATCTGCCTGTCTGTCTGTCTTTCTGGCTACCTATCAGTCTGCCTGTCTTTCAATTTATCTGTCTGTCTGTCAATTTATCTGCATTCCTATCTGTCTGTCTGTCTTTCTTCCCACCTGTCTGTATGCCTGTCATTTTATCTGCTTACCCACCTCTCGGTCTGTCATTCTGCCTATTAATCTATCTATATATCTGTCTGTCTGTTGGTCTTCTCTCAGACTCTGCCTCGGCTGAATACATTGCAATACTTTAATCAAAGTACAAGTTGCCACATCGTAGTTACATGCTAAATATGCAGAAACGCTGATGAAATATCCACCATTGAGGACAAATAAAAAGTACATTTGTGCCAATTTGTGTCACAGCGTGGCACGAGGACAAGTTAAGTATTACACAAGACAGAATCAGCCTGGCCTTTTATATATATTTACTAAAAAATATATTTAAGGTATTAATGTTGACAATTTTGTTATATGTATGATATTTACATTTTTCAAAATATAAATAAGAATTTGCTTTTGGTAGTACTGGTAGTTTTAAGTTAGTTTAGTTTTTAAATGTTTTTATAAATAGAAATTTAATTCAGTTTCTTTAGCGGTTGACCTTGCCACTTACATGGGTGATTTACATTTAAAGCCAGGGTTCAGATAAAATATAAGTCTTAGCTCAAGGTCCAAAACAAGGTTGAACTCAAAATGCAGATAGAGGGAGTGATAGCTCAAGGCAAAAACCTTTTAATACCCAATAAAACTAAGCAAAAATCCAAGTAAGAATTTATCAAAAACAGATAAAAAAAAAAGAAAATAATAATTCCACAGACCAATAATAAAGATAAAAAGCAGAAAAAACTGAAGGAAAAACCTCCGACAGACTCTCGGGTCCAAACAGCTGCTCATCCGGAATATTACTGTATGCCGCAAGCAACAAAGAAACAAAAAAACCCTTGCCTTATTTGAAGAGAAACTTGAAATAAAAAAGTAACAATATTTAATTATAGTTTTTGTGTATATTTAAAATATTTAAAAATATATCTGTTTGTTGGTTCAGTGTTTTGTTGGTTGATGAATATTAGCATTAAATGGCGTAAATCGCACAGGTTTCGAAACGGCTTGATGGTGGATCTCGCTCTTAAGTGACTGTATCCCAGCACATAGATTGCTTCATAGTTTCAGATCTTTCACTAATGTTGTAGCCTTGTGAGACGTCTCTTTTACTGGAGCAGTCATTTTGTTCAACTTCTTGTTGAATCTTCGCACTGCTGAGACTCATTGAGACGCTTGAGGTGGGTTGCTTTTAATATTTGTGAGTGGTCTGTCTTAGGTTTGCGGGTTCCATGGACATGCTGATTTGTTTGTAAGTGAATGGTAGGACATTGTTATAATCTAAAAGCAAGTGTGTATGTGTGTGGACTCCACCTGGACATTTCTTAGTCCACTACAAGAAGTAATGGAGTAAACTGCTACATACTACAGTGACTAATTTAAGTGACCGATTTAACAGCTGATGTTTGCTGCTTAACCTTGTAGTTTTTTGTGCTGCACTTGTTACGAATGATTTAGTGATAAAGCCTTTTATTCCATTTCTATGTTGCAGCAACACGCTTGCACAATCGGATGATCCGTGCCAGAACAGACTTATGTTCTCCCCCAAGTCAAACAAATGCTTCTACAACGTTACCAACCTCATTTTCCTGTGAGTGAAATGTTGCTGTTAATCTGCTGAAGTATTAGTTACCTACTACTGTACCTCTGTCATGTGCTACCTCTTACTTTTGATGTCTTTTCTATAAAACCCTGTTTTTGGTGTGTATTTGGTGTGTCAGCTGTCACATTGTTCTCGGTTTTCTTGTTTGCTGGATGTCTGGAATTTTTGTTGTAACTACATTGTGTATTTTACTTTTATTTGTTTAATTTTGGGCTTTAATAAAGTTTATAATAAAAAAAAACTATCGAAAAATCTGACTTTCTAATAAGAAAAACAAAGACACGCACAAACTTCCATTATTGTACTACTATTATTTAAGTTCAAATTTCAACTGTAAAACTGTATTAAAAATGTGTTATTTAAAAATCTGCTTTTTATAGGTTCTGTACATGTTTAGAAAAGACATTTTTTTTTGGAATTTTCCTGCGAGTCTGTGAAATTGATATTTTAACTGTATGAATTAGTGTTTTGTAAAGCTGTGGTTAATAATTTGTTACAACATTTAGAAAAGCACCTCAGTTGTTTAAAATTATAATTAATCGCTTAATTCATACTTTTTTCATACAACTATCAATCAAAACTAAGAAATAATGTTCAAACATCTTGTGTTATTTGTCTATAATCAAGAATTTGTTCTAGTACTGTACTGTATATGTATACTCATCAGTACACACTTATGCAAAGTGTTTTGTACTTTTAATGTTGTGTGCGTTAAAACAAAACAAAAAAAAAACATAAAAAGATGTTACAGGGCTTAACACGTCATTCACGCGCAATACTTTCGGCAAAAAATGTAAAAGCCACGTTAACTGTATCGTTACAATGAGGTGCGAAATGCCTCCGTTTTGCGCATGCGTGGCCAATCCCCGCCCACTACACCGAAGCGCAGACTGATTGGACAGCTGCTACAGCGTGCGTCGTCTCATCGCTTAGGTCAGAGGTCGACGTCCCTGAGTAACCGGTTTCGCATCACACCACCGTGATGCTGCTGTCAAAAGGGCTGGAACCGGCACACAGAGCCCGCTAGCCGGCACTGGACGCCCGGTGCACTTGCTCCAGAGGAAAGTCGTTGAGTGGGCAGTAAAACTTCCTGTTATTTTCGCCCGGTGAGTGAATCTTGTTACGGAACTGACGGTCTGATTGAGGTGTCACAGCCTCCAGAAGCAGAACACGCGAGCTGATCTGATAGCACTGATGCTAACGCTTCGTTTCTCCCTCAGAGGAGATTATATCACAGTGAGATTGATGCCGGGTTCCGCGTGTAGTTACGTGAGGTGTGAGTGTGAAGGAGTTAGTCTGGGTTGGTGGAGCAGGGACGTGTAGTTACGTGAGGTGTGAGTGTGAAGGAGTTAGTCTGGGTTGGTGGAGCAGGGACGTGTAGTTACGTGAGGTGTGAAGGAGTTAGTCTGGGTTGGTGGAGCAGGGACGTGTAGTTACGTGAGGTGTGAAGGAGTTAGTCTGGGTTGGTGGCGCAGGCTGAGGGGACTTGTTTGTCAGGTTGCTCAGGCTGGATTAGGTGAGGTTTATTTTCCACACGTGTCCAAACTGCAGCAGGGTTGCTACATCTGAGCTTTATAAGAATGCGTTGTAAGAATTAGTATTTGGTCAAGTTAGTGACCCACTTTATGCTTTTGATCCGATTATTATATCACCGTTGTCTCTGTATTTGGAGAGACAATATATCCCCAGGCTAAACGAAACTCATAATGCCATTACATTTGAGCGGTGGAGTAGTGCTCAGTGCCGACCTAGACCAATAGTTTGACTGTTTTTATAATTATTTTATGTATTATATATATATGTGTGTGTGTGTGTGTGTGTAGCGTATTCGGTACATCTCTATTTATTAGTGTATTTCTCGTACAATTTCATCAGTTGCTTTTTCGGAGTATTTACTAGCACAGCGTTATTATAAAAATGTGTGACCGTGGGTTGTGTTTTGTACACGTGTGATGTAATATGTGAATTATGTCATATGTGCATCTGCGTGCTCCAGAATGCCACTGAAACCACCACTACCACATTCTGATAAATGTCTTTTGCTCTCCTCTCCAGACACCTCTTCATTCCAAACACCTTGACTGGATTCAGGCCCAGAGACTGGACTGTGCTGGATACTTTGTGCTGGTGGATCTGGCTCAGCTTGCATGCTTTGGGTCAGTATCAGGCTGGGATGAACTCTTAATCTATACATGTATGTGTGTGTAGGAAAGTAGCTGCTGATGTTCTTAAAACTAGGAATTATAAAGCAGGTTTTTGTGTCCATCTGTCTGTTTGTCCGACACACAGCTTTCATTCATCACGCACGATCTTAGAATGAACATCAGAATCTTTCTCAACCACAGTCGAAGCCACCACAGCTTCTCTAGACGCTAAATCACACGCTGGCTGCGTTACGGATGCTAAACCTAGCGTGTCAAACCGTCTCCGCTTGTACATGGTATAACTCTTCGTACATAGATGGGGAATAATGGACTTGGAATGACATAAATAGGTCTGTTGAACTGTTCACACAGTATAACTAGCTGAGAATTCATGTTACTGTTGCCTTTGTGACAAAACATTTTGCAAAATCACTCTGCAAAAGTCTGTTTCTTTTTTTTTTTTTGCTTTAATGTCTAATCTACTTGAACAGATTTGCTTGTAAAGACTTGTTGTAACAAAGAGTACAAGTATCTCTAGCACTTTTTTTAGCGTTGCGCGGCTGCTGGAGAGAAGGTAGCTGGAAGCGTTGTTGTGTGGAAATTATTAGTTAATGCATTAATGTTTAACCATTAAATTATTTTAGCTTTTTCAATTGTTATTATTTAAATTTTTTTTATTGTTTTTGTTTTTTTTTATGGTTTTGCGGATTCATTTATTGTTATTGTAATTTACATTAATACATGTAATTTACATATTGCATTTACATTTATTGTTATTGTATTCATTTATTTATTGTAACTTGAAAAAGTTATTTGAGTTAAGTTGAATTAACTGTATAACTTAAATGTAAGTAGTTTAATTTATAATGTATTAGTAATTTTTCAATTTAATATTTAACTTATGCATATTCCTACACATGTTCTGTTTTATATTATGTATGCATTTTTCTATAAAACATATTTTGTGATGACATGTGGTTTCTGTTTCAGTTCTTGCCGCCTTTCTAAAAGGCCTCATTATGTCGGAGCAGAAGTCCAGTGAGAAGAAGCTTGTGGACTCTGCAGCACACTCTCATTTCATTGTCGGCTCGGTGTCGGAGGATAACTCTGAGGATGAGACCGCCGGGAGGCCGGCCCTGCAGCTGGAGGACCAGCCACGCTCCCTCTCTCCCTCCTCCGTCAGCTCCGTCAGCTCCGACAGCACCTACGAGATGGGCTTCGACAGCCTGGACGGACACTTGCTCAATATGAGGTGAAGATGCTTCACTCTGCTTTTAAGAGTTCTAATCAATATAATAGTTCATTCGCTTTTTAATGGCAAATTATGTAGGGTTGCAAAAAATATTGTTTTCCTCATTTTGCAGACAATTCAGCAATCCCAGAATCACCTAAAATCGGAGGGATTGTAGATTGATCATTTTGGCCAACAATTAAAAGCAATCCTGATTTAAATGAGTTCAATATAGATACTCCAACAATTATAACCATTTAATTACAAATTTACCCCAAAATTGCATCCGATTTCTTCTTAAAAAACGAACCACAGCTGGTTCATGAATGTTTCTGTGTTTTTTCAAGGCCCAGCATGTCAGGTCTTCACCTTGTGAAGCAAGGCAGGGACCGCAGACGCATCGACCTGCAGAGAGACTTCACTGTGGCTTCCCCTGCCGAGTTCGTAACCCGGTTTGGTGGGAACAAAGTCATTGAAAAGGTCAGAACCAAAGCCATCCACTGGGCCTGCTTTTGGGTGTTAAAGATCTTATTTCTTGCCAGGTCCTTATTGCTAACAACGGGATTGCTGCTGTCAAGTGCATGCGCTCCATCCGTCGCTGGGCTTATGAGATGTTTCGGAACGAGAAGGCCATACGCTTTGTGGTAATGGTCACCCCGGAAGACCTTAAAGCAAATGCAGGTGAGCTTAACAAACTCAAGCAAGGCGAAAGCTCAAAATATTCTTTCTTAATCATGATCAAATTTGGAAAATATTTTTTAGATATAAAACTGTAGGTAGGTAGGTGCTAGGTCAGGGGTGGGCAAACTTTTTGACTCGCGGGCCACATTGGGTTCTAACATTTGACAAAGGGGCCGGACCTGGCTCGGGGAAAAAATACACATTTTAGGATATAAAGTTTTTTGTATTTAATTTAGTATTTAACTTTAAATAGTGTTTATTTGTATTTTAAAATGCATTCAAGATAAAAAAAACAAACAAACAAACTAAAAAACAGATCTAATACTAAAATACAAATAAAGTGATTTAGCATTTTAACTCACCAGGAAGGTCCATTATGATATTAGAATTTTCTTTTAATATCCAAATATTCAATTACATATTATCAATTTGTTTTTTTTAATCCTTATTAAACAACTTTTTAAAATGACAAAATTATAGTTCCCTCGTTTATAAGAATAAAGTTCTACTTCTTAGAAGACGAAAAAGGCATGATTATTTCAATAATCATTTTTAAACTCTGAACCATCTCTTCTGCATCACAAGAAACATTAACAGTAAAATCTGTTGAATAGCAGCGCGTGCGAAAAAGAGACACGTTTTTGTTGCGCTTCTAGTCATGTTATTACGGCACTCAATGTGCCAGCAATAATGCGCTGAGCCACTTCATTCTTTTAAAGATAAGTCCGATTTGGAACGAAAAGGTGCCTTTAACCTGCTCGCAAACGATAATGTGAAGATTGCGAACGAAAACAATAATTAAAAAGCAAAACGAAAACCTAAATCATTTCCGTATCGTTTTTTAAAATACATTTGTTTGCGCTTGACGTTCACTGGCACTAATCTGATTTGTTTTACTGCGCCGGTGGGTGGAGGGAGCGGGACAGAGCTGCGCCGGAGGCGAGCGCGCATACACGTATATGCGCAAACCTATTGTTTTGTGACTGACAGTGTAAAAATAAATGTTATAAATATGCTAGTACATTTAATTAAAGTACATTTGTGTATATGGTTCTGCTTTTTTAAATGTGTTCATAAAGAAAGAAAAAAAAACTTCGTTATGGAATTTTGAAAAAAATATATGATTTTTAAATTTAGTTTTTTACAAGCTCCGCGGGCCGGATTAAAACGTTTCACGGGCCGCATGTGGCCCGCGGGCCGTAGTTTGCCCATGCCTGTGCTAGGTGGATAGGTTAGGTAGATAGAAAGGAGTTAGATTTTAGATCTATAAACTTAATACTTATAGGGTTTAAAGAAATACATAAATAAGGGTCTCTCTAATGCTAATTTACTAATTCACTAAAAAACAGATTTAATATCAACAATATAAGTCCAATGCCCCAAAAAAGTAGGTAACAATCCTACAAACGGAATAGTTTGTTTATTTTTTTTCTCTGTATAGCTTCTTTATTACTTTTACACTTATTATTACTACACACAAGCACAGAGTATATGTAATTGCATGCTAGTAGTCTCAGTTCTCAGTGCAGCACCGTCTTTTTTCAAAATTTTCATTAATATTTATTTTTTACTAAGAATAACAGATCTACAGAAACGTCTGATAGTAGTTGAGAACAAATTATTGATTAGTATTATTTTGTTCACTAATGCTGCATTTATTTTAGAGTATATAAAAATGGCTGATCACTATGTTCCTGTCCCTGGTGGGACAAACAACAACAACTATGCAAACGTGGAACTCATTTTGGACATCGCTAAACGAATTCCTGTGCAGGTAAAGGCTCCAGAGTATTCCATTGTGATTCTTCAGTGCTCTTCACCTACGGAACGTTTTCCTCTGCTGTCTTCAGGCAGTGTGGGCTGGCTGGGGACATGCGTCTGAAAACCCTAAACTTCCTGAGTTGCTGCACAAACATGAAATCGGATTCATGGGTAAGGAAAAGACTATGAAGCCTAGTCTAGACTAAGACTCGCGGCATATTGGTCTAAGACCGTCGGGATCGCATAAAGCTTTTTACAATACGCAGTAGTTAGCGAGCGAAACGATTAAACAGAAATGCAGGTTAATAATGAGAAGTTGGATTTTTTACTGCATTTTTACTGGCCCCACCGGGTCAGCATTTGGACCGATCTGGTGGCCAACTGCTGGTTGGAAATAAAAGTACGTCCGGGCCATTTTTATTGTCGACCCCAGACTCCACAATATTCCATTGTAACAAACAAACAAACAAAACCACAACACACATTTTAGTTCATTCATCTTCCACAAATCCAGTAAAATCTTCGATCCTTCCATCTTCGATTAACCATGAAAGAGTGGGAATTAGTTTGCGTCTAATGGTTTGTCAGTATCAGTGAGACGCAGAAGGATTCGCAGATAAATAGAAATGGAAAATTGTATTAAAAAAAAACTATGGCAAATTCAGACAATAGACACTGAAAAGTCGATTTTTGAAACAAATTAAAGATGTTATTGTACTGTTGATATTTACAGGATTCTTTTCTTTTTGTCAGGTCCCCCCAGTCAGGCCATGTGGGCTCTTGGGGACAAGATCGCCTCCTCCATTGTGGCTCAGACTGCTGGAATCCCCACTTTACCATGGAGTGGCACAGGTCAGTGTCGGATTGTTTGAAACGCTCAGTTCAGTCATGAGTGTGTGTCTGGACAGGACTGAGAGTGGAGTGGACCGATGATGACCAAAGGAAAGGAGTAATCAACGTTCCACATGACCTATATGAGGAGTGCTGCATACATGATGTTGAGGCTGGACTGAAGGTAATGGCGTCTTCACTGATCACTGCACCGTGATGAGGAATTCCGTCAGATTATGCAGAGTGTGCAATTAACATTTCAAAATATGAATTGATAGTTTATCTTTGAGAATTGGCAAAGTGTTCTTTTATGCTAAGCAACTACACAAGCTCTACTGCACGTGTTCTATATTCATCGCAGCTCAAACCGAACCGTTCCGTAATCCATCAAATGTTGTCAGAAATACGTTTGTCATGCTCCTATCGTGCTAGTATCAATCTGGATTAACATGAGGCGTTAGTGATCTAGACTTGTGAGGTCTGGAGTCTGACACTGTGATTGGCAGGCGGCGGAGCAGGTGGGCTACCCCGTGATGGTGAAAGCTTCGGAGGGCGGAGGGGGGAAAGGCATTCGCAAGGTCAACGGTGCAGAGGACTTCCCCAACCTCTTTCGACAGGTCAGGTCACGTTCATCACATCCTGGTTGTTTTGCTTTTGACTGTTGCCAAGTATTTCTGGATCTCAATGCTCTCAGGTTCAAGCCGAGGTGCCCGGGTCGCCCATCTTTGTCATGCGACTGGCGAAACACGCACGCCACCTGGAGGTTCAGATCCTCGCTGACCAGTACGGAAACGCCATCTCTCTTTTTGGCCGTGACTGCTCGGTCCAGCGAAGACATCAGAAGATCATCGAAGAGGCTCCAGCTTCCATTGCCACCACGGATGTGTTTGAGAATATGGAGAAGGTAATGGTGGAACACTGATGTTGATGAGTAGAAGACGTTTGAGTTTTCATTTTTTTTCTTTCTCGTTTTCTTCGTTTTTGTTTTACTTTTTCTGAACTTTTTTCTTCAGTTTTTTTGTTTCATTTTTATACTATTATATCTTGGAGAGTTTCTTTTGATGGTTTAGTTGGAAGGTTGAGAACTACATCTTAGAGTAAGGATGCCAAAACGTAATCGATTCGCAAGGTCAATACGTAAGGCTTGCCATTTCAACATCTTCGACAACTTCATACATACAAGATCGTATTTATCTGTTTATCTCATTGTTTCCCCAAGAAGCATTTGTTCACCTAAGCGTGTTGTGCATCTTTGTGTCAGTGTGCGGTCAAACTGGCCAAGATGGTGGGCTACGTCAGCGCTGGCACCGTCGAGTACCTCTACAGTCAGGACGGCAGCTTTTACTTCCTGGAGCTTAACCCTCGTCTTCAAGTGGAGCATCCTTGTACTGAGATGGTTGCTGATGTGAATCTCCCCGCCGCTCAGCTGCAGGTCAGTGCAGTCTTGAACTTCTGTTTGTTCCAAATGTGTGGAGATGAATGTTCAGGTGATGAGAATCTCACAGCTTCTCCAGCAATGCTTGAACTTCATGTTCCTCTCACGCTGATTCTTCTCAAACGGACACGTTCTAATGGCGTGTACGAGGCGCTCGCGTGATCTGTACAATATAGGTTACTGGAAGGAGACTGGGTGGGGGTGGGGAGAGTTTACAATGCTAATGTACACACAATAGCCTCTGAATGAATGAGGTCCAGTGATGGGTGAAGAATGGACCAGTGTGCAGACAGAAAATCACTCTATAATGTGTTTCACTGGGAAAATTCATCATTGAACAAGGGACGTTTTTGACATTTCCGTCAACATGAAGCAATATTTTTATCACGACTTGGCGCTTTTCTGCAAATTTCATCTACTGTCGCAGCTCTAAAATGAATTATTTTTATTTTTAAACATTTTGTTCTGCTTTAATGCACAGGTCCTGAGTGCTAGGGTAATCTATTTCCCTAGATAGAGATGTAATCTATCTCTTTTCTACCGATCACGATTATCACGCTAAATGTGACGAATCATTTTCAGTCTAGTGATCAATTGAGGTAGAAAGCCAATTCTAATGATAATAATAATAATAATAATAATAATAATAATATTAATAATAATAATTACAACAAAAACAGACTATTACTAGTAAAATACAATATTATCTATGTTAATATAATATATTAATGGGCTTAAAAAAATATATATATACATATATTGCAAAATAAGTCAACTGCCTGCAACGGCCAAATTGGAGTGCAATAAATCAAATGGCAGAAAGGGGAAATCATGCCAATCTCTTCTTTTATCTCTGTCTGTCTGTCAGTCAGTCTGTCTCTATTCTGAGTCTTCATTCCCTCTATCTATCTCTCCATCTCTACAGTACCTCATCATCTATCTTTCTGTTTGTCAGCCTGTCCTTTCCTCTCTGTCCATTCCTCTTTCTGTTTATCATCTTTTAATTTATCTTATCTTTCTTTTCTTTTCTCTCTCTTTCTTTTTGTCTGTACGTCCATCCCATTTATTATTATAGTTGTTATTATTTTCACTGTCTGATGGTTCTGTATTAATCACTGTTGTTGCTTGTGCAGTGACGTGTTTATTCACATAAATGACTACAATCCTGCATGGGAAATGCATTAAACACATTTGTGTTGTGATCTAGATTGCTATGGGCATTCCTCTTCACCGGATTAAAGACATCAGAGTGATGTATGGGATGCACCCATGGGCAGACTTGCCTATCGACTTTAATGGGCTCTCTACCACCCCCTCACCCAGAGGACATGTCATTGCAGCCAGAATCACCAGCGAGAATCCAGACGAGGTTTATATTCTTCACCCAAACAAACAAATCAGCAAAGAGGAAGTAATGGTTGCTGTAATTGAGTGACATTTCTCTTGTGTGAAACAACAAACACTTTTTTTTTCCCCGCTCAGGGTTTTAAGCCCAGCTCAGGAACGGTACAAGAACTGAATTTTCGCAGCAACAAGAACGTCTGGGGCTACTTCAGTGTGGCGGCCGCAGGAGGCCTGCACGAGTTTGCAGACTCCCAGTTTGGCCACTGCTTTTCTTGGGGAGAGAATCGCGAGGAAGCCATTTCGTGAGTGTCTTTTTGTTTCAGGACACATTTCTGCTTCACACAATGGACAACTAAATCGTAAATGGCATGTAACCTTGTTTTGGGCTGAATGCAATTTATGATTTTCTTTTTCAATTAAAGAACTGGACTATATATTTTACTGGACTATAGATCATAAATCGCACCATCACATGTGTTTTTTTAATATTGTTTAAAAAGCGCAGAGCAAAACTACATTAAACTCGGTTACAATAACTCAACATTGTTCCATTGTAACACACACACACTTCATTTCATTCATCTTCCACCAATCCAGTTTATTTTTTATTATCAGTGTCTGAGTGTAACAGTTTGTGTGATTATTTTTTATTTCCCATGACAAAATGAGCTCAGATTTATTTAACTTCAGAGTCAGATTTTAATGTACTAGACAGTGACTAGTGACAACATTAGACTAGTCATGGTAGTTTAACTTTTCAGACTAAGGCGTACAGAATAAGGTAAAAAAATAAAAAAATAAAAAAAAAACGGCTTTTAAGAGTGCGATTTGGGGAAAATACTGTAATCTATAAATACTGTAAATAATCACTGTAAGCATTTCAGTTCTTGATTAAAAAAAAAAAAGAAAAAAAGTGCATTAAATTACGTTGTGCGTATCTCAGGAACATGGTGGTGGCACTAAAAGAGCTTTCCATAAGAGGAGACTTCCGGACGACGGTGGAGTATCTGATCAAACTTCTAGAAACGGAGAGCTTCCAGCACAACAGCATTGACACTGGCTGGCTGGACCGACTCATATCAGAGAAGATGCAGGTGCCGTCAGAGCCGTATCAACTGAATGCAGTGAAAACTATTAATACAGAGTGGATAATAATACAATAATCCGGCTAAAATGCATAATATTCCACATTTGTAGATAAAGAATGACTTTGTTTTGATCTGTCGTGTAGGCCGAGCGTCCTGACACTATGCTGGGAGTGTTGAGTGGAGCTCTGCATGTAGCTGACGTCAAACTCCGGGCCAGCGTCACCACGTTCCTGCAATCCCTCGAGAGGTACGACACCCTTGTGTGTCTGCACACAATTCTGCCGGCTGTGCCTTTTGTACGCAGAACCTGCGGGAGATGTCATCAGATTATGTGTGGCCTTGGTTAAAAGCACAGAGAGTGAAATGTTGGGTGTTCAAGACTCACTTTCATTTTGATCCACATACTTTAACAGGGATATTTAAAGAACAATATTCAAACGAGTATTACATTTGCAAGGTAAGACTTGTCCATTCAGTCAGAGACCACTGTGATGTAGCCCCTCTCCCTGACGCTGATTGACAGGTTCTGTTTGTCCGGAATATTATTTGTTTAGTAAATGAGATGATAGATGTTTTTAGCTTTTAAAGCAACAAAAAATGCCCTGTTTGGGCATTACGGTTTGTTCAAGTTCAAGTTCTGTTCCGTTTGTGAGACCGAAAGAGAACATCAATTGTTTTGTGCGTAGATTGGATCATGTTGGAGCGTGTTTACATATTCCTGTGCCAGTCTGTCTTGTGAGAAATGGATAAAAAAAAGGATAATGGTTTATTAATGAAAATTCTGTTCATTGACTAGCAGAACAGAATGTTTTTATATTCTGTGTACTGTTGATCTTTAACGAAGAACTTTTATAGATAAATCCGTCATTCCTCTGAACCCTGTCATTATACCTAACCGCCATTTTATTGGTGATCACACCAACTCTGGGGCTGACGGCAGGACACATCCCCAAGACTGATGCCCAACCAATCATAGAGCCTAACGCACATTCACAATCTCACACACATTTTCTCGACTCCTGTTCTCCTGCATGATTCTGGACTGTGGGAGGAAAGCGTTTTAACTTGTATGCTTCAACGTTAATAATTGAGCCTAGGACAAACACATCTTTTCTCTGGATCTGTTGGTGCATGTAGGGGTCAGGTGATGAGTGAACACACCCTCCTGAACACTGTGGATGTGGAGCTGATCTATGAAGGCACCAAGTACGTTCTGAAGGTCACCAGGCAGTCTCCCAACTCGTATGTGGTCATCATGAACGCCTCCTCGGCTGAAGTGGATGTCCATCGGCTGAGCGACGGAGGTCTTTTGCTCTCGTATGATGGCAGCAGCTACACCACTTATATGAAAGATGAAGTGGACAGGTAAAATTCAGAGTCGGAAACACAAAAAAAACGTAAAACTTTTTTTTTGCAGTAATACTTTATGTAAGGGTTTGTGCCACACAATTTATATATAAGCTGAATTGGTCAGTATTGAAGAAGAAATTGAATTCACATCATATCATTCACATTTGTTTTATTGTTAATGCAATTACAAAACCAATGGAAGAGCTCTTAACGACTCTTAAATTAACCGTGCTTTAGGGTTAGCAATAAAAAAAAAATGTCACAACGTCAATCTATTCATTTTCTGAACCACTTTTATATTTCTGGGTCATGGGGAGCTTGAGCCAATCCCAGTAACTCTCAGTGTGTTTAAATGATCTAGACTTTAGTTCTCCTGCATGTTTTTACAGTGGGACAAAAACCAGAAAGAGAAAAGCCATGCAGTTTTCAACTTTGAGATTCAACTCCTTAATGAAGCCTTTCTAAAGCACAGGACAAACTTTACGCAGCAATAAGATGAGTGTTTTCTTCCTAGGTATCGGATCATTATTGGTAACAAGACGTGTGTGTTTGAGAAAGAAAACGATCCCTCACTCCTTCGCTCGCCATCTGCTGGGAAACTCATCCAGTACACGGTGGAGGACGGGGGACACGTGTTTGCCGGACAGTGTTACGCAGAGATAGAGGTGCGTCTGAAAACAGGAGGCCGAGATCAGACGGTGCTTTAATGGTCGTGTTGGTGTCCTGTAGGTGATGAAAATGGTGATGACGCTGACCGCGGCCGAGTCTGGCTGCGTCCACTTTGTTAAAAGAGCTGGTGCAGTTCTGGAGCCGGGCTGCATCATCAGCAAGCTGCAGCTGGATGACCCCAGCAGAGTTCAACAGGTCCTCAAAACGCATTACAACCCTACTGTGGAATGGTCTTGCAGAGTAAAGTCTTTCCAATTGTAATAAATGTTAATGAAGGCCAATTTTAGTTTTTTCAAGTTTTCCGTTGAATACAAAATCTACAGAGATTGAATTTGTATTCATTTTTTGGGATTAAAAGTTTTTCCACAGTTTTGAGCCCATCACTTAACGTTACTTTTGCATTTGAGTTCTGTTTGTTTTTGCGATTCCAAGCAATAACATACAATTTTTCTTTTTGTAGTCTGAATTTTCACATTCTTGGAATTTTTACTGTTTTAACTTTTTGCGAACTTTCACAAGTATTTTGAAATTTGTCCTAAATATTGTTCCATGCAAAACTTTTACATGCATTTTATTTGTTTGAACATTTCAAATGGAGCATAAATTGTGTGTCTTTCAGGCGGAACTGTTCACAGGCACGTTACCTACTGTTCATTCCGTGGCGTTGCGAGGAGAAAAGCTTCACAGGGTCTTTCACGGCACTCTGGATCATGTCGTTCACATCATGAATGGCTATTGTCTGCCCGAGCCTTTCTTTAGTGCCAAGGTACAAGAACGCATGGCGACAGCACTTCCTTTGCTACAGTAGTGTTGTAGCGTTTTCCTTTTACATTATTTATGTTAGTTCACACACATTGTTAAACATAAAGACAGATGAACGCTAAACAATTTCCAGTTGTATCCAGCTTCCTAATCATTTAGCATCACAACTGCATTTTAAAGCAACATTATAAAGTGCAACGTGAAATGAATCACGTGATCACAAAAGAAAGAAATTAATTTTTTTAATACAATACATTGATATATATATATATTAAATGGAATAAGTTATAAGATTGTGTATGATGAATTACATAGAATTATGAAATGCATCATATTCAAAAATAGTTCTGCAAATTAATTAGTCGTTTTAACAATTTGAAACGTTTCCATTTTTTTCTTCTTTTTTGACAAGTCCCAAGATAGAATTTATACAAATGTATGATATATAAACTACATAAAAACAGAATTGCTCTAATAAACTTGTTAAAAGCTTGAAAAAAGCTTGAAAATGCATACAAAAATGTAAAATAAAAATAATGACACAATAAATATGTGTGTTGTTCGTAGTTGATGCATGGACTTTAATGTACAATTTATGAGTGTATGTTGAGCGTTTATTCATTATAGTGTGTTTGTGTGCTGTAGCTAAAAGAATGGGTGGAGCGGCTGATGAAAACCCTGCGTGATCCTTCGCTGCCACTGCTGGAGCTTCAAGACATCATGACGAGTGTTTCAGGCCGAATCCCTCCTGCTGTAGAAAAAGCCATCAAGAAAGAAATGGCTCAGTACGCCAGCAACATCACCTCGGTCCTCTGCCAGTTCCCCAGCCAGCAGGTGAGTGTGTCTGTGTCTGTGTCTTCCTATGTATTTGTAACAGAGAGCTGGAGCCAATCACAGCCACTCTGGGCCTGAGAGGGGGACACACCCTGGAGACTGGCCAACCAATCACAGAGCAGAACACAGTCTTCGTTGACTTATTCTTCCCCCTAGTGGTGATGCTGGTCAGAAGTTTGTTTCCATCATGGTTGTTATTCATCAGGGACCCAACAGGATGAACATTTAGAAAAACACATTTTTAACATATTATGGGGAAAAAACCCAAATGGGAATATTACTCCAAAATTCTACAAGTTAGAAAAATGAACATGTTGCAAAAATGAATAAAATGTGATTTTCAGTAAATGTTACAAGTTATACACTTACAGTTTGTACTAGGCGTGGCCACTTTTCTCCAGTGAACCGAAGCTCAGAATTGGAATGCAAGAATGACTTTACCTTTTCTTGTCAGATTGCTAACATCCTGGATAGCCATGCTGCTACCCTGAACAAGAAGTCAGAAAGAGAGGTGTTCTTCATGAACACCCAGAGCATCGTACAGCTGGTTCAAAAGTAGGTGTTTTTTTTTTTTTTCAGGTTTTGCCTGGTTTGAGCTCCGTACCCCTGCACGGGTTGTGTCACATCTGTGTTTTCTCCGCAGGTACCGCAGTGGCATCAGAGGACACATGAAGGCGGTGGTGATGGACCTTCTCAGGCAGTATTTAACTGTGGAAAAGCAGTTTCAGAGGGGTGAGATCTCGCAGCAGCTTTCACGTCTCACGTTAGCATGTTAGGTGGAGCAGTAGGCAGCGCTGTTGCCTCAGAAAAGCAAGAAAGAACTCGAGCTGTGAGTTCGAGGCCGACTAGAGTCTTTCTTTGTGTAGTTTGCATGTTCACCACTTGCTTGCGTGGGTTTGTCGTTGTCTTCTGTAAGGTAACCTTGAGGGTCTTGAAAAGAGTGTTAAAAGTAATTAAAATTAATTATTTATTGAATTCTACCTCAAAATCTGTTTCCAATTTCTGATATTTATAATAATAACTAATAATTTGAGTTTAAGTATGCAAATGTGTTTTTTTTTTTTCAGATAACTATGACAAATGTGTCTTTAAACTCCGCGAGGAACACAAAGGAGACATGGCCACTGTGCTCAACTATATTTTTTCTCATGCACAAGTAATAAACAAGAATTCATTGGTCACCATGTTAATAGTAAGTAAATGAACATCTTGGATTAACAATATTTGAAAAATGATGTTAAAGCAATCGACCAATCGGTTAGTTGTACATTTTAACCTGTCCACCAATCTTTCTTGTAAACCAATAATAATTTTGGGATGAAGAGACTTGAGACTTGATTGGTCAGATGTGTCCAGTCACGATTTGTCTCTCCAATCTTGAGTCGTTCACTCAAAGTTAATTTATTATTATAAATTAATACATTATTATTATTATTATTATTATTATTACTATTATTAGTTATAATTTATAATATAATTTATAATAAAAAGTACGCTTCTTAAATTATGAGTATGATCAATTGCGCAGCTGTACAAAAAAAGTGAAAGAAACTGTTTCAGAATGACCGCTGCTTTAAACCTCAGCTGACAAGAGTGTGTCCCTTTACCCACTTTATGGTTCAACCCAACCTCACACCCACGGTTGTCATGCCATGTGACATTATTAGCTTCACATCCCCTGAGAGAACTTCCATGGCTTTCAAGAGCAATCCCGTCATCTCAAATGAGCTGTATCAAATTTATATCTGGATTTTATTTAAAATTCACTCTTATCTGGAGCAGATCTGATCATAGTACATATATACCGCGTGCATGTTTTGTACATTTTCTGCCTAAATCAGTCCAATTGTTCCTGATTATTAAAGCAAATGATGTGTCTACTTATTATATCAATAACAAATGATTCATGGATGAACTATCTCCCTCTGTAGGATCAGTTGTGTGGACGGGATCCCACCCTGACGGATGAGCTGATGGCCATCCTCACAGAGCTCACGCTGCTCAGCAAGACCACTAACGCCAAAGTGTCACTGCGAGCGCGTCAAGTCCTCATCGCCTCTCACCTGCCGTCATACGAGCTGCGACACAACCAGGTGGAATCCATCTTCCTGTCAGCCATCGACATGTACGGACACCAGTTCTGCATTGAGAACCTACAGGTACAACTACAAATACGCGTCTTTCTGCTGTTTAAACTATTGTTCTGATGGCTTAGGATACTCTGTGAGAAGTGCTTCACAAATAAAATCAACTTAATTTTTCATTGCTTTTTATCTACCAAACCAATTTTTGGACTTCAGATACCATGGATGCAAATGCCAGCTCTAGAATACTCACTAGACATTGTTTGAGGCTCATCTCCAACACTCTCATACGACTTTCATTTCCTCCTAGAAATTGATCTTGTCTGAGACCTCCATCTTCGATGTACTTCCCAATTTCTTCTACCACAGTAACCAGGTTGTCCGAATGGCCGCTCTTGAGGTAAATCCCTTATAGGTAAATACAGGAGCACATGTTTTTCATGCAGACTATTCCACGCAGCACATGGCCTTTCACTTCTTCTCAGGTTTACGTGCGCCGCGCTTACATCGCCTATGAACTCAACAGTGTCCAGCACCGTCAGCTGAGGGACAACACCTGCATCGTGGAGTTCCAGTTCATGCTGCCCACGTCCCATCCAAACAGGTGCTGCAGAAGAGGGCCACCTCACCAAAATCACATGGAGATTCTTCACATGATAGTATTTTTTTTTTTTTTTAAGCTTTCAGCAGTTTTGACAGTTCAACTTGTTCAGTGATGTCAGATTTAGCTAACACCTAACGTAGAACACAATATTTAGTCTGCTTTTCGATTACAAAAGTGCAGTTTTGTTTTTTATTTCACTTATGCGTCCTAGTGCCAAGTTAGTGCCTGTACCGCACGCGTTCTGTTCTTGCTTACAGTTATAACAGTATAATTTAATATGCATGTTACCAACTGCGTGAAATATTCGTGTTCTATAGAATGACTGGCTTTTTTAGGCAAAGTTTGAAATGTTAGCAGTTGCCTACGGTACATTGCCTAGGCACTGTAAAGAATGACAGGCACCTTTTACGGCAAGTGTGTAAAACTCATTTAGGAACGATCTTTGATGAAGAAAAGTCATAAAATGATGCAAGAAACGTAAAATAAATAACAAAATACGCTTGTATACCAGCATGTTTCATACTTGGCTCCTGTTTATTTTGAACTCTATTTTCCCACAATTCTCACTTCTAGAGGCAATTTACACTTTTTTTTTTGTGACTTGTGTAAATCACCAGCATGACTTGTGCTGTGTCCTGCTGACTAAATTTAGATTTCAACAGCGGCGTTTTTAACACTTGCTTGATTTGCCATTTTTATATTTTCAAATAATGTTAAATTGATTGGACATGAAGCAATTCACACAAATAGAAACATGCATTTATTGTATACAATTGTATTTAAGCATTAAAATGTTAAATGTAGTTTATTCTAAATTAATTATTATGTTTTTACTGATTTTATAATACTTTTGATTGGTTTTACGTCTCTGATTTGGCATTTACGTTTCTTAAGTCTTGAAAATGGAGATGTTTTGCTGCGTTCACCTCTGTTTTGTCTTATTAATGCATAAAAACCATCATTTGTATAATTAACCATAATTAACCATGGATAATTGATGTCTGAAACTAACCAGTCTGTAATGGTTGTTGTTGTTTGATTGCAGAGGGAACATTCCAACTCTTAACAGGTACAGTGCTGATTATTTTTAATTTCTAAACTAAGATCTTTCTAAAGACCGTTTCATAAAAGCTGAGCTGGATAACACTTCTATCAGTAGCATCTTAATATGCTGACACACTCACCTAACATCATACACTATTGAGTATTATTCTTTATTTTCTCTTTATATCTAAATCTTTCTTCAAAATATCGTATTTCTCAAAATAATGCACCAAAAAAAAAAAAAAAAGCCATGTCTGCATTTTTTAATTGCAACTATTTCCATTATTACTTAGTGTAATTGGACTAAAGGTAGCATTGGCATTTTAAAACAGATACACAAAAGCATTTTTAGAATTTTAACATTTTTTAAAATCTTTTCTAAAAACTTTTTTCAATTTTTTTTAAGTCAAACCTTTGCTACAACTACGACATATTTCATTAAAGCAACACTGTTGTACATGACGACAGTAAGCCTTATTATTTATGGCATAACTGATCTGGAGATGTTTTGTATCTGACCTTGTGAGTAAATCGCTCTTGGACTGTTGCGGAATGGGTGTGAGAATGTGCAGAATAAACAACAATCCAAAGCAAACTCAACCAAAACGCTGTTTGCTTGATTCTGTTGTGGTCGATTGATTCATGTTTGTCAGAAAACAAGCTTCAAGTTTCAAGACTGAATTGTTCAACCACTTTTTTTCACAATTTTGAAATGCATTGTTTTATTCTGCTGATGATTGTCCTCTCAGGAAACTGTCTGCCCCGCTACAAGACTACAGACCTCCGGCCATCATTAGTGCCGCAGGGGCAGAGAGTGAGGAGAGGTAGACAGACAGACACACGGGTTTACTCGTGTTCACCGGGTTATCTGGGTGTGATTGCAGTTTAATCCGTGGGGATTTTTAACAGGCTTGGGTTTGATTAGAGTACTAACACCATTTTCAGATCACGTTTAATCACTATTCTGATTTTGGATTTATTATTTTGTTGATCTCTACACTACAGAAAATATATATATACACAGTGAAGTCAATAAGTATTTGATCACCCTGTGATTTTGCAAGTTCTCCTACTTGGAAATCATGGAGTGTAGAATTTTCAGCATAGGTGCATTTCCACTGTAAGAGACAGAATCTAAAAATAAAAATCCGGAAATCACATTGTATGATTTTATTAACAATTTATTTGTGAGTTACTATGTCAAATAAGTATTCTTGATAAGAATTCTTGATAGACTACTTCGTTACCTAACTAAAGTTGAAATCTGGCTTACTTTTACTTTACTAGAGTATTTATTTTTCTGCTTACTTTCTACTTATTTTTTAAGCAAATATCTGTACTTTCTTATCGTTACTTTTTCAAAACTAGCCGCGTTACTGCGATTTCATTTCGGTTAGTTTTATTTCTGTGTTGAATCGATCTGAAAAAACACCCCGATAAATCGCGCCATCCGCTAACTGTGAACTTGATTGTGGTTGGATGAGACGTAACCAGTATCATTCCCACACCCTATTGGTTTGTGCGCGGTCCGACACACCTGCGCATCACGCTTTGTTGCGCGACAGAATGACGGCAAATAAATGTTCAACATATCGTCGCCCGAGATCTCAAAACTCACGTAAATATTGAAAAACATGTCAGTTAGTATCTTTGTGAGACTTTGAGAGATATTATTTATCTTATACTAGAGATAAAGTAATGTTGAAGCTCTAGATTTTTGAACATAAGAGTTCATATTTAGGTCACTATTTCATACTATTTATTTGAAAAGAATCTAAGACTATTGCTTTGTTACAAGTTTTTACAGATTTATCAACCTCTGAGAAGCCTGTTTGATTTAGTGTCTTGAGGCGGCGCAGATTGTCTTTCTTTCTTGGAAATCAAAACGTGGTCTACCCGCTTTTTCAACTGAACAAAGCATATTGGTGAATCTTGTTATTTTGTTAGGTCACTCAAATAAAGGTCATTGATGACATGATTCTGAAATATTTCTTTTTTCCCCAGCACAATACTAGTAATATTTTACACGTCAATGCTTAGTAGTGCAAATCAGTCAATTACGTAGTATATATTTAATTATTATGTGATAATGTATACAATAAATTATTAATATAATTCCTTACTGGATTTTTTTTTTTCAACCGTATTTTACAGGGTCTGTAAAAAAATCTTTATTTGCTGGATTAAAAACCTGCCAAACGTGAAGAGCGAGTGTGACCTGTTGGTAAATAATTGTGTCTTAAGATACTGTATTATTTTGGACCAATGCCTGAATCCATTTGTGTGTGTCATAAAATGTTATTATAACGCTTTAATTTGCAGTGCCAAAATAATATTTCATTCAATCAGTCATTTTTTTCTTAATGTATCGATGAATCTCTCACTTCGCAACTGACCAGCACATACTCACATTCCCTCACTCTGGTGTCTCAAGACTGTGATTTAAACTAATTCAAATCATTTTTGAGTGTAAAAGAAGTCTACAATTCTGTTTGAATAAGCGTGTGTGTGTTTGTGTTAGAATGTCCATCTCCTCTCACCTCAACCACTACGGCGTTGTCCACGTAGCCAGTGTTAGTGACGTTCTTCTGGACACCACCTTCACTCCGCCGTGCCAGCGCATGGGAGCCATGGTTTCCTTCCGCTCGTTCCAGGAGTTCACCAAGTAAGTCTGTTTCTACTTATGTCACAATCAATATATGGACTAGAAAGCACCACAGGGGTATTCTCGTGCATTTTCTGTGTTGGCCACAGTAGTTTAACTACATTAATGAAAAGCAGATAGCAAACATAGTCTGCAAAACACCCATCCATTTTCTGAAACATTTCCATTTCTGGGTCACGGGGAGCAGGAGGCATTCCCAGCAACTCTGGGTCTGAAGGTGGGACACACGCCCTGGATTTGTGGCTGACCAATCACTGAGCAGGACACACACATTCACTCTCTCTCTCTCTCTCTCTCTCTCTCTCTCTCTCTCACACACTTTACAATTCATCCAACTCTAATTCTTCTCTACAAGCTTGTGGGAGGAAACCGGAGACCCACGAAAGCACAATGAGAACATGCAAACTCTCTCTCTCTGAAAAGACACTGTAATATTATCCAAATTTCAGAAATGTACACTAGAACTAATCAAGAAGCAATTTACTAAAGCAATAATAAGCAAAACATTTTTTATTTTATTTTTTCGCAACTCGGGACGAAATTTTTGCGGCGATGCATTTTGTTACTCTGGTTTTTCGTTAGTAAGGACATTTGTAAGTTGTGGTATCACTGTATACAGTTTTTTTTATATTGTATATTATAAAAAAAAAATAATAAATATTGCAATGATATGAATTTGGACCAACGTGAAACCTGCTTTAAATCTCCTAGAGTTTTTAACATCAAATTTCAACGTGCGAAACTCTTCCTTTAAAATGTCTTTAATTAAAAAAAAGTCAAAGCCAACATTAACTCTCTGAGCACACGGCTAGAGAGAATGTGTTGGTCAGGGTGAACAGTCACTTGGTCAAGCTTCCAGAATCAAGCATTTGTGAGAAAAAGTGCAGAGCCCATGGAAGAAGATGAGGGTCCCACTGTTTTCAGAAAATAATTCCGCAAGAAACCAGTGCAACGTACGAGATGGAGCAGAAAATCTGTCAAACCGGCAAAAGCCACCATAACCAGGTTGAAAATTGCAATTGAGTGAAACGGTAAAAATCTGTTTTTCGTAAAACACGGGTCGACTCTGTCTAAAATGTTCAAAGGTGTCCCAGTTTTCTGTAAGGGTGTCATGTGTTTCACAGGAACATTAAGGATGTGCTAAGCTGCTTCTCGGAGTCTCCGCCATCTACTCCAACGTTTCCAGAAGGCGGCAATCCAGTGCTGTACGAAGAGGAGGACAACAAGGTACAGATTTGACTTCTTCATGGGAGTCGTGAAATCCCTTACGTTCGGGAATAGACATGATGTCATGTGACTGGTTTAATCACACAAAATCTATGATCAAGGTATTCATTTCCTCTCAAATTCAAGTGAAATGTTTGGCTATTTGGATTGTAAAAAAAAAAAACCTGCTTTTTTTTTCACTTTGGAATTGCAGAGCATCCAAGATGAGCCCATTCACATTCTTAATGTGGCGATAAAGACTGACGGGGACATTGATGACGATGGGTTGGCGACCATGTTCCACGACTTCATGCAGTCCAAGGTAGAGCATGTTTGATCCTAAAACATGATTTTGATATTTATCCTGAAACATGTATTCATTCTAACTACTTTATTTTCAGAAATCTCTTCTCTTTGAAACTGGCATCCGAAGGCTCACCTTTCTGGTTGCTCAGAAGGTAAAGTTCAGCATTTTGCTTTATATGTTACCAAACTGATCTCAGCGGAACAATGGCTGAAGACTTTTTTTTTTTTTTGCAGGATTTCAGGAAGCAAGTCAACTGTGAAGTGGACCAGAGGTTTCAAGTAAGGTTTTAGTGCTCAAAATGTGTGTCCTGCATATTTCGAACTGGAAAGAAATGAAAGCTTTGAATGGCAAAACTGAAAGATGATGAAATTACAAAAGTAGACCGTTCACTGGGTTTAATCATCTCGCAAGTATGGAACATTGAAAACAAAAAAAAAACTATTTTCAAAAAAATGAAAAATATACTGTACTTCATTAAAATATATTTGATAATTGAAAGGTTCATTGAAATTGAAAATGAAATTGGATTCATTTCTACATAAACGCTTTGGTCCACAGATTTAGTTTTTTACAAAAAATGAAAGTGAAATCAGCCATCTGGTCCCTAAAAATACATAGACTATCCAATGGAGATTGTTCGGTTGAGATAAAATTATTATTATTAAAAATTGGGGAATAAATCACCCTATTCAAATGTGACATTTTTTGCCACAAAAATTATATTTTATGGCATTTTAAAATAGATATACTTTTTTACTGAACCTTTTTTTTTTCTTTTTCATTTTACAGAGAGAATTCCCCAAATTCTTTACTTTTCGGGCTCGAGACAAGGTAAGTAATGCATTATAATGTCACAAGAGGCTGAGAGATATCACGCTCTACCAAATATTAGGACAGAAAAAAGTAAAATGATGGGATTATTTTCCAAATATATTGATGTGTTCCCATGTGTTTTTGTCAACTATATATGATATTTCAATTGCATTCTTTATTACCATATTCTCTATTGTACCAGTAGTTGTCTGTGAAATGTCTCAATGTGTACTGGGTGTTAGTAGGGGTACTTTATTTTAGGATTTATTTTAACCATTGTGTAGGGTTCTTTTCAAGGTATTGTTCAACCTTTTTAAGTTGATTTACATTTCATTTCACTTTGTACTGTTTTTCCTGACTGATATTTATTGTTCTTGCTTTTACAGTTCAAGGAGGATTGTATCTACAGACACTTGGAGCCTGCACTGGCTTTCCAGCTGGAACTCAACCGCATGCGGAACTTTGCCCTGACAGCTATTCCCTGTGCCAACCACAAAATGCACCTGTACCTGGGGGCTGCCCGCGTGGAGGTGGGCACTGAAGTCACCGACTACCGCTTCTTCGTGCGGGCTATCATTCGCCACTCCGACTTGGTGACAAAGGTATGTGAGGAGGGCCGTGGCTTCCTCTCATGTGGTGTTTGTGTAAACACTCGTGTGATTCCTTCCAGGAAGCATCATTCGAGTACCTCCATAATGAGGCTGAGCGCCTGTTGCTGGAGGCCATGGACGAGCTGGAGGTGGCCTTTAATAACACCTCTGTGCGCACTGACTGTAATCACATCTTCCTCAATTTTGTTCCGACTGTCATCATGGACCCCTCAAAGGTAAGAAAGTGTAGCACTGTTTCCTTGAAAGCATTTCCAAAAATGGAAACCATAGCATGCACTTAAACCCTGACCGTATCTTACTGTATTTTTCAACTATAAGGCGCACCTTTAATACATGTCGTTCCACAGTTTTCTTTTACATGTGTATAAGGCATACTTTTTTGCATTTTAAACCCTAGACTAACAGGCCTAAACTGACAACTCATGTGGTTTGCTGCATGATTTTTGTCTCAACCACATTGCAGATCAGTCTTCTATTGTTTTACTTTTTAAAATGTGGATGGTATTTGTTCCAGAAGAACTTTTCTTGTGTGACTTCTCATGTACTTATTCAGCTCTACTAGTGTGACTGTTTAGTGAAACCATCACTGACAGCGGTTTAGACCACGGGTCAGTCCAGAACCCACCTGGAAAAGTAAATCAATATCAAGCTCCCCAAAATAATGCTGATTATAAAAAGCAAAATACCAAATTATGTTGAATGTTCTAATAAAAGATATTAAACTGTGGCGAATGTTGCTTTTGAGGTGCAATTTTGAAGGGTTTGTGCTAGCACTGCTTTGATAAAGCCCTACATTCTCATTCTTTCAAACACTTGCACAGAGATGGAATTAGTCACATTTCAGACACGGTTACTTGTTAAATTTAGATGTTTTTCAGCTTGACCTGGAGACTTTTGACAGATCTGTAATGCCTTTAAAAGGGAAAAACCTTTTCATTTTAACACTGTGATTTTTGAATACTTTCATGTTACTTCAGTAGACAAACCAGTATAGATTCAGAGTTGTTTTAATCACGTTTTAAGAGACCATTCCATTTTCAAATGATTCAGTTTAAGTGTTGTTTCCCCATTGTTTTGTTTTTGATTCATTTGCAGTAAAATTTAATGTAGTATAGTGAAATTCATTATACAAAAAGCATCCGTGCAAAATAGAATAAATTTTGAATGACTTGACAACACATGCTCACATAATTGTAGATATTGTAAGAAAATGTCTTCACTTAAGAAGAGAGGTAATAAATCCTGTAGTGGTTTAAATGTTTTAGAAGGATTTTGACTTGTATACAGTAATTAGCAGGTAACCAGTGTAGTATCATTAAAACACTGTTTTGTTCTCATGTGTATTTTGTCATCTACATACTGAATAGCTGAAGCTTGTCTACCTTTTGTTCTCATCAGATTGAAGAGTCCGTTCGCTCCATGGTCATGCGTTATGGCAGCCGTCTGTGGAAGCTCCGCGTCCTCCAGGCCGAGCTGAAAATTAATATTCGACTGACACCTACCGGCAAACAGATCCCCATTCGCCTCTTTCTGACCAATGAAAGCGGTTATTACTTGGACATCAGCCTATACAAGGAAGTCACGGACTCCCGTACAGGACAGGTGGGACACAAAGACCAGCAGGTGGGGCTCACACGTCTCTCATCCAACTTACACCCTTCACCAGCTCAGTCATTTAACTTTCTCAGCTTTTACAAGATGATGTCCAATACAATATACAGTAGTTCTCTTCCACAATATGGATTGAGTTGAATGTTTTTCATAAACGTCACAAGTGTTTCAATCTAATATTGCAGATGAATCTAATCTTTAAGGTTTCATGTTCTTGTGTCCATCTCGTTGTGTTTAATTGTTCTCTGACCTTCTCTTCTCAGATCATGTTCCAGGCGTATGGAGATAAGCAGGGTCCTCTTCATGGGATGCTCATCAACACACCCTACGTCACTAAAGATCTCCTGCAGTCCAAACGCTTCCAGGCCCAAAGCCTCGGGACCACTTATGTTTATGACCTCCCAGAGATGTTCCGTCAGGTACAAAGATTGAAAAATTTGATTTACTCTCTTTTTCATGTTTTTTTTTAACAATACTTTTGAGGCTCTTAATTTTGTAGCGCATGAAACAAAACATGCACAATGACTCAACGTTGTTCCATTGTAACACACGAATAATGTTTCATGACATGAAACATTGTTTCATTTAATGTACAGAACAATTAAATCTTCATTGTTCTTTACACATTCTATATACATTTTCAGATGTGTAGAACACTTATAAAAAGAAGCCATTTAAAAGCCTCTGTTCTGCCACAACCGAAGGAGACAAAAATATCTGAATGTGAAAAATCCACCGCTTCGGGGAATCACTGTTTATATGCTGTTTGCAGGCTTTAAGGAAGCTGTGGCAGTCAATGGATGCATATGCGAAGTTGCCCGAGTGTCCTCTTCCTTCAGAACTCCTGACTTTCACTGAGCTGGTGCTAGATTCTCAAGGTCAGCTGGTGCAGATGAACCGTCTGCCTGGAGGAAATGAGGTACCATCACATTTATAAAAAAAAAAAAAAAAAAAGAAAGAAAAATATATACATGTTTAATGTATATAATATAAGAAAACATATGTATATAATATAAGAAAACATACATATTTCTTATACAAAATATATGAAAACATACCTGTACCACAACATAGTATGTAATGTATACGTATGTATAATATATGTAGACAGTAAATGTCACTATATATAGATAAAGAATAGTGTAGATGGTTATCATTTTCACTGTACACGCATACAATGCAAATTAAGACCGTTTTACTGTGCAATATTTACTATGTAACAATGTAACTGTTGGCTAACAATGGGCAAGAATGCAAAGTTATTGAAGTACAAAACCAGAGGCAAAATTGCACAGTACTTCCACGGTATGTTAAGGGTTATGGCATGTGATAATATAATAATATAAGCATTAGCATGCATGTATAATGTACAAAAACATGTACTATATATGTACATTGTAGTAATTGGCATTTACATTAGAGGAGTTATAAGTAAGTGAGAATCTCTTCCGAGCACTAGCAAATGATTCTTTGGCTGTGATTTTTTACTTTATTTATTTATTATTATTATTATTATTATTATTATTCTTTTTAATTTATTAATTAATTGTTTTCCTCTTTAGACTGGCATGGTGGCATGGCGGATGACTCTGCGGACCCCCGAGTGCCCATCTGGACGGGAAATTGTGGTGATCAGCAATGATATAACACATAAGATCGGTTCTTTCGGGCCCCAGGAAGACGACCTGTTCCAGCAGGCGTCAGAAATGGCTCGGGAAAGCGGCCTTCCACGAATCTATATTGCTGCCAACAGCGGCGCCCGAATCGGCTTGGCAGAGGAAATCAGGCACATGTTCCACGTGGCCTGGCTTGATCCAGCAGACCCATACAAGGTACCAAAATGTCTGAGCGCAGCGTCCGTGTTTGCTTTATGCTGGTTGTTCACACTGACTGACTTTGTGTCTTGATTTTCAGGGCTTTAAATACCTCTATCTGACACCTCAGGACTATAAGAAAGTCTCTGCTCTGAACTCTGTTCACTGCGAGCATGTGGAAGACGAAGGAGAATCAAGGTGACTTACATAAGCTCTAAAAATATAAAGTAGCAATCTCTCTCTCTGTCAGTAAGATTATAGGTTTGGGTTCCTAAATTTTGTTCCTTAATCTTTCTTAGTTTGTTAACATTTTTCTCAATGGTAAAAAAAAAAAAAAAAGAAGAGAAGAATAAAAAGTCGTTTAAAAGTCTATTTTAAGTTTGAAACCAAAACAGGCTGATAGTCGATATTAACTTTCCGATATATATTAATATTTCCAATATTAACTTTCATCATCAACCAAATGATGAACTTTATTTTCAGCAAAAAACAAAACCGTAAGACACTGTCCTGTTGACCGCAACAAAACGTGAATTTAAACGAATCACGTTCATGATACATAATCAACTTGGTACCTAATTGAAAACTAATCAACGTCTGTTTTTGCAGATATAAGATTACAGATATCATTGGTAAAGAGGAAGGCCTGGGTGTGGAGAACTTGAGAGGTTCGGGAATGATTGCAGGGGAATCCTCGCTGGCCTATGAGGAGATCATCACCATGAACCTGGTCTGCACACAGCTTCCTTTGAATGGCTTGATGTGACCGTAGCTAAGAGTGGTCTTCCGGGTCCTCAGGTGACGTGCAGGGCTATTGGCATCGGAGCTTACCTGGTCAGACTGGGACAAAGAACCATACAGGTGGAGAATTCCCACATCATCCTGACTGGCGCTGGAGCTCTTAATAAGGTACTGTACTTTACTACTGCGCAGTCTGCTAAACGCTGGAAAGTCCGGCCATTTGTGTAATGGAACAGTATTTTTATGATTGTACGGTATTGTTTCAGATCATAATATTGTATAACATACTGTAAATGTGGTGTAGTATCTTACATGACAAACATGTAAGATATTTGTCATGAAAGGAAGACGTTCATGTTATTCAAAATGTCATATTTAAAAGTACACACCTACTAATTGTATTGTATTATATTTTTATTTTACTTTTTAAATAAATATTAAATTAATAAATAAATACATTTATTGTATGTAGATCTGTGGCACCAGCACGCCACTCCAAAGAATGAAAGGAGTTACACAGAGTCTAATTTTAAAATGAAAGTTGTTTGATTTATGCAAATACTGTTTCTTTTTTTTATACATATTTTTGACAATCAGGGAGTGAATTGGCATGTCACTTGGGTGTTTTTTGTAGAATTACTTTGGAATGGATAAACAACCAAGACTAATCAACATTTTTATTCTTGAATGAACTATGTTACTGTTTTAACAAGCGATATTATTAACTTACAAACATAGCCAGTAGTGATGCGGTACAGCAGTATTACGCATTACTATTGTTCTTTTAAATAATAAAATCAATTCTTATTCTTAGAAATTCTTGTGAATTGCTTTAAATACTAATACTATAATAGCATGATGTTTTTTTTTAGTGTTTTTGAATTCAAATAATTTTGTGGACGGCTGTTCAAACTTTGCTATTTGTAACATTACTGTACCATGAATTGTCCTTTTCACTGGGTTCATTTTCTGTCTGGCATTTTCTGGGACGCACCAAGAAAGCTTAATTTTCAGAAAACCTGTGAGGTCACTTTACCTTTACCCGACAGGTGTTGGGTCGCGAGGTGTACACCTCCAACAATCAGCTGGGTGGCGTTCAGATCATGCACAACAACGGAGTGACACACACCACAGTCTGTGACGATTTTGAGGGAGTCTTCACACTGCTGCACTGGTTATCCTACATGCCCAAGGTTGGTGTAGAACTTTTTAAATAAAATAATTCAAAATTGTGTGTGTGATGAACACTTTGCGTTCACTGTCAGACCACATCCAGTCCGGTGCCGATTCTCGCAGCCAAAGATCCCATCAACCGGCCAGTCGACTTTGTCCCCACCAAGGGGGCTTATGACCCACGCTGGATGCTAGCTGGACGCCCGAGTCAGGGTAAGTGGACGCTTCGCTTTATATTTACAAACAGAATGTACCGTATTTTCCGGACTATAAGCCGCTACTTTTCTCACATGTTTTGAACCATGCGGCTTATACAAAGGTGCGGCTATTCTGCTGATTTTTCCCACCACTAGCGCCGCTCTAAGCAGATATCATTTTTATAAGTTTTAATCAGCAAAGTTGCTGGTGTTAAAATACAGGTTAGGAAAGTATCTGTTTAGTTACATACATGTACATTTACAATTCAAAATTGTTCTGTTCCTGTAGTAAATACAGTGAACCCTGGTTTATCAGGCGCGAGCGCTGGGGCCGCGGGGACGTCTGACATTAGTTTGACAATTTCATCGGAACATTTTCTGCATGTTTTTGGACTGTGAGGAAATCGGGAACCTAGAGGAAACCTACGCAAACATGAAGTGAACAAGCTAATTCCACACAGAAAGAACGGCCCTCCATCTCGAGTTCTGAACAAGTCCTACATGCTACCCACTTCACTACTGTTCCTCCCGGGATGTTTAGATTGTTTTCTGTCTCCTCCACACAGTCATTAAAGGAGCATGGGTCAGCGGCTTCTTCGATCATGGCTCGTTTTCGGAGATCATGCAGCCATGGGCACAGAGTGTAGTGGTGGGCCGAGCCAGGTAGGAACCCAGACCGTGTCCTAAACATAATCAAACGTCATATTAACGTCATCCCAAAGTAACAAAAACACGGGAGCTCTTAGAATCCAATATTTAAGTAACTGCATAATACATTTTATTTACAAGTTAATATTAAACATTTTGTATTTATTAGTGCTGTCAAAATAGGTAGCATTATTTATTCTGTCATGTAGAAGGTCTTTTGCTTCCTTTTGAAGCGTACGCGTGTTTGAAGTGCGTAGAAATTTAAAAGAAGAGCAAGAACGGTTTCATATGTAAACTTTGCCCATGGATCTGTGGATAAAGTAAATTACAAATTAAATTACAAAATGTGTGTAATTTACAAAATGATACGAGCTGTTAGTGATGGGTATATTTGGAGAGATGAAAGATTAACAGAGTAGATGAAGATTGTCTGAGAGACACGTTTAGAACTGCATCAGCGTATGAACGTCTGCACGAGGAAGCTTGGAGTCAAAAATGCACACAAACTGATATGAAAATAGAAAAATGGAAATTGCTGCCTTCAAAAACTGTCTGCATTGACAAAATGGGTAATTTAATATGTATGAAATATGTCAAGCCAACAATTAATAATGACAATTTTGATGTATGTTTCTCACAGGAGGATATTTGGCTGTTCTAAAAAATGTATAGTATTTAAATTATTAGGAATTTACTTCAATTTCAAAATATCAAAAATTACAAGATTCAGTCTTTTAATGGCAATTAATTTGGCAGGTAGCTGTAATTCATTTCATAACAGTAGTCGATTGACCACACTAAAATTAAAACAAAAACAAAAAAAGTATTCCGAATAAATAAAGACCGGTATAAACAATAGACATGAATGACACAAATTTTCATATGAAATAATGAATGTTCTTTTTGTTTCAACCATGGCTTCCAGGTTGGGTGGGATTCCCACTGGAGTGGTTGCAGTGGAGACCCGAAGCGTGGAGCTGTCGATCCCAGCGGACCCAGCGAACCTGGACTCTGAAGCCAAAGTCAGTACTGGGAAACACGCAGGCCTTCGTTCTGCTGGAATATTTCACAAGCCTTCTCGTTTTGATCCTCAACCCTTGATTTGGTGGCATCTATATTCACATTTCTGGGCTCCTGCTCTTATTCTGTAGATCATCCAGCAGGCTGGACAGGTTTGGTTCCCAGACTCGGCTTTCAAGACAGCGCAGGCCATTAAAGACTTCAACCGAGAGGGGCTTCCGCTCATGGTGTTTGCCAACTGGAGGGGCTTCTCCGGAGGGATGAAAGGTCACCGACACCACAGTACGCTTTAGTTACGTGTCACAATCCTTCTGCTCACAACCGGGATTCTCTTCAGACATGTACGATCAGGTGCTGAAGTTTGGGGCTTACATCGTGGACGGACTGAGAGAGTACAGACAGCCGGTGCTGGTCTACATTCCTCCACAGGCCGAGCTCAGAGGAGGCTCATGGGTGGTCATAGACCCCACAATCAACCCTCGACACATGGAGATGTATGCGGACAAAGACAGTCGGTAAGGAGCATCGCTGGAGGTTTTCTGAGGCGCGGTTCTGATGACGTCTCTGGGCTCTTTGTAGTGGTGGTGTGCTGGAGCCAGAAGGTACCGTGGAAATCAAGTTTCGTAGGAAAGATCTGGTGAAAACCATGAGACGGGTGGATCCTGTGTACATCGGCCTTGCAGAAAAACTAGGTTTGGTTTTGTTTTCATGCTTTAATGCATAAAACACCAATGGAAAACGGTTAAACTTCCATTTTTCATTAAAACTACAGCAGAATCCAGATTTACTGTGGAAGTATCACCTTGTTGCGTATTTTTAGAGTAGAAGTGAACTACTAAATGTTTTGGCCAATTATGCCAGTTTTCCAATGAATGTATTATTGCAAACAATGTGTGAGGTTGATTTATGGCTTAAAAATCGTAAAATCTCATCTTAAAAAGAGGTCTTAAATTCAGTATTGGTCTTATGTTTGGGGTAGATTTTAGTTTTATGGGAGGTCTTATATTCAGTGTAGACCTTATATTCAGGGTAGAGTTGTTATATTCAGTGTAGACCTTATATTCAGGGTAGAGTTGTTATATTCAGGGTAGGTCTTATATTCAGGGTAGAGTTGGTATATTCAGTGTTGTCTTCTATTCAGTGTTGTCTTATATTCAGGGTAGGTGTCATAGTCAAGGTAGGTCTTCTATTCAGTATAGGTCTTATATTCAGGGTAGCGTATGCTTTTTTTTCCAGGTCTAATGTTCAGAGTGGGTCTTCTTTTCAGAGTGGGATCCAACAACTTTTCGTGGCAGACTTAATGTTGATTTCAATTTGCTTTAGAAATTGAGCATGGAAACGGAAGCATGCCGATTGTAATGGTTTCACTTCAGGGACCCCAGAGCTGTGCGTCTCTGAGCGTAAAGAGCTGGAAGGCAAACTAAAGGAGAGGGAAGAGTTCCTGCTTCCCATCTATCATCAAGTAGCTGTGCAGTTTGCTGACCTCCACGACACACCAGGCCGCATGCAGGAGAAAGGAGTCATCACGGTCAGTATGCTTCACACCAGCTTCTGCTCTCACTCTGTGTGTGTGTGTGTGTGTGTGTGTGTGTGGTTATAGTAAAGTGGGGACCTTGGGCTGGGTCTCACGATTTTGAAGCCTGTTTGAGGGTCAAGATGTAATATTAATGCTGAAGTTACAAACAAGTATTACGTTTCGGTCAATGTTGGGGGGGGGGGTAATTGTTGTCAATGATGGGACCCCACTATGCCATAACCGCAAGTGTGTGTCGATTAACCATTAACGCAAACATTTTTAAATTAGAATTTAGGGATTAGGGAAATGTCTGCAGTGTGAAATCACGTGTTCGAAAGTGGGAAATAAATGTAATAAATCTGTGGCAAAACAAGTGGATTAATTCTTGTACAGTAAAAGCTTGGATTCATTCTTCAGCTTCGCTGCTTAAAGGATCCGTGCAGAGATGTATTAATATACTGTATTAAAAGATCTGTATACATCTGGGTTTTTTTTTTATAACTTCGTAACGTTTTCTAAGATGTAATTTACAGTGTTAACAATATTAACAGTATTAACATTAAAGAGACAAAGCACAGCAACTAACACACATGTAATGCCCACACACACACACACACACACACACACACACCCCACACACACACACACACACACACACTCTCTCTCTCTCTCTCTCTCTCTCTAGATGAGTCAGATTAAACCAGTGTGTGTGTGTGTGTGTGTGTTCAGGACATCCTGGAGTGGCAGACGTCCCGTCAGTTTTTCTACTGGCGTCTGCGTCGCTTGCTGTTGGAAGACACGGTGAAGAGGAAGATCCAGTACGCTAACAGCGAGCTGACGGACGGCCAGGTTCAGGCCATGCTACGCCGCTGGTTTGTGGAGGCAGAGGGAGCTGTGAAGGTCTGTGCTGCGGAGCTTTTCAACTACAAGTGTGTGTGTTTGTGGCATTTCAATAGCCTCCTGCTTAAGTACGCAATATAAATGTGTATTATATATGACTTTTGTATTATCTGGATTTAATTTGACAGTGTATGTAATGTATATAAAAGTAGACAACCATTTATCTGGTTTCAGTCACACTTCCCCTGTGACTAAATGGAAAAGTTTTGCTAAATTTCCACACATTCTTATGCATGTGACTTGTGCATGAAAAATATTGAAATTAAAAATTCTCTTATAGTAGTGCTCATGAATGTGTAGGGAAAACCCACAAGAACCAACATTATTTAAAATAAATCATTACAATTATTTTATCGTTTAAACACTGATGAAATGTAGGCGTAAACGAGAGGGAGGCGGTCTCGAGAGGGAGGCGGTCTCGAGTGGGAGGCGGTCTCGAGAGGAAATCGTGTTTAGTGTCAAAAGCAATATTTAAAGCTATACATTTTATATTTGGCTTCAGAAGTTTGAATTGCCTGCCGTTTTAAGAATTCCCAACTTTTGTGTTGTTTCTTTGTGCTTTACTGTCAAAACCTTGAGCCGCTTGACGTGTCCTTGTGTAGGAAGAGCGACAGAGTGAGAGGAAGTGATGATCTGTTGTGTGTCAGGCGTATCTGTGGGACAGTAACGAGGACGTGGTGGAGTGGCTGGAGAAGCAGCTGGCGGAGGAGGAAGGTGCCAGGTCCGTCATCGACGAGAACATCAAGTACATCCGCAGAGATCACATCCTCAAGCAGATCCGCAGGTGAGAGTCACTTCACTTCACTTCACGTGTATCCAAACCACTCTGCTCCTCAAGTCGTGCCGTTCAAACAGCCTGGGATTCTAACCTGCAACCTTTTGTTCACATATACACCCTGGAGAATAAGGAAAGAAGAAGCGGTAAAAATAGATGGATGCTTTACGTCAACTGCTTTCTGTACAAGCTATTTACTAATGAAGAGAGAGAGAGAGAGAGAGAGAGAGAGAGAGAGA
>MU204310.1:437556-450241 GCA_017309775.1 Paedocypris sp. Pulau Singkep
TGACAAATCTCGTTTCCTGCTGATAGTCACGCGAGATATTTGACGTCATTTAGGGTATAAAGGATCCGCATTTCCTGACTGTGAGAGAGTAATGCATTGAACGGCACAATAAACACGTGTTAAACCTCTAACGCGGTGTCGGCTCAATCATTACCCCTGGATCCAGCTTCCGGACAACTCCCTTCGACAGAGACCTGCAATCTCGGCCATGATGGAATGCCTGACTGATTTATAATTATTACGAAGCCTCCAAGAAAGATTAAAATCTTTCACCATGTAAAGACTTGAAAATGATCTTACACAAATCAGGAGTATTAAGTCGTCATAAGCATCGTTGACTTCGGGCACGTGACTTGACGTTATGACCGAACGAGCCATTCAATCTTAATGAAAATGAACAAACCTGAATTGTGGCTTATTGGTGGTACAGTGTTTCAGTCGTCGCTAACTAAACACTTGCTGGCAACAACATATTTACACACATTCACCGGCCTCAAGTGATGATACAGTTAAAGCAGAACTGGTTCTTTAACTAAATTGTGACATCACTTAAAACAACTTTTTTTTTTTTTTTTGTTGTGGATCGGTTTGTGCATCAAACTATTGCCATCCTGAAAAAAACGTATAAACCACTAAAATATGACTTGCCTAATTACATGATATTCTTGGTAATTATTAACACCATTATTTGCTTGTATTTTTAAGATCAACTTTACTTACAAGATCCAAATCATAAAACACAAACCCACGACACATTTTCACAATACAAAGATATTAAAACTCTTTAATTGGGTTGTGGTTTCCGCTGCTGTTGAATGACGGAAGCGTCTGCAAACAGGGATCGGAACAGCTCGGACCTGCAAACACAAGCCCGATCATTAGAGAACACGCACTCACAACGCTTCTCTCCAGAACCTGTTCTGTTCCTCAACACATTTGCTTTTTCCACAACAGAAACGTGTGTGTGGCTGGGATTAGAACACGAGCGGCTCAGGGTCTCACCGGGCCTCGTCACTCATGCTGCTGGGATCCATGGGAGCCATGAAGTTCACCAGCTTGCTGTGGACGTGGAACCTGCCACACACACACACAACTTCTGCCTTTAGTCTGTGACATCGGTAGGAATTGAACCCACAACCCCTAATGTTGCTAAGATGAACGACACTGACTTTTAGTTAAAAAAAAAAAAAAGTCAGTAAGTATTCATAATTAATGAAATATAAATATCACACACAAACATAAACCTTTAGAGAACGAGAAAAGAATGAATGCTGTGGTGAAAAAGACAGTAGATGACACGTCAAAGTCTAAACCAAAAAAATATATATCGTATATTAAATATACATAATACACACACACTTTATAAATATAAATGGTTTATCCTTTTCCTGTCTTCAATTGAAATTAACATGTTGTAATAAACTTGTACAGAACTACTGCTATAGAACGCTGCGTGATAAATACAAAACCATAACCAAGTCCTTGAGAAAAAAACTGAAATTATTCAGTGTTGTGCAAAAAAAAAAAAAAACAACACACTAGGAAAAGCAGCTTGATCAGGGTGTGTTATCTGAGTAGAATAAAGGAGTAACAGTGTGTGTAGTCGTGTGTCTTCTAGTCACAGCTGCACCTGCACTTTTCATCGCGTCAATGAAATCGTCAAACTCTAAAATGCAATTCCTCTTTTCTCCACATGGTGTCGCGTTTGCATTAGTGAGTCGTTTCTAAAGGATCTCACCGGATCTTCCTGCCTTTGCTGGCCTTGGTGTCCACCTTCTTCTTGATCTTCCTTCTCAGTTTCTGAATGGCAAGCCACTGTCTGTGTAAGGCCAGACAGACGGGATGAGAGGAGAGGAGCGGAGCGGAGCGGAGGAGGCGAGGTCACTCACCGGCCCATGGCCACCTGGTCATTAGGGTCAGTCGCACTGGTCCTGCGCTCGATCAGCTCACGGAGAAGCTGCAAACAAGGAGCGTCAGACAAGAGTGTGATGTCATCAGCCACTCACAGACTCCGCCTCCTCACCTGGTGATAAAAGTCGTCATCGTCAAAAATCTCCGGGTCTTGAGTGTTGAGGTGCGTGTTTCCTCTCGCGGTGGAATCTGCAGCCTGAAGAGACACCCGTCACATGACTTCACTTTCTTGCCACTACATCACTCCAACCACCAGCTATATTAATACATCTCAAATGGGATTTTAGGATCACCACACACGTTTTAGAAATGAACAAGTTTTCCATGATAAATTGATTTTAAAAAACTGACAGGGACATGTGTGTAATAGTAATAATAAAAAAAAATTATTGCTGGACTGTTTCAATCTTTCTATAAAAATGGTTGTACTTTTAATAATCTGTATAAAAATAAAACATTTATCAAACAACAATTGTATGATAAGTTCACAATATATAAGACAAAACATTTATTACCACTTATTTATCAGCTCATTAAAAATGAGTTAAATATGTAACTAACTGCAGACAATTTGTATATAATGCAGCGTTTCTATACGTGTATACACAAGTTGCTTTTATTTCTCACCTCTCCGTCTGTGATGTCAGCGTATGCTTTCCCCAGCACTGTGAGGTCAGAGCGGCGTGTCTGTGTGCGTCTCACCAGCCGCTCCGTGTCTGTCAGCACCTCAGCCACCTGAGTCAAGATGTTCCTGTCGAACGCTCCGAAACCCTGCGAGATCACACCTCACGTCACGTGACCAGTGCAACACTGATAGAAATACACTCTCATTCATTATTCTGTACAAACAGAAGGCGGAGCATTTAGTGAGCAAACTGACCGGGACAGTGAAAGGCGGAGCATGATTATTAAAAGAGGCGGAGCACGAGTAAACAAACTGATTAAAATAGTGAAAGGCGGAGCATGATTATTAAAAGAGGCGGAGCACGAGTAAACAAACTGATTAAAATAGTGGAAGGCGGAGCATGATTACTAAAAGAGGCGGAGCACGAGTAAACAAACTGATTAAAATAGTGGAAGGCGGAGCATGATTATTAAAAGAGGCGGAGCACGAGTAAACAAACTGATTAAAATAGTGGAAGGCGGAGCATGATCACTAAAAGAGGCGGAGCACGAGTAAACAAACTGATTAAAATAGTGGAAGGCGGAGCATGATTACTAAAAGAGGCGGAGCACGAGTAAACAAACTGATTAAAATAGTGGAAGGCGGAGCATGATTATTAAAAAAGGCGGAGCACGAGTAAACAAACTGATTAAAATAGTAGAAGGCGGAGCATGATTATTAAAAGAGGCGGAGCACGAGTAAACAAACTGACTAAAATAGTGGAAGGCGGAGCTTGATTATTAAAAGAGGCGGAGCACGAGTAAACATGATTTCCAGTGGAAGGCGGAGCATGATTAGCCGTATTGGAGAGAAAGGCGGAGCACGATAAGTGGAATAAGAAGAGGAATGAGCAAACAAAGGGGATAAAACAGTGGCAGAGGGAGAATCGTTGGCGCTACCTTGCTGTTCTTGCCTGAGGTGAGCTGCGTCTTGTCGTACCACTTCTGCAGCGTCGAGTCACGATAAGGGAGGAAATCAGCATAACGCTTGGCCATGAAGGCTGGATACTCCCCTGCTGCCATTTTTCTTTTACAAGGTTTGTTCTGATTGGCTTCCTGTCGGTTTCGTTCACCATCCTCATCTCCTACGTCGTCATCACTGAGTATTTCCTCGTCCTCTTCGATGATGCTGAAAGAACGTTATTGGGAAGATGTTAAAAGACGAACCATGTGCATGTAGGTGGCATCTGACGCAAACTGGATCCATTCAAATGAAAGATTATTTCCTCAAGTTCCTATTTCCTCAGAATTTTGACTAGTCAACAACGGAGCAGTTTTCCAAACAGACCAAGCGAGAAGAAGGTGGAGCACAATTATGCAAATTGACTGAGCTGAAAGAAGGCGGAGCATGACTCAACTGGTTAAACTAAATGACGACAAAATCCTGTTTATGTTACTATATTACACAAAATAAATATTGTTCATCGTCACATGGAAGATTTGAATGTATAACATTTTGGACAGAATGGTAACTAGCGTTTTCCACTAGATTATTACAGTCCCAGTGAGGTGATTGTAGGCAGACGCGTCACCTGTGCTCTCCCCAGGTGTGGCCTTGACTGATAGGGCGAGTTTCAGGGTTCTGGAAGAGCAGCAGATCCTGGAGCTCCAGGAGAGACCTCTGCAGAGCCTTCAGCGCTTTATGACCTGCACACACAACGCCACACCACATCTCTGAGCCTTTGAACAGCACAGCGAGATCACTATTATCCCTGAAAGTCTGCAAAACACATCAAGTGGTACAAAAAAACTAAACCGTATTAATCGACTAAATAATCAAAAATACTTTGTAGAAATAGTCATTTTTGTTCAACAATGCCGCTGCTCTTGTTCGACATTTTCCCAGACAGACACAAGTAATCAAGCATCGAAATATCTTAAAATGAGCCGTTAATCTTCAGAAGTCAATGTTTTGGGAAAGTCTCAGAGCACCTACTGTTTTTCAAAGATTCAGCATAGTCCTCTCCTCCCCTGCGCTTGAAATCTGCAAACGTTTGCGGCTGTGGAAGCTGATTGGCCGTCACCACTGCTTTCTGAAGTTTGATTCGCCGCTCGAGGAGAAGATCCCAGAGACCTGTGGATTTAAACCGCATGAGAGGAGCACTCGTTTCCTTACTGTTCATCAAGACCAAGTTCATACCAAGTTGGTTCTTCACAGCTTTTCCTTTTTCTACTTCTTCATCCACTTTTTCTTTAGAGAAGGTTCTCAGGGCTGAATCTAAATGTTCTTCCTCCTCGCCAGAGATGTTCTCACTGTCTACTTCCTCTTCATCACTGGCCTCCTCTACATCATCATCATCATCATCATCATCATCATCTTCTAAACCTTCCATTTCTTCAGATAGCTTCAGAAAATGAGTGTCCTTGATTTTGGAGACCAGACGAGACATCTGTGACTGGTTGCTCCCTTCCTCCTCGTCCTCTTCACCATCATCATCAGCAATATCACTGCCATCACACTCCTCTTCCAGACTTTCCTTCTCCGACATTCCCACTTCATCTTCCTCTCCATCTTCATTCGAAGCATCGTCTTCATCTGCTGCAAATGTACAAATAATAACACCAAACAAACATGTAGAGCACGTGGACCTCACCTGATCCATCAATCTCCTTCTTCAAGTCTTTCCTGGACATTGGCTTTCCGCGATACCTCCAGTCGCTCTCCTCCAGACTGACCAGGCTTCTCTTCCGCAGCTGACTGTGTGAAAGTTCGTCTCCATTATCATCATCATCGTCGCCTTCATCAAACTGCCCGATGACTTTGGCTTTCGTGTCTTAAAATAAAAATAAAACAAGCATGTATAATAAATATACACGAAACAAATGAACAATGTAGGAAAACAAGACACGGAAAAACATTTACAAAAAAACAAAAAAAGTCAAAGCACATGTATTTAGGCATCAACCACACACACCTAAATTATACACAGCTTTTAATAAAAATAAGAAAATGAATTCCCAAACGTTGACTAAATTCTCACTACCTTCATAAAAACTCGGAACAATGCGTATTAATAACGATTATTATGATTATGATTAATAACAGTTTTCACTTTTAACAGCAATCACATGCTGATAATGCGAGAGCAGTCGCAATAGCAAAAAACAATAAAACATGTTACAGAGGCATATTTTACAAGTAGTTCAGTACCTTCATCTGGATCGTCCTCGGGATCTATGAATTTGGGCAAAGGATTTAATAAATCATCCAGCTGCTGCGAGATACTAGCGGCCATGTCTGACCCACGCGACAACTCAACTTTGACCTTTCTACGTCATCAAATCGCGCCAAAAAATTAAGAAGGAAATAGTAGATAAAATATCAATAATAACACGTAAATGTTTTTTTCCTGTTGTATAGCAATAATTATGGAAACACGCTTTCGTTAAATGTTTTTATTGTGGTAAAACACTGTATAAAATATTGCATCTTCTTAACAGTCCTGCAATTATTTGATGGCAAGGTTAGGTTTTAGAAATATTAATATATTGAAATAATACGATTTTCATTTGAACTACTCGAACAGTAGCTCACACGACTGCCTTCAAACTATATTTTAATGTAGTGCCCAACAATCAGTTTGAGGTGAATAACTGACCACAAACTAATAGTGTACGGAATTCGAGATAAATTATTTTACACATTATTTTTTAACTGAGATCAGATGTCTTCTGCTTCTTTGAGTTCTGAGAATAAAACGTGGTGCTACTGATTTGAGTCGTGTATTTGTTCGTCAAAAATACTTCCGGTTCCATCCTTTCGCGTTACTATGCCAACGTGACGCCTGAATGTGACGTAACAGCTTACAACCGAAACGCTCGCGTGCGTTTTTGAACAGTGTGACGTTAAAGATTGTTTACGTGCCCGTGCAGACTTGTTAAATGAATAATTACAACTAAATAAATATTGAGGTTTTTAAATGGCCGAAGGCTGGTGCACTGACACTGGGGAGGCTGTTTATCGTTCTCGCGATGCCGTTAAAAACCTGCGGATTAGGTGAGTCTCCTTCAAGATAATCTGTCGTTTTACAATCAATTAAAAATGCAGAAAGAGAAACGGCGTGTAGCCGGTACAGTCCAATCGGCGTTTCTGTGAGACATTTATTTTGTACACTTGTGCCTCTCTTTATTAACGATGTGGTTGTGTGTAAAGTTGTCAATAATATAGTGAGTGATGATCAGGGGTGTGAAGAGTAACGGACAGACATACTTGAGTACAAGTACAGATACTTGCTGTAAACATTACTCAAATACAAGTAACAAGTCACCAAGTTCAAAAAGAATTGAGTCAAAGTAGCAAAAGAACTTAAGTATTAAGAAGTATTTTAATTCGTGCTCAATACAGGCCCAAAAAAACAAGAAATGTGAAAACAAACTATTGTTTTTCAAGACAGAAACAGAATTTAACCTCAATGTTTGAAAACTGGTAGAAAAAAGTAGATAAAAAGAACAAAAAGTCAGTCTCGATCACTTAAATTTGCAAGTAGATATAAAATAAAGTGATTAATCTTATTAGTAAATTATATGTATTATATAAAGTTATATATTATATAACTATAAATATGTGTTATATATTTATACATTTGTAAAACACATTTTTACGCCCCTAATTTGCATTCTTGTGGTTTCTAATTCACAAATAGCCTCCATTACCTTCAGCAGCCTAAAGATGGCGATATTCACCTCGTCCGCCCAAGAAATTAACCGCGGTATAAATCGATTCCGCCCTGTCGCGCACAATTACAATGTAACGAGTAACGATAAGTATTCGTTCAAATGTAGTGGAGTGAAAAGTACAGCTACTCAATCACAAATGCAGTGGAGTAGAGAGTAAAAGTTGCTTCTATTTTTGATACTCAGTGCAAGTACGAAGTAGCCAAAAACATACTTAAGTAAAGTAACGAAGTACATTTACTCAAGTACCTTACACCCCTGGTGATGAAATGTGGTGTTGTGTGTTAAGAGTCCGCATTCAGCGCGTGACCTCCACAGCAGCTCTGGCGCGGCACGTCCAGCAGATGCTTTCTCAGCAGGAGCGAGGAGACATTGAGCTGGACACCTTCAGCTCTCAGACACACTCTGACTCTGGTTCGTCTGCTGTGATTCACTCATTCACCACATTAAGTGTTTGCTGCTTCTATTGAACCTTCCTTTTCTTCCTCCTGCAGCCACTGATGAGGAGGAGCTGGTGATTGCTTGGCAAGAGAAGTTCTTTAGTCAGGTACAAATGGCGTCTTTGTGGACGTGAACGTTACTAGATCGACACCAGATGAGTGTTATAGTCACACTAATGCCAAATCAATAAAATACAGCTTTTTGGCATAATAAACTGCAATAAGCAGGAAATTGCACACACATATACGTATATACTATATTAATGTCATCTTTCATTCCAATATTTCCATTTAGATGACTGATGTTTTTGTGTGACGTAATTCTGAGCAAAGGAAAATGGTAAAGGCGAATCCATCTCACCAGCCTTTGGACAGAACTGTAAGAACTGGCAAGAAAACACAGAAATTTTAACTGGAAGATATTGTAGTGAAACTGTATGAAGGACAGCAGCAGGAGACAGATCTAGAAAGTAATTGTGTCAATCTTAAACTTAAAATGAAGATCAAGAATATTTCTGCAGGAACTATTTCTGAAGCTAAATAACAGACAAGTGTGAAGTCCTCATTCAGGATTAAACTCGAGTTTTGAAGTTCTGTTTAAAATAAAGTTTTCCACCGATGGAACAACTATTTGGGATTTGTGTTTGGGAATTTATCCACCAATGTCACCAGAAAAAACCACAGTATTCTTGGAGGAACTGATTGTGTTCATGGTTAATTCTGCTTTTGTAGTATGAAGTGGATCTTTACCAAACCAAGTCAAACTGTTTAACGCCACTGGAGCAGCAGTATCACACTGACATCACTGCTATGGAAAGATCTAGAAGAAGACAAAACCAGCGAATTTTCACCTACACCGATTTTGATCACTTTGTCAAATATGAAGAGGTTCGTTGCTTTTACTTTTCATACATCATTATTAAAACAAAGCGAGAGACTTTTTTACAAAGCAAGACTATTTATATTTATGTTTGTATATTAATAAACTAATAACATTTATGTATGTTATTTAGGCACTTTGCACTAAAAAATTCAATAAAAGTAATGTTTTCTTTTTTTCATGATATAATACAGCAAATATTATGTGTGCACACGTGTGTGTGTGTGTGTGTGTGTGTGTGTGTGTGTGTGTGTGTGTGTGTGTGTGTGTGTGTGTGTTAAAACGTGTGTTTGTGTTTATTTACCTATATTAATATACATTTCTAATTTTGCTGACAGCAAGCTCAGAGTCTTCTGAGCCCAGCACGCTCCACACCAACGCTTTTACAGGAACGCATGGCCAGTGTCAGACACAGGAGATCAGAGATGGGTCATGGGTAAGAAAGATCAAGAATCCTCCTGCTTTGGAGGTGGAGATTATTGTGTTCTGTGTTTAACAGAGAGTCCAGTGTCCCTAAATCTCGATTGATAACATGGGAACCTTCTGAGGATTTTATAAAGACCAGTCACAACATCAACGCACCATTGCAGACCATGTACATCATGGCAGATCTTGGACCTCCCGGGAAGTAAGTTGTGTTTATTATATGCCAAACTCTTTCTGTGTGGTGTTTGCATGTTTTCCTCGTGCTTGCATGGGTTTCTCCGTGTGACCCAGAAAAAGAAAAGCAGCATTGAAAATGGGCTAATGCTAAACTCATTACTGGACTACAATCTATGTTTACTATAATCGACTACAATTGTATTTGACTTTTTACAGGCTGGGACTGAAGGAAAATGCACATGTTTTGTGTATTTTAAAAGCAAACGCCAACGGCATAATTACGATGAAGCCGGACTTTAACTACAACCGAGGAGCTTACAGGCAAGTGTCCAATAATTCTCTAGAGCTTTGCTTCAGTATGAGCTCTCTCTGACTTGGACATGGTTTCGCTTCCCCAGACTGGAGACGGAGGGCGAGAAGGAGTTATGGAGACTGTACATCGAGAACATGTCGCCGGGGATTCAGCCTGAGGACAAAGAGAAAGAAGAACGCATGTACAGAGACGTATGTCACCAGTGGATGGATGGATAGATAGATCTATACAAATATTTCTCTTAAGCAAAGGTATTTTAAAGGTAAACAATGTGAGCTGAGAGAGAGAGCAAAAGTGAACGCGAGGGCCTGCGTCTGTTTCTCCTTTCTTTCTATGTGTGCATTTAAGAAATGTTGAGCAATTCTTCTTCATGTTCTTCTACAAGAATTCCTGTTCTCTAAGGATATCACGTTTGAATTCTCTTGTAGCTGTACTCACACCACAGAGATTATCTGAACAGCCTGGTTGGCCAGGACTTTGAGATGGTAAACGCTTCTTTTTAATTCTCACATTAAAGTAATAGTTTGAGTTATGATTTGAGCATTATCGCTCTGAACCCTTCAGCCACCGGCAGGAACACTCCGCCTGCTTGTGAATGGAGAGATTGGTAAGTGGCTACTAGTAATTGAACTCATTTAAACTTTACTAACTTAAACGCTTGAATTTATTTAATTGTATATTTTCCATCTTGTAATTGTCTAACTAAAATTCATGTTTTTGTCAGTTTCTGCTCAAGGGTTTGAATATGATAATCTTTTTGTCCACTTTTTCCTGGATTTACCAAACAGTGAGTGTACGCACATATTAGAACATGTACTTTCTTAGAGACCATACACACATTTACAAACACACTCTCCCACATTCAAAAAACATATAAACAATCACATGTGGACACACATACACTCTCTTAGACAAACACACACTCATTTACATATCGTACGCACAGTCTCACACAATAAAAAAACGCACGCTCTAACATACACAATCAAATACAGAAACTCTTAAACGTGTACACACACACTCTTAGCGACTATACACACACATTTAGAGACACACGTGTACTCGAACGCACTCACACAAACTCACATCTGAACTCAAACACACACACACACACACACACACACATATAATAAAAGAATATATATATATTTTTTTAATAAATGCTAGTATAATGTCAATAGCATTTCCAGACTGAGGTGTTTTGCAGGCTGGTCCGGTCTTCCCCTGCAGTCTCTGTCCGGCGTGACTCAGATGTGTCGCACTCGCAGCGGAGGAAAGGTAAGGACAGAATCCTGCTCAGCCCAGCGCTGGCGTCCGCTAGTAATCCGCTCCTTTCACAGGAAGACGTCGCAGCTTTTTGCTATCCTTTCTCCCTGGAGGTCTTCTTTCATAAAGAAGACGAGTCTGATGGTGAGATCTGGGACGCAGCAGTAGTTCCGGTGTAAAGTGATGCAGTACAGATGTGTTTTCCACAGAGTCCTTGCCCCAGTGGCCAGTGCTGTATTTTAAAGTTCTCTCGCTGGACTTCTGGCAGCGCCACAGAACCGAAGGTTACGGGTACCTTGTCCTTCCCTCAACGCCAGGTATCACTGTTGGGTTGGAAATGTGTTTTTTGAAATGATCTTTACAGCCTTTTCAATCGTGAAACCATCAGAAGGTTTTGTAAATGGGAAAAAAGGTTTTTGTGTGATTTTGAAACGAGGACTGTAATTTAACAACTAGCATTAACATTAGAGCCTATATTTAATACTTAACATTTAATATGTTTCCAGCTGACATTGAGTTAAGAGTCTGTGTCAAACATTCCATTCATGTTTTATATTTAAAAATAGCAGAATAATTGTTATTAATTATTAATAATTGGTTTAATGTTAAATAACCAGTCCCTGGTTATTAATGCAGTTGTAAGTTGAGTGCAACGTTGAAGTGTATACTTTATACCTCAAAGTTTCGAATATAGAGTCTTTATATACAGTGTATACACACGCACATGAATACAGTCCTTGACAAAGGTCTTGTCGCTTGTGTACAAATTGGCCGGAAATGTCACTGAAATACGCAGTATTTCATTTTTAGATTAAAAAATTGTCATTTAATCCCAGCAATTTTTGCAACGATGTTTCGGTGCAAAACAAAACGATAAAGTTGTCAGTAAAGCTCATTCAGTCAATTTTTGCAACGATTTTTCGCACGTTGTCGCCGTAATATAAGCTTCCCTTGTGACTAATAATAAATGACTGAGGTCTCAGGTGAGTAAAGAAAGAACCCCAGTTAACTAGACCATCACATCAACTGTGTCCCGTCCCGTGCAATAACTGCAATGACTGTGTGTGGTTGTGCGATATGTATCTGGTGCCTGTGCAATACCTGTACACTCTGCAGACTTCAGTATACATGTGTGTAAATATGTTACATTTCATACATTTTCTTATATTTTACTGATTTATATATAATTATACTTGATGTTTCTTGTTGTAACCTTTTCCAGTAAATTGTACTGCTGCTGCAACGTTGACATTTCCCCCTTGTGGGGACGAATAAATGACTTATTTAAATCAATTCAATTCAATTAACCGTACGATTACCATGTTGTTGTTTGATGGTCTCAGGCTGCCACAGAATGACATGTCACGCGTGGAGACCCCTCCATTCCAGCCGCAGCGCCGAGCTCAGGCGCTTCTTCATCGGCGGGACACCAGAACTGGAGGACGTCACTTATGTCAAAGTACCTGGTACTTTTAAGGTCAGTGCGGAAGTACTGTAAAACACTCCGGTAGACTGAAGTCGTGTGCAATGTTGTGCTGTTAGGGAGAGAAGTTAAGTCGCCTCGGCTTCCGCACGCAGACCACCGGGAGTGTGACGTTTACTCTGAACTGCATCCAGCATGCAAGGTTTGCCTCAGTCAAAGGCTGCGGGGTTGTTGCAGTTGTGAGAGTGTGAAATCTGGTTGATTCAGGGCTTTTGTTGACGCCAGCACTCTGAAGAGACGACGGCAGGGGGTTCTAGACCGGCTGGGCACCCACAGCAAGCAGGGCTCCGTCTACAATGTACTAGGTAAGGCATTCACAGATGTACATTCAAAAAGCTTTAGAAATAATCTGCATTATGTATTTCTTTTATAAATGTGCATATACCACTATGTGTTATTACAAGAAGCAATGTCCTGATAATAATTATAATAATAATAATGGAATCAATGTA
>MU204310.1:457525-484634 GCA_017309775.1 Paedocypris sp. Pulau Singkep
TTCTTCGGATGACAGACTTCATCTTCTGCGTCTGCGCACAGATCTTGCTCTGCGTCTATATATATATATATATATATATTATATAGCTAAATTAAATTAAAATAACAGCTTTTCTTCTAGGTTAATTTATGAGTATTGATTAACATTGTATAATCAGGGGTGTTTATGTTCATTATTGACAAAGTTGTTGCTTTGATACTTTATAAAATATTTTGGCATAAAGCAAAACATGACATCACAACTTACAACATACTTCATGACATCATCAATACATCTGCCAATGACCTGCTTAACCAACACATAAAGCAACTATTTACTGCAATATTTGTAATGTACTTTTATTTAAAAAGAGCTCTCCAAAGTCACCCACTGTCCCAAAGTTGCTCCATGAAATTTGGTTAAATGATTATTACATTTATGTTTGTTAAATTACAACTGCCCAAAATTAGCGACTGCTGTATTTCTCTTTCGGTTCCATCCAAACACTATGAAGCTCAATGTGTTTTCACAGAAAGCCGCCACTACTGGAAATATAACCTTTGACACGTGTCTGCCCACTGCTCCCGTTAACATTAAAACAGCAGAACCATGACCACTGTGCTTGACAGTTCATATACAGTGTATAAAAGGGAAAAAACAACTACATGTCAAAGACAATTACCATGGGAAATAAAATACCTTTGATCACAGATTTTTATTTTACTTCTAATTTTTGGAGGTACTCTGAACATTTTTGCTCAAGGCAGATCACATTCTTATACTAACAGCACCTTTCTCTTTCTAGTTTGATGCAGCAATATTTGATATAATCAGAAGGAAGAGCGCAGAATCCTGTGCCAGTCTGTGCCTGTGCCTATCCTCCTTCACCTTCAGTGGGGATTAAGGTATTGTAGAGGCATCACTAATCATTTTTATTCTGAAGTTTATGCTTGTAAGGATTTTGAGGCAGTGAAGAGCTTATTAGGAAAGCAACAGCAATACAAAACAATGCAGAAATCAAAGAAGCATTACAACATGCCAAAAAGAAAAATACAGACACAGGCATTAATATACAAAGTAAGTAGAAATGTGTAAACACTCTGCAAAATTTTAGTTAAGTCTGCGCTACATTTAATAATGTATTTAAAATACATTATACGTAGTCATCAAAATTTGTAGACCGGGTCAAAACTGAGACAATGCGAGCGCGCCCCCTGCTGGTCTGAAGTTGCAATCTCACCTGAGTTTTGAAGTATGCTGGCCAGATGAAAAACAAAACGTTTGTGTCTAATAGAAAGGACAATTTATGTTAGAAACACGTAATTATATCTGCTACTACATCTGCAATTATTATATGATTATAGAAGTACAAGTCTCTTATTATAAATGCTGGCAGACAGGCGTTAGAGGGCAATACAGAACATGCGAATGAGCTCCATCTCTTCTTCAATAGATTTGAAGTGAATACACAAATGCAAACCACTAACAGCTACATCACACATTTTTATTTTCTTTAAAATATATTTTAAAAATAGTTTACTATAACAATTGAAATGGAATTGCATTTAGTTGAAAATACATTTCCCTTTCATCGTAAATTCACTCAGACGTCTGTCAGATGGACTGACGATAGAAGATCAGATGGCAGCCGATTCGATGCTTCACACTCTACAACAGGCCAATGAACGTCAAGTACATGACTGCATGAATCTGCATACGTCACCTTTGAGCCCGGAACAGGTGTATAAAGTGTATAGGTGTGAAATTTCCCCGCTGTGGGACTAATAAAGGATTTTTCAATTCAATTTCAATTCAATAAAGAGACGCACGTCATCAAGCACGTTACTCTTCGCTGATTGAAGCCGGTCGATGATCGCTCCTGAATCCTTCCCTTCTCTCAGCCAGCTCTCAGAGTCAGGTGATCACCCACAGAGACTTCAACTTCAGGAAGAGCAGTCTGTCATCAGACTCCCGTCAAAACTCCATCCTCAGATCCTGTTCTCTTCCACTCGGAAAGTCTATGTCGCCGCAATATCTGCCTCACAAGAGCTCGTGGAGGGGAAGCACGAGCGGAGCGTTAGGGTTTTGACAGATGCTGGAAGGGTTCGTCAAACGCAGAGACCAATTTGCCCACTGAGGGACTAATAATGTTCATTTCTTCTGTAAAAACCTCGTGAAGGAGTATGCACCACCACATTCATTCACAATCTAAAGTAAAAAAAAATCTAAAATCAATCTATGTAGGTACATTTATCTTTTGTTACTTTGGTACCGGTCAGTACTGAAATTGTACAATTGTGTCTTTCGGCTTTTCCTGCTGATTTCTTAATCACAAGTTATGCTGACCGGCCACAATGTTCACATGCTCGACACCTGTTTCTGATTGGCTACAATCCTGGTCAAAAATCTTGTACTTGTGTTTTGATGCATATAAATTGAATAACAGTGTTACTGCTTTTGTGTTTTGTAGGACATACAGTAGACCTTGAACATTCCGAGAGACATGGTTAGTCCTACATTCGGAATCTACACCATCAGACCTGAAGATGCTGAAGCCTGTGACCACCATCAGATGTTGGACTGATTGAGGGCGTGAAAGTGCTTCAGAACACTGGTTTCTTTAAGGCTTGTGCTCTTCTGTTGGGAGTCATAAACAGCTTGAATCTGTTGCATTTTGCAAAGAAAATAAATTCACTTTGATTCAAAAAGTTTGTTTGATTATTTAAAATGTACACTTATGGAGCAAATAAGTAATTCTGACATAACATATACATGTATATATACAACAATAACTGCTTGTGTTATATGTACTAAAATATTTTGTTCAACTATTATTCAACTAATTGTTACTTGTTAAAACTGCTCAACAAACTTGGGTGGAGGCACTTGACACTTTTTTATGCAACAAATCATTTTTTTGAGTTTTGGCAGGCCATTTTTTGAAGTTGACAAGAATCCTGGAGGTTTATGATCATCAGTCCTCGTACCTCTGGTCACTCTTCAGTACTTATGGTTCCACGTACGGTCAGGTTTAGTTGAGTCACACATACGGTATCGGGCCGAGTGATCATTTATTCAGTCACGTTAATAAAAAGAAAAAAGAATACTTTTGTGTATATTCCACACATTATTGAATGTGCAGCAAATTGCTGCAGTTGTCGGAATCTGGAATTTTTGTAGATCTGACACGAGTACGTATAGTCCACAAAAGACTCCAACGCTCTAAACACCTTGACCTCAAAATGCTGGGAATCTGCATCTTCCATGGCTGTATCCATTTGATCTCCACTTCTTTTGTAAAGTAAAAATGAGCAAGAAACGTGTGTTTGCACAAATCACTCCCTCGCACCTTCTCAGCCATTACTCATCTTTGTGTGTTTCCCACTGTTCTACCCCTTTCTTTTATTATTGACAGTACAACAAGTGTTTGACAGCAAATCATCTCCACGGATTCTACATGACAACCTGGCAAATATGGTTTGTTTGTTTGTGTGTTTGTTTAATGTTGGTTACCTGCTTTCCGTCTGAGGTCTAAGGGGCGGGCCGTGCCAGTTTTAAGCTCAGAACTGCGCAAGTGTCCAGCAGTGTTACTCGTTCTGAACTTCACCTCCATCTCTCATCTTCTCTCTCTCAGACCTGATCGCCTCACCATGTCTCGCTCTGCTGTGATTCTGATTGTCGGGAGTTTGTTGTCTGTTGGTGAGTTTGTTTAGGAAAAGGAACTTTCTAAGCTTTTTGTGTATTGATGTGGTCAGTGTATTGATTGTGTATTTCTTGATCAGGATCAGGAATGTGGTTCTTGGACTCCCATTCTATGCCAGTCTCTGTGACCAAGGCTGTCGGAGACACTGTCTATCTGGGCCCAACAAAACCTCCAGACCGGGCTATTCATACATTTAAGTGGCGTTTCCAAGAAAACCCCATCGCCGGATCTTCTTCTGGAGGCTATAATGCATCAGATGTGGACCGAGTCCGTCTACACCGCCACAATCTCACTCTAGAAATCCGGGAACTGGCACTGAATGACACCGGGACCTACATGCTGCATGTGGTGTACATTGATGGGACTTTTGACATAAGAGAAACGTACATGCACGTGCTCGGTCAGTGTGAGAATCACTTTGCAATCAATTATATAAAGAGTTAGATTTAGCCTAAAGGTATTTTCATTGATTGCTCTATCTGCTGTGTGTTCCAGAGGGAGGACACGGAGGAGAACCAGAAGCAGGACTGACTTCAGGAGCCATCGCTGTGATGGTCTGTGGACTGCTCTTGGCTCTGGCTGTGGGCTTAGTTCTTCTCGCCATGTTCAAGCTGCGAACGTGAGTCTTTCAGAAGCTTCCTTTTATCAGAGTTTTTTTGAGTAGCTGTGATTGTGTTTTCTGGTCTGGCTGATCCAGGGTGTGGGAGCTGCCTCGACTTGCAGACGAGATGAGACTGTCTGAGGTGAAGCTCTCAGCGGCGCTTTAAGGATGTGTGTCCACTCGCTGTGCAGTTCCTCTCATGTCCAGCTGTTATCAGCACTAGCAATGGCCCGGTGATATGAAGCGCTGATGAAAACAAACTACATCTCTCTAATAATGTGGTGATTTTGCCTTTGTTTACTTTTACTTATAAGCACATAATTTTGACCTAATTGATTTGTAATATAGGAAAAGTATTGTTGGTCACAAATCCAGACAAAATAAAATTTCTATACAGAATGCTTGACATTTTTTATTTTGAGTGCAGCATTAACACCATGGTTCACATTGATCTCTTCACTCATATAACTGTGTCACTGATCAATCCAGAAAGGTGGCCCAGGGTATCCAGAGCAATGCCACAGTTGATGCAACGACGGGCGGACCGGGGCCAGCTGCAGAGACAGCGCAGCAACTTCTCCCGCGCCAGCAGGGTCAAAAGAGACCGGGTCCTTCACCTCCGCGCGCACAGCGTCGTGATCGCTTCTTCACGGGCGGGAATCCGAAACAGCGTTCCTGACGCCATGGAGTTTATGGAACGACGACCGGACTTTGGTGTGGATATCCAGCGAACGTATCGAGGCGCTGGCCCCATGGAAGATTGGGCGGGTCTTTGCCCACGGTGTGATGATGGGTCACATCTGCCGAGATGTGGTCGTCTCCACGGACGCGTCGCTCTCGGGGTGGGGAGCCGTGTGCAACGGGAAAGTGGCTTTCGGCCGCTGGACAGACACCCAGAGTATGTTGCACATAAATTATTTGGAACTGCAAGCGGTATTTCTCGCCCTTCGAGCGTTCAGCTCGATGATAGCGGGCAAACATATTCTAGTTCGCTCGGACAGCACGACGGTCGTTGCACACATCAACCGGCAGGGGGGAGTGTCGTCTTGGGTTTTGCAGGACGGCACGAAGCCTGCTCTTGTGTGCGAGAGATGCTGCGTTATGATTTGTTCAGCCTATCGAGGAAAAGAGGATTTCCCCTTGCGTAGCGTCTCGTTCCCATCTCTCAGGGAACAGCGGTTACAGTCGTAACCGCCAGACGTTCATAAGTGTTTGAAAACAAATCATCTCCACGGAATCTCTATGGCAACCTGATTGATTGTTTGTTTAATGTTTAGTTGGTTACCTGCGTTCCACCTGAGAAGACACATCCACTCTCTGCTCTGTTAATAAAAGGCCTTTTCTCTGGCTAATCCAGTTGTTCATTCATGTAGCGTGTGTTTTCTAGTGCCTTATAATTTAATTCTCAGTTAAAAGGTTCTCACATTTACAGTTTAAACGAGAGGAACACATTTTAAATCATAAAGTGTAGGCAAAAAGTCTGTTTTAAACAGTTCTAGTTTTTGAAATGCATATTCAAAACATAAAATATTAAATAACATTACCCACATGAGGGCGCCAGAGATTGAAATGACACACGGATGCTTTTTGAAACCCAGGGGTCAACAGTGTCTTAAAGCATACAATCTACAAATAAAATATTTTAACGTCTTGTTTTTTTTACTTAGTTTAGCTTTTTCAACTTAGTTTATTATTTTTGAATAACATAATCATATACAAAAACTGCAAATACGTTTGATTTAGCTCTAACAAAAAGCCAATGAAAAAAACTTTCACTTGGAACCATGAATTTGCATACAGTGACATTTCACCTTGAACACGGACACAAAAGGAGCATACACACCTGGCATCTTTGTTGTTTGTAGGTGTTTGCATGCTGCATCTTAAATAATAACTTGAGAGTTGAGTGTTGCAGTACTCTGAGGGGCTTCTCGACGCGTGGAAATCTCTGTGTACGTCACCTCACTCACACATTAGAGCTCTGACAAAGCTACTCGAGCAGTAGTGAGTTACACGCTTTTTTGGATTTGACCAACGACAAACAGACCCTTCATGTCCACAACATGACACCTTCTGGAGGAACTGGCCCAGCATCGCTGATGCTCACACCAGTTTCTTTCACTGGTTACTACTTACACCCCAGTGCAGGCTTGTCAAGTGCTGGAAGATGTCGTCAAGGTAAAAGCTTTATCACTGACCTTCAAGCTCATCACTGGTGCGGCACCATTCTACCTCACCTCGCTGGTTCAGGAACACTCTCCCTCACGTAGTCTACCATCAGAGAAGGAACGTCGGCTAGTCGTCCCTCTGCAACGCGGCTTGAAATCCCTCACAAAAACCTTCTCTCGTTTGGCGGCTGTCTGGTGGAACAATCTACCTATTCCTCTAAGAAAGTCTGCAACCTTCTCAACATTTAAAAAAGCACTAAAAACTGAGCTCTTCCACCAGCACCTTAACACTGATTAAAAAAAAAACATCTTTGTGTTCACTGTTGTTGTTGACTGTCATGCTGTTCTGTCTAGTAAGTTTCCTTATATAGCCTGTGTAGACATCTACTGAAGCCTATTATAGACAAACTGCTTCACTTGCTCCTCTTTTTGTAAGTCGCTTTGGATAAAAGCGTCTGCCAAATCACTGTAAAGTGTTCTGGTTGATCTGGTTTTCGCTGTAACACAATATACAATTTAAACTTCAATATTCCTGTAAAATGAAGAGGGGAACAACACGACGCTGAGTGGAAAATGATGGTTGAGTCTCTCAGGTTCTCGTGAACTTCACAAGACTAATTCCGGCGTGCAATGGAAGCAGTGATTTAACACGGACAATGGCTCCTGTAAGGTCCAGGAGGAGGTCTAGGATCAGAAAGACCGGGCCGACTACACGTGAGCTCATTGTGATGGTCATGAGTGCGTCTCGAGAGAAAAGAGGCTTGTCGTTCGCCCGCCTGCAGAAAGCCATCGCAGCCAGAGGATATGATGCGGGGAACTCTCGCATCAAGCTCGCTGTCAAGGGTCTGGTGTCCAGAGGGACGCTGCTGCGGGCAAAACGCTCTGGCACACTCAGACTCAACAGGAGGATGGTCACGAGAAGGAGGAGAGTGAGGAGAACAGTTGCTAGGAGGAGGAGGAGAAGGGTTGTGAGGAGAAGAACTGTGAAGCGAAGAAGGACAGGGAGGAGGAGGAGAAGGGTTGTGAGGAGAAGAACTCGGCGGAGGAGAACTGTGAGGAGAGCGGCCTCTAGGCGGAGGAGAACTGTGAGGAGGAGGAGGAGGAGGCCCAGGCGAGTGGCGAGGAGACGTGTTGTTAGGAGAACCACCAGGAGGAGACGCAGAGCAAGATCTGTGCGCAGACGCAGAAGATGAGAATTTGTATAAAAAGAAAACAGCAAAAAGCTCAAAAAAGACACATGTTTACATATGTTACAAAGCATAAATGGGTTGTAACAACAAGACAAATGTTACCAAGCATAAATGTATTAAGAACAAAGCAGCCAAACTCAACCATTATTTTTGCAGACAAACAGCAAATAAAGTGTAAAATATCAAATTCTCAATATTTAGGTAAACCAACCAGGCTTGAAAATAACGGCTCCCCTTCCTGTCTCCTTTCTCTGTGCTCTTTTCAAAAACAGTTCCAGAAAGCATTTGATCCAATTATAAACCTCTAGGCAAATAAAATAAAAATAAATCACAGCCTTTTATTTTGGTTTGATATACAGTAATTTGATTGATATCAGTTTAATGACCATTTTGGTTATGGATTCTCATTAACTTTTTTGACATAAAACACAACCTGAAATCACCCTTGACAATTTGGGTTGATATCACATGACTATTATGACTCGTCATGGAATGGAGACACGTGTCATTGAAATGACAGAACCATTCAAACTATGATGCAATAGCCAAATGCAAAAAAAAAAAACGTTTTGCCCTCTGTTAATCTCTGCCTGAGTACAGGGGCCTTGACCTCAATCATGTGACCACATCAGCTGTTCTCCACAGTGAGGGTCATCTCCAGACTCTACTTGGCCTGCAGTGGGTTCGTGGAGATGAATATGCTGCACCAGAGGTGTACACTGGTTCACAGAAACCAGATGCCACAACTGGGCACAGATTTGTTCAGTCTTTGGCACAGAAAGCTCCAAGACGCAGACGGCACTGGTTGCTCTGATGATCAGGGTCAGGCCACGGATCCTTACATCTAAAAAGACCTGTCATATAAACACTGGTATCATAATGGCGAAAAAAATTCAGACTGTACACTTCATACAGTTATCAAAACCCTCACAATATAATAATATATATCATATAATAATAAACATGTTTAATGTAGATTTTTTGTTTTGATCTGTGGGTTTTTTTTTGTCTGTTGAGCAGAGAGAAAGCAAGTATAGACACATTTTATTATTTCTTTAAATGGTTCGACGTTATTTTGTATGGTTATTCGCTGGTTTAGTGTAATTGAAGCATTTGATTCAAACAACACCCACCACAATGATCTGGTTTTCCCTGTAATACAATTTATAATAAAATGTCAACATCCCTGTAAAACGAAGAGGGGAAAACACGACGCTGAATGGAAAACGGCGGCTGAGTCTCTCGGGTTCTCACGAACTTTATAAAAGTAATTCCGACGCGCAATGGCAGCACTGGTTTTAAATCGCAAGATAATGACAAGTCCATTAGCTTTTCCCTCCGCTGTATCTCAGCCTGTGGAAGCGGCCAAGAACAACCCCAGGGGCAGAAAGAACGGGCCGACGGTCCGCGATCACATCGTTAACGCCATGAGCGCCGAGAAAAACGGCCTGTCGTACGTCGCCCTAAAGAAAGCGCTGGCCGCCAGAGGATACGACACCAAGAAGAACAACTCCCGCGTCAAAGTCGCCGTCCAGGGCCTGGTGTCTAACGGCACCCTGCTGCGCACCAAAGGCTCCGGCGTGTCTGGCTCCTTCAAACTCAACACCAAAACGAAAACACGCGCGAGGCAAGCCGTGTCTAAAGCGAAGAAACATGTAGGCAGAACCGTGTCCAAGGTGAAGAAGCCTGCGAGGAAAGTGTCTGCGAAGAAGAGACAGTCCTCGCTCAAGCGGGTTTCCCGAGGGAAGAAGAGTGCTGCCGTGAGGAGAGCATCCTCTCAGGCCAAGAAGCCCGCGCGCGTCTCCTCAGCCTCAGCAGCAGCCAGGAGACCGAGCGCTAAGAAACCCAGCAAGGCGAAGAGACCCATGTCGAGATCTTCCACCAAGCGAAGCCACAAAGCGTCGTCAAGAGCTTCCAGAAGCTCCGCCAAGACAAACGCCTAGAGAAGTCACCAGCGTTTCTGAAGGAACAGTTACTGTAAGCCATTCCAGCTCGGAAAATAATAACTAGCCTACTTTGCTTTCATCCGAGCCGGTTGCTTCCCAAACATGTCCAATGGTAAGACTTCTGGACAAATAAACGATTGCCGTTTTATTGGTTTTGCTTGATGTTTTCATATATTGATTGACATCAGATTAATCAAAGCTTTATGTTTGTAACACACACTTTCCTTATTTAAAGGGAAAATTTATATATCCATATATATATATCCATATATATATATATATATATCCTTATTATAAATTCCTTTTTTTATATATATATAGTAGAGGTTATGTTACAACGAGTCTTAGCTGTTGCTTATGTATAAACTTTTGATCAATTTCAAGTTGTCACATCACCCTTGACAACATGATTCATTACATTATTACGACACATCCGAATGCAGGAATGTTTCTGAAACTCGTCTCCAACATGCCAGAATTTGAGCAAAACATTGATAAAACAACAATAAAGTAAAGAGCAAATCGTCTTAAGAGCAAATCAACAACCTTACTGCTTGAAAATTGGAAGAGAATCATGCGACCACGCTCCTGCAGAACACCTGTTACACACACACACACACACACACACACACACACACACACACACACCATGATCGTTCTGACAGTCCATTAAGTCATAGAGAACTTGAACTTTATTTTTTACATTCTCATAGAAACACAAACTTTGCTCATTTACAAATCGTTAGGCAAATGAATACCTTGTAACTTTTATATATATAAAAAAAACCAAAAAACTACCCATTAACCAAGAGACGCAACCATTAACCAAGAGAAGAGAACATCTTGGAGCACATCTGCTTTTCTTCTTCCAGAACGGTCTTGTTGTAGCTGTAAAAGTTCACACTTAATGAATAAATCCATTCAAAACAGAGTCCTACAAACATTTGAAAAGACACTCACAGGGCAAGCTTTTTCAGCAGAGTAGTAATGTCTGGGTCAAAAGGCTTCCTGGCTTGAGCGAGTGTGAGGTATTCTTCCGCTTTTGCGTAATCTCCCATCTCCAAACATGCCTCCAGAAAAACATTTACAATAATTATTATTGCACTTACAACATGTAATCTTTACAATGTAAAATTAGACTTAAATAAAAGCAATATTATATATATATATATATATATATATATATATATATATATACACCCCCCACACACACACACACAAAAGTATATATATATACAAATATACATGAAACACAACAAACCTGACCACAGCGATAAAGAGCCTTGGTGTTCTGGGTGTCTAATTCTAGCACATTCTGGCCGTAAGTAAGAGCTTTTTCGGGCTTTTCAAGCTTGAGATATGTGCCTGCCAGGTTGAGCAGATAAAGCAACTTCATTTCCTCAATCTGCTGCTTCTCTTCTTCATCACCCAAAGACTTGCGGTTATTCAGGAGCGTCAGACCCTACAAAATGAAAAAGAGAAAAATAATCAACTGGAAAGTTAATTTCAACATGTTGGAACTGATTTTTTTAAATGGTTCATCCAACAACGCATTTTGTTGTCATTAATTCACCTTCATCCACACATTTTGTACCGGAAAACCAAACTTAAATCTACCCTGGACATTCAATTAATGCTTATAAAAACTACAGGATTCATGAAAATTCCTTAAAAAAAAAACGTATATTTTAGTATTTTATTTTATTTGAGTTATTTTAGTATTTTAAATACTTTAAAGTATGCCGACACACATGGAAAAAATATACCAAACCTGTTTGTATTTCTTCTGAGCACCACTGTAGCTCTTACATCTGAAGCAGAGGTTGCCAAATCTGCGCTGAGTCTCCAAAGCGTCCATGAACGTTGAGAGACAGGCCGAGTTCTGCTCATCCTGTAGAGAAAGCAAGACTAACAACAGCGCCTAACGGTGAGGATTTAACAGAACAAATGTGGGAGGAAGAGCAAGACGGAAACCATTAAACCATCTGCCAGGGTTTAAGGCAGAACAGGAGATAAATGGAGTGTGGGTTAGTATGAGTATGGGTTAGTCAAGTCCTAACCCGAAGTATAACAAAAATGGGCACAAGGTGCAAAACAAAACCCAATAAGTACAAGTAATGGAACAAGACCGGAACAAGTAATGCAGATAACTACATTACCAATACGCAAGACAACAATTCAGAACTAAGTTCCAAGTTTAATTATAAGTTTCATTTGTTCATTAAATCTTTTTACCAGTCGTAGATGGTCCCACAGCAGCAGAGTAAAATAAAGGCTAACAGACTATGGCTAGGAAAACAAAACTCTCAGATGGAGTGAGAAGAAATAAACCTAGGGAGATCTTGACTAAATGAGTACAAAATCAAATTAGTGCCAAAAATATCAAACATAAAAGTATAAAATATTTCTGAAAATGCTTCACTTTTTTGTCTGCAATATTCACATTCACATGCTGCTAAAACTGCTAATTTATTTTACCCACGTTTTTTTATTTTTATTTTTTTTTTTGTTTGTTTTAGATTTTGTTTCAGGTTTTGGCACAAGTCTCAGGAAAGTTTAGAAACAAAAACAAAAAAAGTGACGTAAAAAAACATGTAAACGTAAATTGAATACGCAAAAAAAATTAATGTGTAAACTTCTAGACAGTTTCTACGACTTCTACGGTTACTTGCGTAACCTCGATTCTCTGAACTGTCAGGGAATGAGACGTCTGTCAGATGGACTGACGATGGGAGATCAGATGGCAGCCGATTCGATGCTTCACACCAGGGGTGACCATTACGTCGATCCCAAAGGCATTGTGAGTAGATCGCATGACATTGGGGAAAAAAAAGTTTAAAAACTCTAGCAAGTTTGCGAGTAAGAGATCGGCTAAAAATGAGTTTAAAGGATGGAACAAGTAAAAAGCAATTCTACCCCACACGCAATCTTAATCCAGCATTTACACCATTCTGCCAATTTCTAATTTTCGACTAGCGTCTCTCTGTCAGCTGTGTGTGTGCGCATGGGGCGGAGTTCAGGCGCTAGTCGAGTTTAAAAAAACATACAATAAACAGAGAGAATGAGTGAGCAAAACAACGCTCAAGTAAGTCTGCTATCAACTCGGACATTTTCGTACCTGAAAAAGTATTTTATTCTGAAGTGTGTGTTTACTGCGGTTTAAAACCAGAAGATGACACTCAACAAACCATATATAAAGTGAGGTGATGGCAATATACAGCAAGCATCTACAGTTGAGGACAAAAACATTTATTAAAGTATGTATATGTATATATATATATATATATATATATATATATATTTATAACCAGTAGATCGTTTTGACTAGGTCATTTGAACAGTAGATCGCGAACTGATAAAGTGTGGGCACCCCTGCTTTACACTACACAGCACTGTCAATCAACGTCAAGTTCATGGCTGCCTTCATTTACATACGCACGTCATCAAGCACATTACTCTTCGCTGATTGAAGCCGGTGGGCAAAACAGACTTCCAGCGGCTTGTCCTGATGTTGCACCGAAACAATTCATGTTCAAAAACAATTCAAAAATGTTGCCTGACAATTCAGGGAACCACAGATTACACCGTTCATCGTCAGTTCACTTTGACGTCTGTCAGACGCAACAAGCCCCATCTGGACAACATCCGACTCACTACCTCGAAGTTAACCGAGAGCCATATGGAATCAGATTAGTGCCAAAAATATCAAACGTAAATTTAGGAGAAACGAACGAAAATGCTACACATTTACTTCACGTTTATTTTTTTTTATGGTTTTGTTCTAAACTTTTTTTTTTTCGCTTCAGGTTTTTCGTTCGCTTTTTTTTTTGCACACGTTTTCGTTCTAAACTTTTTTTTGCGTTTGGTCCCAAGATTCACGTGGGGGCGGCCCTTCTCTGATTGGATGGTGAGAATGTGATTGACAGATGCATTCACGGTGAGAACGACTGGAATAGGGGGAGGAGTTTAACGAGCGCTGAAACACATTCATAATCGGAACACCTTCATCGTACTTATAGTATTTAAACTTTGGCAGTGATTGGTTTGTCCCGACACGACACCATCATCACTGCACCAGAAAGACAACGACTCTCGCAGCCCGCACTCGCTCTTGAGTGACAGTGTCTGTAACATCTGTCGTGACCACAAGGAGAAACGCTCTGTGTCGAGGCGATGTCAAGACATTAGAGTACGCGTCCTGAAGGTATATAGGGGCGAACCAATTGAGAGGTGTACTGCTCTCAGAATGGTTGTCTGAGGGACCAACCTGAACGAGAACCTGCGTAGCTGTTGATTCAGGGACCTCAGATCTAGAATTGTGGAACCCCCGCCTCGTCAGCCATCACATCAATGACGTTATTTGCTAAGAAAATCTCTGCCCTGAGAACCTGTGAGTGAAGACTCGCTCAAGTAACGTCTGAGGGGGATCGATGAAAACCGGGGACCTGCGTAGGTATGGAGGAAGTGATTGTGTGGGCGAGTCTGTCTTGGTCAGCTCCTCATGCAGTTCAGGGAGGAAAGGCACAGAGGGGGTCAGCTGCTGTAGGACAGTAGACTTCTCCACGTACCAGTCATTCAATCAAGGCGGAAGCTCCGTCTCCAAGCCAACCTTCTTCCCCATCCGAACCAGCATGTCTGCAAACGATCGTGCCGGCGTCTCTGCGGAGCAACTCGAGCGACTGTTCATTGTCGGATGAACCCAGAAAGGAATCAGAAAACGTTTCCTGAAACTTACGGGAGAGCTTCAGAGGAAAGGGAGAACCCGCCTTGTCGTCCACTCTCTCACCTCACGAGCGGCTTTCATTAGCAGGTGGAGAAGCCGCAGCAGCTTGATCCTCGCTAAGGAAAGAGAGCTCGACACGAAGACGACAACAGCCACTTACTGCAGTCCTGAGACTTACATAAACGTGACTCAGCCTTTCGGAGCTCTTTCAGCAAAATACTCTCGCCGACGTAACCAGGGAGTTCTTGCTTCTAATTCGAAATTTTCGAAGAAGTAGAAGCCGCTGGGTGTACTGCAGATCCAACATTTGCAGAGAGATTGAAGAGCGATCATCAGTCAGATAAGAGTTCATAAGATGTGCATGATGACGTGCGTCTCTTTATACACCTGTTCCGGGTTCAAAGGTGACGTATGCTAATTCATGCAGCCATAAACTTGACGTTCATTGGCCTGTTGTAGAGTTTAAACCATTGAATCGGCTGCCATCCGATCTCCCACCGTCAGTCCATCTGACAGACATTCAAGTGAACTGACGATAAAAGAGAACTATGAGCGTTTGTTTATGAAAAAAATGTGTTCAATGTTATTAACACCAATTTGATTCCCTAAGTTAGGGAGCAAATGAAGTGAAAACAAGAGACGACAAGACTTTGCCAATGATTAGATGATAAACCAGCTGAGCAGTGTGGACCAAGAAGAAGACAGGACAAACTACGCTTTTGGGCATTTTCACACCTAGCGAACCAAATCTAGAGAGTCGGCAGAAATGAAAAACTCCTTTGGGAACTAGAAGGTGTCCAGGGTCGCTTCATTGTCGAAGAATCCAAACAAACTGGATTCTAGATTGTGAACACCAAAACAACTTTCGACTGGTTCCCTTTCTGGTTCACTTCAAATGAATACGTGAAAACACCCAGAGACAAACACTAAAATGAAGTGGCCATCCCAACAATACCGTGGGTAAATCCAGGAAAGCATCCACCTGCTCCGAATCCAGGAAGTCGACAACCTGCACCTCAAAGAGGATGGTGGCTGAAGGAGGGATGGTTGGTGGACAGCCACGTTCACCAAAGGCATATTCGGGCATAAAAAGAAACCGGGCAGCCTCTCCTTTCTTCATGGAAAGCAGACCAACCTCCAGGCCACACAGTGTGATATCTGAAGAGCACCAGATATTCACCCATAACTCACGCTCGGGCCATTACTTTGACCCTTACCTTGGCCGAGCTTCATCACCCGCGGATGCTTCAGGTGGTCGGTTGTGTCAAACGGCTTGTCGAAATATTCAAGAAAGCCAGAGTAATTCACTGCGAATGAAATCAGGTCAGAATATGAAATGTACATGTGTTTACAAATGTTTTAGGAATAGGTATGTACATTTGGAAAATCTCAGTTTGGTTCATTGTTTTGCTGTAAAGCTGTAAAAAAAAGTGGTTTACCCAAAACGGTGGCATTCTTGGGAACCTCAGGTCCTTTGCCTTCACACACAACTTTTTTGAGAACTCCTTCATCTCCTGATATGTCTTCCATCTGCCGGGCCAAGAGCTGGAATGGAGTCTAGACAAACAACACATTTTCAAGCCATTTACCATCAACACACGAGCAAGCACATTAGTAAAGGGAAACATTAAAACTAAAACGTATCAAGAACCAAACTGGCCATAAAATAAATCAACTCTTTGCGCAAACACACAGGTCACACCTGATTGGTCAAGGTGTCAACCTATCGCCTTTTTTATGCAATCATGGCATTTTTTTGTTTAGATTTTTTTTTAAAAGCTGAGGCATAACAGACATTTTCAATTATATTGATTCAGCCGCTAAAGTAAAAGTGTGACCTTGTGGTTCCGCTGCTACAGCAAAAGTGAAGCTGAAGTGTTCACCCTGTTTGGTGGATCAGTCACACATTCGTATCAGGAAACATTGTTGTTGGTCGTGTTGCTGATCATCTATTTATAAAAACACAAGTCTTTCAATGGTGTTTAGGCGACTCTCAGTTAGAGCAGCATAATAACTCGTTAAAAGATTGCAATCTCAATTCCACCCCCCTCGCAATCTTAATCCAGCATTTATACAAATCAAACATTCAGAAATTAGTGCACATTAAGAGTTTTGCACGAGCAACTGTGTTTGCTCCCATCGCAAAGCCGATCCCCGCCCACCACTACAGGTCCTAAAACTAAAATCGGTTGAAAGATTTTGCAGATATGTATAAAAAGGGTTATAAAACATTTAAAAGATTTTTTCTTTACATTAGTACTTTTAACATTACATTGTTTTTCCTTATACTTATTTAAATTATGTGTTATTCTATTGTCGTTTAAAATCTTAAAAAAAAAAAAAAATAAAAAAAAAAATCCAGAATCGTGATCTTCAATCGCTATTCTCCTTTTATCCAGTATCATGCATCTCTACTGTGAATGTGTGTGTGTGTGTGTGTTTTGTATGTGACGCAGAAATGTCAATAAGAGTGTTTGAGCATGTTTTCAGTGTTAAGTTTTGTTTCTGCTGTGTGTGTGTTTTGTGAGTGAAAGTCTGTATTGGAATAAGTATCAGATCGGCCTAAATATTAATCATAATCACTTGGATTAAATATATCGATCAGAATCACTCAGAATGGAAAACCCTAAAAATGTGATGAGGAAAACGCTAGGCTCAGCGGGTCATGGCAGGCAAAACTGTATTTCGTTTGAGTCCGAAAAAATACTGAAAAATACCGTCTTTACTTCAATACTTACGTAAAGTCACCAACATGTTCAATAGTTTAAAAAGGGGAATAAATATACTTCCCAAAGAAAATATTAGGTCTCAATTTTTGTCTATTTATCTGTAGCTCAATAAAAATATCCATTACAATAATGAATAATAAAAAAAATACTACGGTAATAGAGTTGCAGATGCGCTTGACTCACACAATTAAAATGGCGACCTCTAGAGGAGTTTCACTGAAAGAGCAGGAAAAGTTGAAGCAGAGTAGTCAAAAATATGACAATAATATGGAGAAATGTATTGTTTACGAACAAATATGATTTACAGTTGCTGAAATGGAATATAGGCTGACGCCACAGAGGTAAAGGCGTTCTGCCACACACGCGTCAAAATACGTCAGTCGTTCACATCCACGTGCGCCGAACCCAGAAGGAAGCACATCAAAGATAAGCGGATTTAAATTAATACGGATTGGTCACTCTCGTAACCTCCTTGACATCGCAACTTTAATATCGAGTAATAATATTTATATGGAGTGATAACGCGACAGCTCTGCAAAACGTGTGTAATTGGCGTGCGATTACCTCCATTTCAAAATGACGCTGCACGTCTTCAGCAATCCAGTGCAAAAGCGATTTCTTTCCGTTTTCACCCATTGGAATACTGTTTTAGTAACAGCAGGTTTTAATTGAACTACAAAATGCTAAATCTACGAGACCGACAGATGAATGAAGTGAGTAGGGCACTAAGCTACTAGAAGCGACACGCTCGTGTTTAGCGGCACTCCTCAGAACAACAACTACCGCTGCAGCTCTTCTAGTCGAAAAGAAAAAAGATTTTTTCATTTACACAGTTTTACAACTTTATGAACTAATTTATAAATGTAATCCATTGGTCAAATGGTGTAAAATCAGCAGTAAGTATGAGAAGTAGTATTTTATTCTTCAAAAAATTATTTGGTAGTCAAAGAGACATACAAACAACATGTAACGCGCGTGCACGACACGTGAGTTTCACGTGCAGCTATTGTTGCTATAAAAGTACAAGGTTTATGTGGTTAAACACGTTTCCTCTGTAATGTTTTCAATAACAACACTAGTATTTCACAGAAGATGAGAAAACATTGGACGAACAGCTCGGACTCGTCATTCATCTTCAGTCATCATGATGGTGAGGGCTTCAATCTACACGTCTGTCATCTTTTATTCTATTTAATGAAACAGCTCTAGGTGTGTATTTACGAATTTGTGCCTTACATTTAAGTTACTGGCAAACATGTAAACATAATAATGCAAAATCTTAAGCCGACTTTTCACCCACAAAACAAAGCCTCTGTTGTTTTTTTCCCCCCCAAAAGTTGTTTTTTCTCTTTATTTCAGGATCAGAAAGCAGAGAAGACGACAGACATGATGGAAAGAACAGCAGACGAAACGACAGACATGATGGAGAAAGTCAGTACGATTGAAGAACGTGAGGAGCAACTAAAGCCAAAAGATGAAAAACTCAGTTGCACAGTGAGTTCAATATAACTATTGAAAAAACATTTTATGATTAGTAAAGTCTACGGTGTGTGTGTGTGTGTGTGTTAGAATAGACTGCGTAGTCGACTGTATTGGTACATCTATATATTTACTGTTTATAGAGTTCTATACTGTACTATATTTGTGTACTACTGTGCTTTTTCATGCCGGACACAGTGCAGCTCTGTGATAGAGTAGGTTAGCAGACTCTCAATGAACCTGTGGTAGAAGGTCAGCACCTGGGGTCTAGGTCATGCTTTCTGAGGACTTCTTGATGTTTGCTCTATGGTGTTTGCGAGGGACAGGATGTATGAACCCTCCCCACGCTCTCTCTTCTTGATCCCTCGACATAAATCTGACTACCGTGGTGTCATCAGAAAAACTTCACGATGAGGTTTCTGTCATGAGGCGAACAGCAGTAATGGGTGTAGATACAGTACAGGAGTGGCCTCTTTAGATACACATTTCTAAACTCACGCGTATGTGTGTTCAATTAAACTCTTTAAAGTCTTAACCAATCAGACCAGATCTCATCAGTCTCTTATGTAAATACTCTTTTTTTTTATAGTCTTTTATAGTTTTAGAGAGAGAGAGAGAGAGAGAGAGAGAGAGACAGAATGAGCGAGAGAGAGAGAGAACTTTAATATTGACTGTGCACAATTGTCTTCAGTTTCACTTTCAGAGTGGAAGCTGTAGGAGATCTTCAGTGAAGCGGAAGATGGAATACCTGCAGTCCAATAAAATACTGGTGGGCATTGTTGTAGTTTCAGCCGTGTTTGTCTTGGCCGTGGTGATGGCCATGTTCTCCAGCACCGACACGCACAAGCAGCCGTGAGCGAGCCATCTGAAGAACGCTTCTTCTACAGTAATAAAGTGTCTGTTTGGCCTGCAGTGTTCAGCAGTTTTTATTTGCCAAGTACACTCACATAAAATACAGCAAAATGCTTGGAACACTGAAACCACAGATGCAGACCCCGGGAGACACGTTTGAAATTGGACAAAGCTTTTCTTAATTTTTAACTACAGATTGTCTTTTACTTTGAAACCTCCAGTTTAATTTTGATACTTCCGGTCTCCGCGCTTCGTCTGTTTTCTGGTCCAGTTGATTTCCTTTTGCAATCATGTTCTGTAATTCAGCTCCTGTTTTTGACATCACCATAGCCAGATTTGTTACCTGTCAGCCAGCGTCTTTTGTGTCTTGTCTTGCCCGGATTTTGACCATTGCTCTGTCCTTGTTTCCCGTTTTTGCCCTGTCCTAGACTGCCTTTCGCCTGTTCCTTATAAATCCCGTTCTCAGTTTACCGACCTCTGCATGCCTGACCTGAAATCAGGATAACCCTTAACCCTCTGGAACTTGTTAACCCTTTGTGAACTCCTCGTCTGCGCGTAACACAGATCCAATAACGCAGTGCTTTAGCTTATAGTACTTTAACCTTAATAATTGGAATTGTTTAATTTGGTACTGTTTCTTAAAAGCACAATTTTATTCTTTTTTTCTCATATGGTTTCATATCAGCAACATATTCAAAATTTGGATGAGATATATTTTATGCAGTACAGCGTTCAAGTTACTAAAAATGTACGTTTAATTATTCTGAAATAATCCAGTTTAATAATACAGGGTTCAGTTTTATTGAGTTTTTAAAAAAGTTTGTCCTACATAATGACAAATATCACTTTTTTTGTTTTTAATCTATTTTGTTCTCCCATATTGAAACATCGAGGATTCATTCATTTCTATATTAGGCAATAAACAGGTTTTTGTTTTTCACTTTTTCTTGGTGTTTAAGTTATTTTTGGATAATATACACCTTTTACTCAAGTCTTCTTGGAATTTGTTACTTGTAACTTGTAATGTTGTATTTGTATATTTACTCAAGTACAAATTTCATGTACTCTTTACACCTTTGCTTTCAACTATTTGTAAAAATGAAGTAATAAAAAAAAAACACTGGAGAAACTCGTCCTGAATATTTATTAATTATCGGTTTGGACTGTATGGCAAAGATACATACACTATGTATGAAGCTTTAATTCTCTGCTAAACGTTTGGTTCACATGGAACAATACGTTGAAATCAATAAAAGCCATTTGGCGCGACTCCGCTGTGGTTCTCCTCCAGTAAATAGCACCACACAAAAATTTGTTCTCCTGTTTAAATAGCGGTTTAGTCACATGCAGATATACGTACGTTTGCCTGCATTTTCATATTCTAACTCTCTCTGATCTACTGTATCTAGAACAATGCAATACAAATATTTCTATAAAGATGGGCATTTGTTAATAGATTCTACATGACATGGAAAACAATGCTAACTAGCATTATCATCACCCCTAAAAGTTAAAACTCAATTTTGGAATGACTTCAAAAATTAACCGAGGAGAAGAAGAGATACAGTACATGGGTTTCTTTGATAAGGACACATAGATGAACGATGAGGAACAATAGTCTTGCATGATTGAAATCTGAGAAAAGTAGTTCACCAAGAAACAAAACAGAATGGAAAGAATTATACAGTCTGCCATTATTCAACCGATTATTTTCAAGGAAAAAAACAGGATTCACTGTGATTGTGATTAGCAAACATAGGGCCCGGCATTCACCAAACTTCTTACACACAGTAGGTGAAGGGGAAAACTGGTGCTTCAATCCAGTTGGACAACAGGTGGCGCTCACGCCTGCTTATCCGTGTTTGATAAGCTGCGCATTCAATCTGGTCAAAAGTGATAGGACTTACATATTACATTAGAGGTCCACTTTACTGATTATTAAGACGTTCAACCCATGTTTGCTCCAATCTTGTAATGTAAAAACCGCTTTGAAATAGAAAAAAAAAAAAAAAGTAAGAACAAGTAGAACACTAATTGCATTTCCCCATTGAACACGTCTGCACTAGAGGCACATGGGAGACTTGTGGGAAATACTCACGTGTCATAGTCGCACGGTCTCTACCTAGGAACATGTTCGTCTCGCTGCTGCCCTCTGGTGGAACAACTCGTCAAACCCAACTAGATCTGAACGAGAAGAGCGCTGTCATAATCAGCAGCCATGATTGACTAACATTCAAATCTAAGACACTAATTAAAACCAATTTTTTTAAACCTATTTCCAAGTATTTTTGTGCATGGAGGTGCAAGTCAAGTTTGAGTTTCTATTTATGTGAGATTTCACATTTGGAAATTCACCCCCAGGTGTTGGAGAGAGTGTGACTTCAGGCCCAGAGTGTGTGGCAGTTGTGGTATAGTGGCCAATCAACCAAAGTAACAGATCGTATGGTTGGTCGGTTGAAAAGAAAACAAAGCAAAGTTCCAAAGTGGCGGAGCTTGGCTACTGGATCTCTACAACATGGCGACGCTCTCCATCGTGCAGTTGAGGTGTGTGGAGGTGCTGCTGCCCCCGGGAGACTTGAGGCTGCCGTCTCTGCAGCCCATCGCCACACCCTTCCTCATGCCTCCCATGATGACGGCGGACTGCGGGTGGTGATGCTGACAGCGCTTCAGCAGCGCGGCCATGACGGTGTCTCTGTTGACTGTCCCGAACTCGTAGGTGAAGGTGCCGTAGTAGACGAGGACCAGCACGGTGAAGACCCACTCGCAGATGGCGGCAGCGTGCTGCAACACAAAGCTCTGGTGGACGAAGAAGATGCCGCCGTTGAGAAGAGACGTGATGTTAAGGAATCAGCAGTGATTGTGATAACCGAGAAGACGGATTCTGATCTGGAGCGGATCGGTGTCACTTCACAATCTTCTGGTCGGGGATTCGAACCTGCAAGTTCAGTAGCTTTACGACTAGGCCACAGACGCCGATGTGTTTGTTATAGTGTTTGGTGGCTGGGTTTGATTCTCAGGAAACATTTAGATGCGGTAGGAGAATGCGATTAGCTCTGGATGATGTGTAAATATGTTGTGTTTTGACCCGACATACAACATTTGGCACAGATTTTTGCTAAAAATACCTTTTTGTTTGTAGTTCACTTCAAAATTCCCACTACTCAGATATGTTGAAGGTAAATATGTTGACATGAACACAATTCAAACGATTAAACAAATGGAGGTGTAATTATTCGTTTCTTTTAATTGCTAAAAAATAACTGCTTACTGAATGTTATTTTTGTTCATCAAAAAAAACACTTGAACTTTTATTTTATTTAATAACTACAAGTTTCAGGATTGTCATACCAGCGTTTAGTTTGATTTTCCTCATCTGTGTCATTTAACAGCATGTTTGTTCGGTTTAGCTAAAGGAAAGAATCTTCACCAAACAAAACATGCATTTGTGAAATTCTGCCGGCCAAAAAAACAAATACTATGAGAATTAAACTAGAAGTTTGGAATCTCAGTCAGGGGAAGTTCAGATCATTTTTCTGCACGAATAACTTGGTTCTTCACACCAGAACAAACCGGACTGAAACCGACTTGATTCACGTACTTCATGATCTGTAAGCGTCATTCTATTCATTTGTTCCTGAATTCGCATAGTGGCTTTGAGTTGGTCTGGTACTGAAAAAAGCAAAATATAAATAAACCTGAATTTGATTCTATGGACCTCCAAAGTGAAATAAAACACATGTCAATATGAAATAAACAAAAAGATCCCGGTGGCTTTTTGCTATTGCTAGTGTAACGTGCTTCATCTGAGGATACTGATGACGAGAGACACCAAAGCTCCGGCTGACAGAGCCAAACGCACGTGTGCCATCCAGTAGTCCAGCGCCGTCTCTGCGATGCGATATGTCAGGACACACTGAAAACACACAAACAGCATCCCGGCAGGAAACGCCACCCCGGCTCCCACATAGTGAAGCGTCTTGGCGTGATCCACCTGAAGCACAAAGCAGACGCTGTGTTATACGCTACTGTGACTCTGCCCCTAGTGGCAACAGTGACAAACTCACTCACTCACTTTCAAAATTTGCGTGGAAGTGTCCCAATCTTGTTGGAATCAGATTTTTTTAAAAATTGAAATGTTTCATATAAGTGAAAGATCTGGACCAATCACAGAGCGGGACACTGACACACACATTCACATTCTCAGTCACACATAACACAACTGTTCTGAACAAAAACATTATGATCAACTTTCCAAACTCAAAGTAGGGGGTCGAACAGGAGAAACATTTTATCATCATCATTATTATTATTATTATTATTATTATTATTATTAATAAACATTATATTTCAGGAAAAAAAACACTAAACATAAACAGTTTTGGTCCATGAACCTGTCAAGGACAAGCGGTAGAAGATGAATAAATGAATGAAATATGATTAATTACTGACAGGATTATAATACCCTAATTAATATGCTTAAAATTTAAATAGCCTAAGATATTTTGTCCACAAAATAAATTGTGTCTGTACTGCAAGAATCATGTGCAAAAATGTAAACAACAATGTGCCTTATACAATTAGTAAATGATACAATTGTAATATATACACAAGAGAAGGCAGCTGAAGCACTGCATTTTGGGATCTGTAGTTTGTGTGTTATCAGCGCTTCATATCTCTGGGACATTAACACAATAAATGACAGTTCTTTATGTAAGGATCTTGAGGGCCGGTGTAATTGTACATCAGGCGTGATGCGGACCTTGGGCCTTAAGTTTGACACACCACGTTTCTCTTAAAGTAACAGACGTCTTATTCATCTGAAACTCGTGGATCATGAAAACAAGAACACAAATGTTAAGTTCTTCAATTCATTACTAAATCACATTTTAATGTAAAACAATTATTGCAAACAACATGTTCTCTCATGAGCTTCAGCATCTCTCACGGCACTAATTAAAAAGGGAGTGTCCAGTGAACTCTGACCTGGAAGTTGCCCACCATGACCAGTCCCAGAGCATTAATGCAGCCGGAAAACAAAGCGCCTGTGTTGGTCCAGCAGTGATGGCTGTGCTCGATCACCTGAGCGTAACGCAGCATGCACACCATGACCACTGCAAGAACACAGAAGATCACGTCACTGAATGGAACTATATCTAAGATGCTTCCCCCTACCACAACACAGTAGAACACAGTTGAGATAATAAGAGGAGATGGATCAAGATCAATCCTGGATCTCAGGTTCTGCAGTGAGGGGTTTCTGAATCACAAACTAAACTATCTCGCCCCTTTCATTTCTACTTGGTTTTTTTATATATGTAATATATTTTTTATATTTTATATATATTTTTTAATATGTAAATAAAACGTGTGTTTAGTTTAAAACCTGGTGCATTCAATTAGGTTAAAAAAAATGTTAATCACTCCAAAACGTTTAATTACTATAATTACTATCGGAACCATAATAATATGAAACTTTTTTTGTAAGATGTATGTTTTGTTTGGTAAAATGTAGAAAAATTATTTTTGGACACCATAGCACTGCGTTCGCATCAATTCAGACACACCAGGATTTCACAGTTTCATTTTTGTTTCTGATTAAAAAAAAACAAAAACACATTTGCTGGTGACTTGGTGACGCTAGACCTTTCCAAAAAATTGCTACTGTTTATTTATAACTTTATATATGGAAAGTGAGGTGACGGCAATATGGCCACTAGGGACCGTACTGAATTGGTGCTCTGCATTTAACCCATCCGTGAAAGTGTACATACACACAGTGAAGTGAACACACACAACCCGGAGCAGTGGGCATCCTAAGCCGTGGCGCCCGGGGGGCATGTGGGGTTCAGTGTCTTGCCCAAGGACACTTAGTTGTAGAACTAGTCGTAGGGGGGATTCGAACCGGCAACCTTTTGGACACCAGTCCTACCACTGTACCAAAACTCCCCACAACATATATGTTACATGAACCACATGTTAGATACACAAGATCTGTCGATGAAACAAATCACAAAAATGTATATATTTTTTATTTTTAACGTGCAAAATCTTTCTCTCTAACCGGTAAAATAATTATTTTCTAAATATGGTAGCTATTTTGGAACGACAGATAACTTGATTAGATTTGCGTAATTTCATATTTCAAGTGTATTTTCTGTGATTTGAGTGCCATTTTTGCAGGATCGCAAAAGTAACACAATGTGCAATGACATGCAATGAATTCTTTTGCAAATAATTGTGCGATCACGTAATTGAAAAAGCACAGCAAATTGACAGACAGTCATTCCTTTTCAATGACAACTGAAGAAAACTTCAGCTTTATGGTAATGAACTTTTATGCAGCAACCAATTAGATAGTTGTAGACATGTGCTTTCATGTGGATTCAACATGGCTGTTTGCTTTTGCTAAACAAACTTTAGACAGTATGTGAACGCACAGAACAAAGTGATGGCAAATGCCTTTTTTAGGAATTGTAACTCTTACCCATGAAAGCACCAACGTTGCCGATTAAACTGAAGAGACAGCTCTCCGGTGGATAACAGCCACATTTACTGTCAAAGAGAGAATAATAGAGATGTAACGGCTCATTCTACTCAATATGCCATATGATCACTGAACAAAGAGTGAATTAAGACAAAACAAGAAAAAAAAACTGAATTCATATAAAAAAAACAATAAAAACATATGGAGGCAATACAGTGTGAACAAAAAGGCAACGACTCTTTTTCTTTCTCTATCTGAACTGCTTTTCCATTTCTGGGTCACAGGGAGCTGGAGCCAATCCCAGGAACTATGGCTGGGACACAAACACACACTCACACTCTCACTCACACCTATGGTCAATGTTCCAGACTCCAGATCTCCTGGATGCTTTTGGACTATGGGAGGAAACCAACACTGAGAACATGCAAACTCCACACACACACACACACACACACACACACACACACACACACACACACACACACAAAGCCCTGAAACTTGAGTCCTGATGGCGTCCTTCCTGTGAGGCTACATTACGCCACCAGGCTATTTACATGGACTCTAATACTGCCTGCTGTTTGAATCTTGATCTGCGGTCTGGTAAGAGGCGCAGTCGACATATTTTCAGTCATATTCAACTCAATAACTTCTGAATGTCATGACGTCCCCAAAAACACATAACCTGATGACCTGCACAAGACATTGATTTGACGTGGGAATGAACCTGATGAGCGGGATGTCCTGAAGCGTGCAGCAGGCCTTCGGGAAGCCTCTCTTAGCCGTTTCCTCTCTGCAGGTCAGATTGTATAACCTGTAACACACGGAGCACACGGATGTAAACACCAGGTGACGTGCTTTGCCACATTTTTAGGAATTAACTCACCAGTTCTCCACCGGACAAACATGGTGGTTCATGACTGCCATGGCGTAACTGTGTGATCAAATTAAGAAAAAGTTAAATTGTGAATAGGTTGTTAAGAGAAACTGAACAAACACACACACACACACACACACACACACACACACACACACACACACACACACACACACACACATGTTATAAGCAACAGATTTGAAGTATATATTATTTGTGACAGGTGATTTGAAATCTCTAGTTTTGACCTTTCTGTGAAAATATTTTACCTTTCACTCTCTCGCTCTCTTTCTTCACTTTCTCATTCACACTCTCCTCCTCTTTTCTCACTCCCTTTCTCTATCGGTCTTGCTTTCTCATTCTAACTCTATCTCCTCTTTC
>MU204310.1:493405-514318 GCA_017309775.1 Paedocypris sp. Pulau Singkep
CAACGCACTGATTGTGTAGTGTTAGAATGCCGGAGGAGACTGGCACCAGTGAGCCGGGTTCTCCCCAGGGTTTTTCCTCGTTAAAGAGGTTTTTTTACCTGGCCACTGTTGCGTATGTGCTTGCTGTACACCAACAATCCAGACGACAAATTGAATAAAAAGCAACATTTCCCTTACATATTTACATGTGCGCTTTGAGACAGTTAAACTGTGAAAAGCGCCTTACAAATACTCATTATTATTATTATTATTATTATTATTATTATTATTATATATTTCACTCAGAGAAGTCATCATTAAACTTTCAGCATCTACGTACTGTCCTTGTTTGCATGGATGCTGTTTCTGGTTCTCCCCCAAATTTTATAAGAATTAAAACCAATAAATAACTACGGTAAGATTTTAACTTCTGAATATGATTTTTTTTTAGATTTTGATCAATCAAACAGTGGGATCTTCTTTGTGAGCTGTTGTCATTGTGTTCATAAGAAACGTGTAACACACACACACACACACATACAATATTCCGATTTGAGATGATTTTTTGCAAAGAAATGACGAAGATTTAGATCTGGTGATTCCGGATTGAGTAAAATCCTGTTCGTTGAAGGTTTTTTTTTTGGTTGATAAAATCTAACCTTGTGCATAATCTCAGCTTGCGTGGAGAGACGTGAGCATCGCCTGTCACTCACTGTCTGATGTGAAGTCTCCTCTTCCAGTAGCGCTCAGAGATGGACAAGAGACTCTGTGGTAAGTCTCGCCTTTATTTCCATTCATCCCCACTGACCTTTTTTTCCTCATTCTGGCAGATACTTTGCATTTTGTTTACAGAATTGTTCCTGGTGGTCTTGACTGTACAGTTTGTACATTTAAATCAAGACTTGGAAAGAAAATGCCTTCAGAGTATAAAAAAGGATGCCATCAATTATATAAGTCGTTATGTGAATGTAAGTAATAATATATTCTGAATGTGTGCCTGCGTGTGTGTGTGTGTGTGTGCGCGCGCGCGTGCGTGTGTGTGTGTGTGTGTGCAGTATACACACACACACACACACACACACACACACACACACACACACACACACACACACACACACACACACACACACACACACACACACACACACACACACACATACAAACATTTATATAACAGCACAACTTTTATATTTTTCAGAAGGTGAACTTGAATACTTGCCCTAAAGTATGTTTCATTTTTTATTTATTTATTGGAGATATTTAAAACATGCTGAACCAAGCTGAATTGATCTTTTTTTCTAGCCTCAGAAAAAGCTTCAGAAGAAGAATCTGACTTGCATCTTAAACTGGACTGGAAAATTCTGTCAAATTGAACAGTTGAAGAAAATACAGCTGCTGATAAAAAATAGCAGTGTAGGTCACAACAAATTCACTGCTTCTAATATATACGTATAATAATATAATATTGTATTTTTTACAGATGCAATGTTCTATGAAATCAGTTCCACCATCACATGGATGCAGCATCGAAGACTTCTTCACGTGTTGGTGTGGATTTTTATACACAAAAATTTAATAATAAAAAAATCTGCGCTGAACAACAAAAATATTGGCATCATGGCATGTTATTACAAAATGTAAAATGTCTCTGCGTGATCAATTTCATTGTATGCAATTTCTAATTGTTGTTGTTTTTTTTTTTAACCGAACTTACATTTTCCAATTAAAACTTAAAATAAAACCTTTCATGTTGGTGATTTTGGCGATAGTTTTTCTGTGGTTTGTGGGTCGTGAGTGTTTCCACACGGACCGTGTCGCTGTAACACCGCACACACACACAGCACGCGCACCTAGCCTTCAGCGTTTACCCGCTGTCCGGTGGCCGGGAAGTTTGACATCACTCGGGAGAAACTAAATGAACTAAATGTCTTCGGCGAAGAAAGGAAGCGCGATCTTCTCAGGGTTCCGCGCTCTCGGGCTTTACTCCAACCACTTGCCGCACGTGGTTCGCTTCCACAAGAAGCACCGAGAGTTCTACGTGGTGACCGCCGTCGGCCAGTGTTTCCACACGTATAATGTAAGTGTAAAATGTACTTTAAATCACCTGAATGTATAGTTGCTGTACTGTGTTGGAGCGCCCCAGCAGCCCCTTTCAAATACTGTTTATGATGCATTTTATTAGAAAGAAAGAAGAAAGTGAGGTGACTAGGGACCTTAGTGAAATTGTGTTCTGCATTTATCCCGTTCTAGTGAAAGTACACACACACACACACACACACACACACACACACACACACACACACACAAACCTGGAGCCCGGAGCAGTGGGCAGCCTAAGCCGTGGGTCCCAGACCATTGGACCACAACTCCCCTCAACAGTTAAATAGCGCAATATATACGTTATATAGTACAGCAAGTGGCTAATACTGTATGTAAATACCTACACTATGGCTTACACACACTCATACACACACACACACACACACACACACACACACACACACACACACACACACACACACACACACACACACACACACACACACACACACACACACACACACACACACACACAAACACTAAAATTCAAAACACGGAAAACAGACACACATGAATTCAAAACATGATCACTCACACCACATCCACTCAGAGTACACACAGTCTATACACACTCATATTCACCACATACATTCATACATTAGACACAAACACTTCTTCGTTCTTTCACACAAAGTCACACTCAAACAGACATGAGGTCAAAACATGCTCACAAACACACTCCACACACACTTGTTCATAAACACACACACACACACACACACACACACACACAGTGTCCAGTGGTCGGGGACAAGGACTCGTGTTCGAGAGGTTGCAGGTTCAAATCCCCTCTACCACTGGTTCTGCAACTAAGTGTCTTTGAGAAAGATACTGAACCCCACTAGCCCCCCGACTTAGGCTACCCACTGCTCCGGGTGTGTGTGTGTGTGTGTGTGTGCACTTCACTGGATGGATTAAATGCAGAGCACAAATTCAGTACGGTCCCTAGTGGCCATATTGCCGTCATCTCACTTCCTTCCTTACACACTTACACTTTCACTCTCACACACTAAACACTTTCACTCCTATGTACTTTTATATTTGTAATACTTTTTTCACTCGGCCTTCAGTATTTTTCAGACTCTTGTCTCTCATCAATAGACTGCTCAGCAACCAATCAAACTGCTTCACAGCGCAGATGTATATTGTTGTAGCTAAAATAAAACCATTCTAACAAATTGTTGTATTTGGAACAAGCCTAATTGATTGTAATCTAGATAATTTAATTTGGCTGGATCATGTAATTTAATTTGATGATTGTAGAGTTTTCATTGATTATTTTTGCTTTGTACAGGTAAAGAAACTTGGAATTGTTGCCGTCAGTAAGTAGAATCGGATCTATTTTACCTCACTGTTTTGTGCGTAATTATACTCAGACACTGTAGGTTTGCGTTTGTCTTCAGTGGTTTGGTGTTTTGATCCTCAGGCAACACTGTTCCGGAAGACATTTCCGTGTTGGCGGCCGATAGAATGCTCATCTTTGCAGGCCATGGCAAGGTGGTCTCTGCTTTTGCACACAGTAAAGAGGTAAATCACACAAGCCTTTTAGTCAGGAATATACAATGTATTTTCACGTTCCTTTAACAAGCAATCTCATACTCAAATCACACTTTATAGCACTGGGAATTTTAGCTAAATTAAGATACATTTTTAATAACAATTACCGTATTTCTGTGAAAATAAGCACAGCGATACTCATCACTGTATGTTACTTTGATGCCATTTCACTTGAATAATAAAGAACAAATAGTAACTGTCTACTTGTATAGAAATAATTTCTGTAGAAGTAATAAATAATTAGTAGTAAAGCAAAAAAATCTAAATTATATTATGGTTTTGTGTTTTTTTTTTCCTGCCTGTGCAACGCTATGCAATTTAGTAATAATGATAATTATTAATATATGGATGGTATATTATCCAGCACTTATTGAACTGTCATTATCAGTTTGTCGGAGGAAAACGATTCCATTACGATAGTTATTGTTACCGAGCCAATAATTGTTATTGACTTACTCCTCGCCAGCCCTTGTAGAAAGACATGGAGGTAAACGAAATGATAATAAGACATTTTTCTTTCCTTTCAGGTGGTTTACACCTACACGGGCCATCAGGCCGACGTTCACTTGTTACTGACCTTTGGAGATCATTTCATTTCTGTCGACAAGGACAGCACCGTCATCGTTTGGGATGTGAAGTCGGAAGGTCTGAGTTCTTTACTGGTTTCAGTGGTCTCAGGAAGTGAAGATAATCTGCTACCACTTTCAGGGTGATGTGTACTTGTGTTCCCTATTTCCGTCACAGAAACGTACCTGCAGATCGGTTTTGACAAGGTGACGTTTGAAGTTTCTGCTTTGATGCATCCAAGCTCCTACCTGAACAAAGTCCTGTTTGGAAGCAGTCAAGGTGGTCTTCAGCTATGGAACGTCAAATCAAAGTAGGGTCCTGCTTCAAAACTGTTGTAAAAACGTAGTTGTCCGTCTCTCTGACTTTTTTTTGTGATTCTGTCTTCGCTGTAAAATCAACAGTACATTTAGGACAGGAAACTTTACAGAATTATTTTACTTGATTTAGGCTTGATTTACTTTAAAAGGACGTTGCACAAGTGATGTGGCAAATTCACCTCACGTGCCATCAAACAGAACTCAAGCGAAACCTAGAAATATTGACTTTGGGTGAATTGTGTTGTAGCAGGTGACCATGAGGGGATCAGATTGTGCACAGATATTGATCCACTGATCAGAACACGTGTAAAATTACTACAAATATCTGGAAATTACAGCCACAAAATGTGTCAAATTTGCTCTGCAATATCACAAATAAATATTGATTTCTGGAGGCACTGGATAGAGGAAAAAGATGTTGATGTATAATCAATTTTCTACATACTGTATTAGTATTTTTTGTTACATCAGGTCTGTGTGTCATAGTTCAAGTTAAAAATGAGTGTTTTTTTTGAATGTGTGAATGTATTTTTTGTATTTTCACATTTCATTTGTAAATACGTTCACATTCGTTTTACGTACTTAAATGTTCCCGTTTTTCAACAGTTTCCATGCAGAACCATAGTACAGAACACATTAAGTGATTAATTAAACGATATTTTCTGTAAATTAAGCCACAACCTTTCTAACGTAAAATCATGCGCAATTTGTTTTCTTAGCATTCTAGACTCGTCAATATTGCTAAATAGATGTTGGAAATGTCTTCAATTTTTCTGATCTGATTCATAGTGCAACGTTGTATGACCGGGAATGTTTGTTAAATGTATATTCATGAAAAAAACATTCATCTTTTAACCCAGCAAACTTCTTTTCACCTTTCCTGGATGGGCATCTGCTGTTATGGTTCTTCAGCAGGTTCGTCTGTTGGCCTTAACTCGGATAAAAGCTGATGTCTGTACGACTGAGATGTGATGGAATAATTCCTTTCAGACTCCAGCTGTAGATGTGGTCGGCGTCGGTTTATCTTCTGGCCAGATCATCATACACAACATCAAGTTTGATGAAACTTTAATGAAGTTCCAACAAGACTGGGGTCCTGTCACGGCCTTGTCCTTCAGAACCGGTGATGTTCCTGAAGGCCCTGTTCTGCTACCTTTGTGTATGTTCCGCTGATGTTGTCTTTGAAATGCAGATGGACATCCCATAATGGCTTCAGGAAGCCCCGTTGGACATATCGCACTGTGGGATTTAGAAGAGAAGAAGCTTTGTGGGCAGATGCAAGAGGCGCACGCCACATCCATCGCGGGGCTGACGTTTCTTCACAGCGAGCCGCTTCTGATCAGCAACGGAGCGGACAATGCTATACGGGTCTGTTCCATCTTAACACTTTATCATGTGATCACAGTAGGAGAAAATGTCCTTTAGATAATAGGGCTGAGCAATAAAGATAAAGTTTTTATTTTGAGCTTCGAGATGGTAACAAAAGGTCAAATGTAAAACTAAATGGAATACAATGTTTAGCAGATTGTATTAACAAGGTTTGAATCAACTTGATGGAACTCTCAAGTATGGTGTGGACAGCACAGCACATGTGACGCCTTCCTGCATTATGTTTACCAGCCTCTAACAACAAACGGTTTCTGAGAGGAATTTTTGCTGAACTGAGAGAGAGAGAGAGAGAGAGAGAGAGACTGCGTTTACCAAAACCAAAGGTTTCTTGAATTAGCGGGCTACTTCTTGCTTTGGCCGGGGAGCGTGGACTAAATCAGATGCTCTGAAAATCTCCTGAATGCAAGCTGCCTTGACTCTAGGTGTGTCTGTGGTCCGCACAGGTTTGGATTTTTGACATCAGTGGTGGAGACGGACGTCTGCTGAGACTCAGAGTGGGCCACAGTGCCCCTCCCACAAAGATTCAGCATCACGATCAGAGCGGCCTGGAGATCCTCAGTGCCGGTGCGTTCTTCACTGAGTGTCAATGAGACGCACTGATGCGTGTGTGGTAATGTCCTGGTTTGTCTTCGGTTAGGTCTAGATGGAACCATGCAGGTGTTCTCTACTGTTCATGAAAGGTTCAACAAAAGTTTAGGGCAAGGTAACATCTCACCTTGATGGGGATTTTTACGTTCACATTTATTTTACGCAAAACTTATGTACATCTTATTTGTTTTTTTATTTTCCAATGTTTCATTTTGTTTGTTCTTTTTCTTTTACTAACACTAACAGGCACCTTGAACAAAACAAAAGGCAAAAAGAAAAGTGTGAGGTACGACACGGCAAAGCTACCAGCCATTACTACTTTTGCTTCAGGTTGGTTATTATATTTGACTTAACAATGACAATTGAGTTTTTATCTGTAATTATAAATGGTTCAAAAGTTTCCAACATTTGAACAGTGTGAGAATTCAATGTTGATTTTAGAGTTTTTATTGAAATTACATTTTATCAAAGTGATTTTAAATGTTCAGCACAGTGTTGGTCATTGTTATGGGTTTATGTATGCACTGTGTATGTGTTTGTTGTTTGAACCTGGCACAATTCTGTTTATTCTGTATTTCACCTAGAAACGTCTCGTCAGAGTGACTGGGACGGTATTGTCGCTTGCCACCACGGGTTCCTGCTGTCCACAACGTGGAACTACCAGAAGAGCTCGATGGGTGCGCACCAACTGAAGCCTGAACGTCTCAACAAGAAACTAAACCTCAGCGTCCATGCTACTGTGAGTTTGCAGATGATTGAGGTTCTTTATTAATAATATTAAAAGTGTAACACTCAGCTATAGTTCGGTATGGTACATAACCTGATAGCTTTTTGCTCTATATTACTATATTTTAACGAGAAAAAAATAGATATATGTATGAATGTATTAGGAGCTCTTTCTCTAATGATAGCAACGTTATGATGATGTCGTTTCCGCAATCTGCTAGTGAACACGACTCTGTTCTTTTTCTTTGCAAACTTGGGTATGTATCGTATTTTCTGGACTGTAAGCCACATCCGCTCTATTTTCGGAAAAAAAAAACGTAAACAAGCCGCACCTGCATACAAGCTGCATCCACACTATTAAAAAAAAGTTCCCTTTCCAGTTGTTCACGTGACACATGGGGACAACATTACCTGACAGGATTCAAGGGTTTCAGTCGAAACCTGGAGAGTTTTGCAAGCCTCAGATATGTATGTTTTTGGATTAGATTTTTTTTCTTTATTACATATGTTCGCGGATTCACGCCTTTGCGGATTTTTTTAATTAGGTATGCATAAATTGTAAAATAAATATATCGAAATATTAGCAGACATAACATCAGAACAGCAAAAACAGCAGAAAACATCAGCAGAATAGCCGCACCTTTGTATAAGCTGCATGGTTCAAATGTATGTATGTATGTTGATGATAATATTTTGATAATAATACTATTTAATATATATGCAAATAGTAATATGTTTCAAACTTGTCACCAGGTTGTGGACATCACTTCCTGTGGGAACTTTGCAGTGGTGGGACTCTCTTCAGGCCATATAGACGTGTTTAACTTGCAGTCTGGTTTACATCGAGGGCATTATGGAGAGGAGAAGGGTCAGTGTTTTAATTTACTGTGGTAATGTCAGTGTTTTTTCTGCTCACTTTTGTTTCACTGCTTTCAGCTCATGAAGGGCCAGTGCGGGGAGTCGCCGTGGATGGGCTAAACCAGATGACCGTCAGTGTGGGAGCAGATCGGCAGTTAAAAATCTGGAAGTTTAAATCCAAGGAATGTCTTTTTAGTCTCAGCTTGCCATCCACTCCTGCCGCCTCTTGGCTTCACAGAGACAGGTTAGGCTGATCCGGCATCACCACACACACACACACACACACACACACACACACACACACACATCTGATGGTGATGCCCAACCTACGACCTGCGGGCCATATCTGGCATCAAATACGTGCTCATTTATTTCTATATTTCGGAGACATGGATGTATTTTATGAGTTTAGTCCAAGTTGCAAAATCTTACATAAATATCTCTAATAGAGCTTCTGACACTTAAATACATAAAGTAAGGGCCCCGTGTAAAATCGACCGGCAAACATTATTCATGTTCCTGTTAAACGTCACACAAATGTGCTGAATCGTTTTTTTTTTTTTTTTTAAATAAGCAGTTCAGAAAATGGATGGCAGTTTTTCTTATTAATTTCGGTGTCACGGGGAGCTGGAGCCAATCCACACCCTGAAGTTGGTGGCCAATCAATCACAGAGCGGAACACACACACACACACATTCACACTCCTACTCAACACCTGTGGAGAATTTTCCCGACTCTGTGTCTCCTGAATGCATGAGACTCAGAGGAAACCCATGTGTTATTTGTGAAACAAAAAGCACAGTAAACGGTTTGGTGTCTATTCTTTGTATTTTAAGGATTCCATCACAAGTAACTCATAAAAACTCAAAAAAAAAAGAGACAAAATGAAGCATACGGCGGCTCGGTTTACAAAATAAAAGACATGGGAATTACCTAATAGCAATAAGGAATCTTGTGGCTGTGAGATCAGACTAACGTGTGCTTTTTCTAACAGTGGAATGCTCGCCGTCACTCTGGATGATTTTAATATCCTCATCCTAGACATGGAGACCAGGCGAATTGTTCGCAGATTCTCTGGACATCGGGGGCAGATCACAGACACGGTGATTTTCTGATAAATTAGACACAAATCCAAAATTCATACATAGTTCAGTTGTAACACACTATTAAAATTCAATAATATTAATAATCAACTAAATATGATCATGAATAATAAACAAAAAGGTAATTGCCAATGATAAATAAACTTACTTTTGTTGTCTACTTCTGTCTAAATGTTGCATTGTTGCAATGCATCTTGCATTGTTCAGTTGTAACCCACTATAGTAATTGTTACCATAATATTATAGAAGCGATAATCTTTAGTTCTAAATTTTATTTTTGTGTAAAAATTCAGTTGAAAGTAAGCTTGAGCCCGAAAGAATGTACGTGTGTTATTTGTGAACGAGCTTTTTAAATCTGCCGTTCTTTTTCCTTCAGACGTTTAGTCCAGATGGACGATGGCTAATGTCTTCATCGATGGACTGCACCATCAGAACATGGGACCTTCCTTCTGGCAGGTGAATAAAGCATTCATCTCTTACCAGCAGTCGTGCTCTTGACGCAGGGAGTTGTTACTCTGATATCTGATATACAAAGTTTTTAATCGAACAAATCAGCAGAGGTGCCTGACAAAACTCCTCACTAGAGGTTTGAGCGGTAAATGTGATTTTTATCTCCGCTGTCCTACAGATAGTAATTAGCCCGTGGCCTGAGGGAAAGACCAAGTCCTAGTCCAGTGACACCTTTTAAACTTTCTGTATTATTAGTGGCTCTGATGTACGAGATGACCTTTGGACTTACTACTTTTGAGAGAAACCAGAGAAGCCAAACGGGGAGATGTTTATCTGTGGATGACGTGGCCGTCTAATGGGAATCTCTTTGTCTGATGAAGTGTTTTATCTAGATCTTTCTTCTGGGCTTTCCTGGACGTTATCTCCTCACTCTTTGTCTTTTCAGCTTGGTTGACTGTTTCCTGGTGGACAGCGCGGCCGTCAGCATCAGTATGTCCCCTACAGGAAACTTCCTGGCCTCCTCACATGTCGACGTGCTCGGCATTTACTTATGGTGAGAACTTTCTAAATAAACGTTTTTCTTGAAAACAATGATTTATTTATAGTAGTATTATTATATTAGTATTGTTAGTATTACTACTACTACTCATTTTTATTAGATGTTGTATCTGACTTTTAATATGAAAATATGTATGTAAATAAATTTGTCTGTCTGTGTGTGTACTATCATTTTGGAATAGCGATTATTTTCTTATCGACTAGCTTTTCGATTAATCTAACAATTTTTTTTTCATTTTGATTTTGTTCATTAAAAATAAAGTAAAAATGCCATTTGGTTTTTAATTAACACTGTGCTTCATTTTAAACACAAAGGCGATATGAAACGTTGGGTCATTAGCGCATACACCCCAACTGATTAAAGATAAAGAACTCCGTCTGCTCCGTTTGTTTCCCACGCCACCATGTTTGAAAAAACACGCGACACATTGACGCAATTTCTTTTGCGTCAGCGTATTTACGTAATTGATGACATCGACTGCAATTGATGCGTCGTTGCAGCTGTACTATAATTTACTTCTGTTATCAGTCCCTCCAGAATTTCATATTTTCTTTTGTGATATTTTAACAAAAGATTATTTAGTTTTTGATGATGATTTGGTGGCTGTAAGTTCTAGAATTTTGCAGCAGTTTTACGCTTTAGATGATATCACATGAAAAAATGTTACACATTTTAAAACCCATTTTACCCTACAACAACACAATTCCTGCAAAAAAAGAAAGAATCATAGAATCATAAACCAAAATTTTAAACGTGCCTGTATTTCACCTTATGTAGTCTCTAAGAACCAGTTGTTAAAAGACAATATGCTTGAGAAAACGTGTTATTACATGTGTTATTAACTAAAATGTGTTACTAACAGGTGTTATTGAATGTGTTATGACCTTCACACCGTCACTTCCTTCTGTCGTGGTCACCGACCGGCTTCTGTTCCTGTCGTGATGTTTTTCTTGCGCTCTTACAATCCAAATGTTGTTGCGCGTTTAGTGCGTGTGTTACAGTATTTATTACTGCTAGTGTGTTGTGTGTGTGTGTTCACAGGTCGAACAACGCTCTGCTGAAGTCCGTGTCGCTGCGTCCGCTCCCTGCAGACTACGAGCCGGCGGTGGTGATGCTGCCGGGGACACACCCGAGCACAGGTGAGACCGCACGAGTCCATCCAGCAGATCAACGCAACACCATGTCTCCTGCAGAGGCGGATGAGGGCGAGACAGTCGACCACGGCTCAGTGACGGAAGAGTACGTGTCACCGGAGCAGCTGGACCAGCACATGGTCACTCTGTCCCTGCTGCCCGACTCACGCTGGAGGAACCTGCTGCATCTGGACATCATCCGCGTGAGTCGAGAAGCCGCGCGAGGGTCCGCAGAGACGCTAAACTGTTCCGATCCCTCCACAGAAGAGGAACAAACCCAAAGAGCCTCCGAAACTGCCCAAGGCTGCTCCGTTTTTCATCCCCACTATTCCGGGTTTGGTGCCTCGGTTTTCTCGCCCCAGCACCAGCGCGGAGGAGCAGGTGATCACGCCGGGGTTTGCTTGGTCACTCTGCCAGTCGAAAGCTAACGCTGCCCACCGTCTGCCCGCAGTCTAGAGTCGTCAGCTTGGGAGTGTTGGCGCACAAGTCTGCTTTCTACATCCTGCTTGAAGACGCGCTCGCCAGCGGCTCGTGTGAGGACCAGTAGAGCAGCGTCTCCAACTCACCTGCTGAATCATGACATCAGCACGCACGCACAGAAACGCTCACACACACACACACACACGCACAAAAACATTCTGCACTCTCTCTCTCTTTCTCTCTTTCTCTCTCTCTCTCTCTCTCTCTCTTTCTCTCTTTCTCTCTCTCTCTCTCTCTCTCTCTCTCACATACATCAACGGAATACCTAGTCTTTTAAATCAAGACACGAAGAAGTCATTTACCCAAGATGCCGCATCGGTCACACCAGACTAACACATGGACATCTACTTATTGGAGAAGAAGCTCCAAAGTACCAGAATTGCGAAGTGGCTTTAAATGTCAAGCGCATGTTCCTGGAGAGCCCTGTTTTTAAAACCATAGAGACAGACTTTTTTTAAATCAAGAGACACTGAAAGACTTGTTTTATCCATCAAAGATCGTTGAGGTTTTGTCAAAGATACATATTGTCAAGTTTATTTGAATATTTTATGTATAATTTTACGGAAATATTTTATATGAATTTTTAACTTGGCATGATACAATATTGTGTACTTTTTTTCTACATAATTTAAAATTGTTTATGCCATGAAATGTCCTCTGAAGCTGAAATGGCAATAAGCAAAATAATCAGTCAATCTCACACTCACACACACACACACACACACACACACACACACATACAGTACCTACATACTCACACGCACTTAAACTGGTGACTAGATGCATGGAAAGAGTAAGGATGGATGGATAGATAAATATGTGGATAAGGAGAGGGAAGGTTAAGATGGAAACATAGAGTTGGGCAGGACAGCGAGAGAGAAGTGATTTTGGGATCTTGTGTCGTGCTCTGCTAAAGAAATGCTGTTTGTGGTGGTTGCAGATGAGGAGGTGGTGAAGACGCTGAAAGACATGGGACCCTCTGCTATCGAGACAGAACTGCGGGGCTTGTCTCCAGACATGGGAGGAGATGTGACGGTCATGCAGAGCTTCCTCAAGATGATCCACAGCATTCTTCTGTCCAAGAGGGATTTTGATCTGGCTCAGTCCTACTTGGCTTTGTTTCTGAAGGTATCGTGGAACTTCTGCTTGGAAGGAATTGGTGAATTTATGTACAAACGTGGACAAAATTGTTGGCATTGTTGGTAATATTTTCCAAAAAATCAAGTTTTTTTTTCCCACAGAAAGCTATTGCATTAACACATGTTTTGCTATACGTATACATATTTATTCCCTTTGTGTGCATTAGAACGAAACAAAAAAGGAGGTGGATAAAAGCTAATTTCATATCATTTTACCCAAAATGCCGAAAATAGACTGGACAAAATTGTTGGCACCCAAAAATTAATATTTGATTGCACACCATTTGGAAAACATGATTGAAATCAGTCGCTTCCTATAGCCATCAATCAGCGTGATGCATCTCTCACAAGGAATTTTGACCACTCTTCCTTTTTTGACCACAAGTCTCTCATATTGGAAGGATGCCTTTTCCCAACAGCAATTTTAAGATCTCTTTGGGATGGGATTTAGACCTGGACTCACTGCTGGCCACTTCAGAACTGTCCAGCGCTTTGTTGCCATCCGTCTCTGGGTATTTTTGAAGTATGTTTGGGGTCATTGTCCTGCTGAAAGATCCAAGATCTCAGACGCAAACCCAGCTTTCTGACACCTACATTGCCACCCACAATCTTCTGGTCATCCTCAGATTCAGCAAAACAACCCCAAAACATCTTTGAACCTCCACCATATTTAATTTGACCGTGTTACTGTGTTCTTTTGTTTGTAGGCTTAATTCTGTTTATGGTAAACAGTAAAATGATGTGCTTTACCAAATAGTTTCCCAGACCAAACCACATGTTTTTTCAGAAGTATTTTGGCTTAGTCATCCTGGGTCTCCTGCCTGAGAGATTCATTTCATTTAAACTTGGATGAATAGTTCATGCTGACACTGATGCACCATGAGCCTGCAGGACATTGGGGAACTTGGGGCTGTTTATCCACCATTCGCAGTGCCATGAGTCGTAAAGGTCTTGATGAGGTTGCGCACTGTGGACAAGGGCAGGTTGAGATCTCTGGAGTTGGACCTGTAACTGTTGTCCATGTTTAGTGTGGCACATACAGGCACAAAATTCAAAGACAGTCTTTTCCCATTGTTTTCAAGTGTTTTTATATTGCCCAGACCGGTTACTTTAAACTAGGGGAGTTAGTTTAAAGTAACAAACATGCTTGAAACAATGATTATACATCATTTTTAAAGGGAGCCAACTATTTTGTCCAGGCTATTTTTGGCGTTTTGGGTGAAATAATGTCCAATTAGCTTTTTCTCTCCTTTTTTTGTTTTGTTCTAATGCACACAAAGGGAATGTACATGTATATAGCAAACCATGTGTTAATGCAATACTTAGTTGTGAAAAATACTTGATTTTTTTTGGAAAAAATGTAGGGGTACCAACAATTTTGTCCACGTGTGTATTTCCAGCTTGTCCGCTTTTTGCTTTTGAGATTTACTGAAAAAGCAGATTTTATTGAGAAGTTGTCTCGTTTTTTTATATAGTTCTGAAAAAGTTAAGATTTATTTTATTCTTTATGTTTAAGAAATGCATTTCAAAAGAAGCTAATCAAAGAAAAATAAAGAAAAAAAAACAAACAAACGTATTTTAATTAAAAATAGCATTTTTATGACTAGGAACTTAGGAAGTAATTTTTAATATAATTATATGACCTTCATTTTATCTATCTATTCATATAGTTTATAGTTTTTTTTGTGAAGAAATCAAATTTTAAAAATGTATTTTTTATATGTTTAAATACACTAAAAAATATATTTTACATCAGCCAACAAATAGTTGAAACACTTTTATCGAAAATAACATTAACATTTTTATAACCTTTCAGCAGGCCAGTAGGCATATGTACACATAAGTGGGGTCAAGTTAAACATTTTAGTTTGAATTATATTTTATTCTCTTGATTTTTGCAATATGCTTAATAATAATTTACATAATTTGTAACAATTTTAGTTTCATTTATTCTTTGAAACTTTATTATTAATGTATGCAATTGCAATGCCTTGATTTTAGTAAAGTTGGTACACCATCATAGCAATAAATGCAATAGTACTGCTAATAAATGCCATCATTTCTTTCTGTGTTTCGGTTTTCAGCCAGGTTTTCTTATTTTTCGGTTTCGGCCAAGAATTTTCATTTTAGTGCATCCTTAGTAATATGAAATTTTCCCTTTTTTTGTTTAAATGTTGTGAAATAAAAAACTACACTAAGCAACAAAAGAAAAGCTGTGCGGCTTTAATAATTTTAAAATATAAAATGTAAAATATGCTATATTACTTGAAAGAATCTGTTGCCACAAAGCATCTTTAAAAAGGCGTAAAGGCACGATCCCACACGAACCGTATCAGCATTCCACACGACAGTATTTCATGACATATGTACGCAGTAACTGTTCCTCCATCATCCGTTTGTGTTGCAGCTTCACCTGGGGCTGGTGGCGGAGCATCCGTGTCTGACTGAGGAGGCACAGCGAGTGTCTGAGCTCCTGGAGGACACCTGGATCTCCACGCAGACACTCCTGAACCAGAACATCTGCCTTCTGTCCTACATCAAGAGCGCGCTACTGTAGATTCTCCAGCCACATGCCGTCGGATTACATTTCTGTCCGTGTTTGGGATTTTTCTATTTTTTTGTAACAATTGGAAACACATTATTTCCACACTTTCCACATTTTAGATGTAACATCAAGATCGGGACAATTTTTACTACTAGTACAAAAATAAAAACATAAAAATATGCTTATGGATTTTTGTGTTGAATTCAACAATACTAATGCAACTAGAAGACATGATGATCGGTTAGTTAATAATGAACGATCTATATTACATCTTACATTACATGCTAATATCTGTGTGTCACAGATACTTTGTAATTTGTGTAGTTTGTAACTGTTATTTTAATATTAAGGTATATTGAAAGCTGGCAATTTATGTATTTATATATTATACATTTAAATGTGCATTATTACATTAAAATTTGCACAAGATCGACGTGCACTTTACTTAGATGCCAGACGATTCTGAACCTGCTCAGATTCAGTTTATAAATCTGAACACACACACACACATATATATATACACTATATAAATACACGTGTGAAAACGGAATTAACCATGAAACTGATGTGATGAGGAAGCCACAACCGGGGATTGGAAGAAGAAAATATAACCACCCCAATGAGAAATCCGAAAGAACAAAATGTATTTATGTAATTGTGACAGTGATTTATTATTATGTATTAAAATACGTTTAGAGGTGGAAACATGTAAGTTTGCATTGTGCATAATCTTAAAAGGTAAAGTCTGGTTCGTTTCTAAATTGGGTGCAATTGTGAAGTTCCCAATCTCGCCACTAGGTGGACAACTCGTCATAGTATTACATCAATAAATTACGGTACATTAGCTGTAAAATGGCAACGGCAGGTGTAAAAATGAATGCTGTTTGTTTTAGAAATCAATGAGCTGTTATTTGTACGCAGTGTTTCCTGCTGGTTAATTTTCTACATATTATAGTCATGCAATCACTATATACATTTTTAAAAAACACTTACTCTATCCCTCTATATATTCTACCTGCTGTTGTGACACGCAATTTCCTCGCTGTTGGACAAATTAAGACATTTTCATTCCTACAACTGAACGTTAAGAGTTAGAGTCAAAATAATACCCAATCACGTGGTTTGCGTGAAAGAGAGACCGACGATCCTTTATTCGTCTCACGTTTAGGAAAAAATACAACGTTACAGCAACATGAATACACAAAAAATACAACTAAAGTAAAAAAGATCTGGACGGGACATTTAAAAGTTGAACACAGGGCAGAAACAACGAAGAAACGCAATCAATGACTTGCAACTTTAACCGGAAAAAAATTTCCCCCCACTAGGTGGCGATGTAAACAACCGACCGTCGCTAAAGCCACACGCGTTTGCCGCTCGTCAAACACCACAGAAGAAGAAACGGCGGCGGCCACGCACAGCGCCCCCTGTCGCCCGAGCGCGTCGGAACTCCGTCCGTCTCTCTCTCTCTCACATACCCACAGGCGCTCGATGACAGACGGGGAGGGGGAAGCGGAGAGAAGTAAGCCCCGGATCCATCTTTAACACACCAAAAAGGAAAGAAAGACTGCGTGCCACTCTCCGTTGCTTCTTAGCCCCTTCTTTCCCGCTCACTGGCGTTCGAGAGCCCGAGGAGGGGCTGTGTCATTGTCTGTAGGATGTCCCGACATGAAGGTAGGCTCCACAGCAGCGATCGCCGCGTCGTTAGCTCGCTAGTCCGGCCGCTGGCAGCACGCGAAGCTCCGCGCACGAGCCCAACGCTTCTCGCCGGCTTCCCCGGGCCCGTAGCACGTCGCTAATGCGCAGGGCGTGTTCGCTGTATCGAGCTGGGCCTGTACTCTAGCTCCAGGCCTGCTGCGGCTCGCTTGGCGGAGGGCCCGAGTGTGTGAGTGTGTGAGTGTGTGTGTGTGTGTGTGTGTGTGTGTGTGTGTGCGCGTGTGTGTGCGTGCGTGTGCGTGTGTGTGTGTGTGTGTGTGTCTCCTCAGGTAGCCGCGGAGGAGGTCAAGGCTTCGCTCGGGCCCGATCGCTCGGGCGTTTGTTTTTCACGGCTTCGGTGTTTTGGCAACTGCGCAGACAGCAGCAGCAGCGGGAATAAACACGCGCGGAGCGAATGTCATGTTCCAGGCCCGCGAGTGAAGGACTGGCGCGTCTGGATGTGGCGTTCAGTCTCGGCACGTGCGGCGGCGGCATTAGACGGCTCCGCGCTCTCTTACCTGTCACGATCCTCTCGCTAATGTCGTCATTTTACGGAACGATTCGTTGGCTGAAGCTGAAGTTAGCCATGCGGTGTCTACAAGGTCTTTTGAAGTGTTTGTGTGTAAACGTGAGTTTGTCAATGTGGCCACTAGGGACTGAAGGGACATTGTTCTTTGTATAAGTGACACACCCGGAGCAGTGGGCAGCCTTTCGTGTCTGGCTCAAGCACACAGCAGTGGAACTACACTGGGACTCAAACCTGCAATGCCTGAGTGGCCCGTGTGTGTGTGTGTGTGTGTGTGTGTGTGTGTGTGTGTGTGTGTGTGAGTGTGTGTGTGTGTGTGTGTCAGTCAGGCTGGTGGTCTTTTCTTGGTCAAACTGGCTGGATGAGAAGCTTTGGGCCCAGAAGTCGAATCCAGAGTCATTCAGGAAGATGTTCAGAATCTGTTCTAGATGTTCTAGATTTGCTGAATTTAAGGTTTGGGAAATAAAGGAAGAACAGTTATAAACTGATCATTTGAGATTACTAATCTGATGATCATTGTTCTTTTTGTTGTTTTTCTACTGTCTGTGTGTGTGTGTGTGTGTGTGTGTGTGTGTGTGTGTGTGTGTGTGTGTGTGTGTGTGTGTTTTCGGATCACCAGATCTTTTTTTGCCAAAGTGACTTGCTGAGGAATAATTTCTAAAATCAGTTGTCGGATGGAATGTGATTATAACAGAAATAGTTCTGTTTAAATGTTTGATTGTCAAAATAATATTTGCATTATAAAACATCTGCATTCTTTTCTTCACATCCAGCTGATACGTTGCATCATATTTTCCTTAAACATTTTGTCAGGTTTGAAACTGCGGATGATTAATGGTAATATTGGAAATAAAGACACATTTCAGTATTTTAATATCTTGACATTGTGCAGATCATTTCCTAAATTTCGTGGAGATATTTACCTTTACGGACTTGAAACATCTGATTGGTCGGTAGGAATTAGTGCATTGTCTTCCCATCAGAGATGTTCGACACAGACACCGGAATCACACTGGATTTTATATCCGTGGTGCGAATATTTCTTACGCAGTCTGTGAGTGAGCTCTGATTGGTTCACATCATAAACACACAAACAATAACGCCACTGTGACGGTCACTTATGAACGCAAAATGTGAAACATTACAGTGACGACAAAAGTGCAGGTTAGAAATTGCGCAAGCTCAAAATGCAAAGTGTTTGTGATTATTTGCATAGCCAACACACACACACACACACACACATACACACACACACCTAGTGCATTCAGCACCTTACACTGCGAGCATACAACCATAGTGGACACTAGCACCAAAACGTTTGTTTGTTTGAAAAATGCTGATTTGAATTGTGATGTCATCAGTCTGCGTTTGTGGAGTTCTTGTAGTTCCTGTAGTTCTCTGTCGGCTGGATTATACAGGTCAAAGGTCCGATAAGCTACTGATTTCATTAGTTTTTATAAGCTTGAGATAAGCCTGTGTATAGTTGTCCAGCTGAGTGGCGACAGGGTCTGGAGCTGCTCCGCAGTGCTGGAGCTCCACGTGAAGAACGATGCTCAGACACAAACACACCAGATAGAAAACACATTTCTCTCTCCCTGTTTGTTGTTTTCTGGAAAGTTTGAAATTTTATTAAGATATTTGTATAAAACAAACTTTATATAATAAAAATAAAGTGAAAATGTTTAATATTGTTAAGTACTTATTATTTGGATATATTCTCAGGATCCCCCCCCCACACACACACACACACACTAGGATGTCTGGGATTCTACAGTATTTTGAGGTCTAGCCAATCAGATGCTCTGAATAATGGAGTGATGTTCATAGAGGCGTTGAGTTGTGGTACAGTAGTGTGGTGGTACAGTAGTGTTGTGGTACAGTAGTGTTGTGGTACAGTAGTGTCTCTCAGATGCTTTTCTCCTCGGCCGGTAATAACAGATGCGCGACACGTGTCACAATGACCATTTCATGTCTTAACGCGACCTTTATTAACCTGCTGAGGCTGAAGCGCTGGTGCTTTTACAGTGTTGTGTGCGTACAGGTTTCTTTTCTAACATTATTTAGTTTTCTAATCCAAACAGCCTTGTTTTTTGACAACTGCCATCGACAAATTGGGCCACGATTCTTATTATAAAGCTGTCAGCGTATGAAAATCTAATCATCTTATGTTTGGTGTGTAATCATCTCGCGTCTCTCTCCCTTTAAGCAGCAGCGGAACCACGACGCTACACTTTTACTGTAGTGACTTCAGCTTTCTTTACTTTTATTGAACAACTTTTAGCTTCTGGTCACTAGTTCTGCTGCCAGCAAATGTTGTCGTGCTCTCTTTGCTGCCCTCTGGTGGAACCATGACTGGAACTTCACCTGTGATCAGTGCTAAATATGGCGGCCGGTTTGGTAGTTTTGAATGAAACGGGTTTATACGCCGTGTGTTAATAAATCCGGCCAATCGCGTGCAGCCCCAGCGCTCCTGAGGCGTTAATGAGAGGCTGCTGCAGCTGTGAATGAGCGCACATCTGTTGGGTTAAGGACTGCTGTGTGATTAGCACCGTTAGCTTATTGATACCAACACAAACACTTTTTCACCTAACATTGTGTTCAAGCTGAATGAATGTCTGTCCTGTTCGGCCTCTGACTTGCAGCGAGCTATTGGTTTTGAACATCATCAGTCAGTAAATGAAATAAATGTAAAACGAGTAAAGAGAATTATTATCTATTAAAGGACAGTAATGAGCGTAATATTCACTTCCATTATTCGCTGTCGTGTAGTGATCTAGCAAACAAACATCACGACTTGAATTCATCTTTGCACTCGAGTTCAACAAACTCGACATGTTTGTATTATTCTGGTGACACTAGCCAAGTGCTTCTTTTATGCTTTTCACTCTCAAAATGTATCATTTATACTGATGTTATTACAGTGGCAGATGAAACTTCTGTTGTGTTGTGAACTACAGATTAACACCACTCCCAAGATAACACGCTTGATGTGGTGGTTTCCTGTAATAATAATAATAATAATAATGAGTATTTGTAAGGCGCTTTTCACAGTTTAACCGTCTCAAAGCGCACATGTAAATATGTAAGGGAAATGTTGCTTTTTATTCAATTTGTCGTCTGGATTGTTGGTGTTAACTAAGTGGCTGCGGTTATGACAAGACAAAGACAAAGACCAGCGAGCAAGCACATACGCAACAGTGGC
>MU204310.1:524428-535168 GCA_017309775.1 Paedocypris sp. Pulau Singkep
AGCGAAGGAGAAGATAATAATCGATCCCTCATAACCATTTGTTTTGTCCTCGAGCAGGGTGAGCGTAGGTATCTGTGTGGCAGACCTCCGATACCTGTGTCTGGCAAAAGGCTCTCTTTATAAATACTCCACCTTCAAAAACTGAAAAGGAAAACAAGAGACCTTCTCTAATAAAGCTGCTGTGTGTATTTATGAATATAAATGAATAAAAGTGCTTGGATGGTTTACCATAAATTACCGCATGAGGTTATTTGCAGTGTGCATGATTCTTAACGCTTTTCTTTATTAAAAAAAAAAAGTGCTCAAAACACTGAAGCTTTAACTTTTTTCCCCCCGCAGAGCGAGAAGGGCATTGCCAGAATAAAAGCGCTCGTGAGGAAAAAGAGGCGCGTTCAGGAACAACCTTTAAAGCGTGAAGCGCTGAGGTCTTAGAACAAATAACGGCTAGGCATTGTGTGTAGAATGTTTGTCACGGGCGTCTGAATTAACACGGTAAGTTGTCGTTTTATATAGAAGTCCGGAATCTAAAGTTGATTTATATTTTAGCTTACGATAACAACTTGAGAAAGAAGTAGCAAAAATAAAGGAAAACACGGTCCGGTTTGTTGCACCAAAGTTGATTATGAAAAAGGATTATGAAACGCAACACTAGAAGTTAGTCAACGTCAAATATTACGATGCCACTTTGAGAGCGAGGTAGCGGCGCTTGGGTTTCTCCCGTTTTCCTGATAAGTCCGAAATTGACAAAGCAAAACTAATTCCAGCATGTAAACAACAATAGTTACTAAAAACACACGTCCTTGAGGAAGCTGTGCCAATGCTTCTGACTCTTCGTTTTCCTGAAAAGCTAAATGCCAAGTTGCGTTTTGTGTGTATGTTTTTTCATTAAGTTTTACAGATCCGTACATTTCACACTTGGTGTGAATGTGCCCTTTATTCCACACAATGCCTAGGCAAAGTGTGCACTAATCACTACTACGCCTTTTATAGAGAGTGAGCAAGCGTATTATTTAATTTAGTATGCTAATTCCATAAGTTTGCGCTTTGATTTAATGGGACATGATGCTATAGTCATTTAGTGGATATTTATTTTCTTTCTTACTGTACATTGCATTTTTGTATTTGTTTTGCTCTGATTTCTCCGATATTGTATATCTTAAAAAAACAAGATTGACTATTGATCTCAGTCTGGAGACTCGCAGAACAGGAAAATGACAGGGAAAACAATTAAGTGAAAGGCAAAATAAAACTCTTAACAGTCTTGAAGTCTCGATGCAGTTAAAATAAATAAATCATTATATGTATGTGTGTATGTATGCATGTATGTGTGTGTGTGTGTGTGTGTGTGTATATATATATATACACACACTGCACTGGTGTGTTTAAAATACCAGTTCATGGGTTCGATTCCCAGGGAAAGCAGGAATTTGTGGAATTGTAATGAAATGTAAGTTGCTTTGGATAAAAGTGTCTGCTAAATGACTGTAAATATATAGATATACACACATCCACACGGTGTATTAGAGCTGCGTAAAGTGCTGCAGTTATATTTTGCAGAGAGAGATTTTGCACTGATCACAAGCAGACATGTTTACCACAATTAAATGTGATAATACCTGCTTTTACCTGTAATTAAAAGTGATGGAGTTGTTACTACAAACGTGCCTGTACAGGCCTGTTTCCAGTTCAAGTTTCTAGGGTTTAGCTGCCTTTCCACATAAACACTGGATCAGTAATGTTCTAAACTTTTAAAACACAACAGTGCTAACACTGAATTTCATCACCCAATTTAGGATTTTTGGAATAATGTTTTTTTCATCACAATTAAACAATGAGTTGTTCAGGAAACTGGTAATAACTTTAAGCCAAGCAACTTGTTTTGGAATATTTTTTTGTCATAAAATGGAAAACGCTCCAATCAAACTTCCACTCTGGAGATTGACAAGTGAAAAGACACAACAATGGATGAAACACAGAGCAAATTGGTCGCAAACTGATATGTACCAAAATGATTTGTTCAGAACTGTTTTTTGTTGCTATTTTCCTTCTAAGAGCCGACTCCTAATCTGAATAACTGCAAAAATGTGAGATTTAAACACGCTCGACGCCTGAAGATCTTCCCTACACCAAACCATTCATCCTTTCCAGCGCATTTGATTTTTGCTGGTTCGGTTGGCTTATTTTTGCTATACTATTGACAAACTGAATAAATGTTCATAAAGCGAAGCCAATAAAACGCACTCTGAACCATTTTCTGGACACATTTATCAACTACAAAAAATAATCCAGCAAATCTGTCGTCCACACCTGGAGATTTCTTTTAAATACTTTAATGGATGTTAGTAAAGGTGGGAACGATCAGTAACAGTAAACCATTGATTATTTAGCTGCTTTGCTGATGTACAGTAATAACACACGTTTCCATTCATCGCCAACCAGTGAACGCAGCGCAGAGATCAGATTAGTTCTCCAGTGATGTTGGAAACAAATCAATCCCAGTTGGTCCACCTTCAAATGTAGAAACACAATTTAGCAACAAGATATACCACTTTTATTAAATTGCACACTAGAACAAGGAACATTTCCACTGAGCGCAGAAGAAGCTTCTCACAGGATGCACAAGCAAAGAATACTGGTCCACGACAAACTCGTGTGGGAAAACACAACCAAAGGTCACGAATGAGAATTGCTTGGTTCCCGGTTGCTTGGTTTCACAACTCGTTCCGAACACAGTGCCAACCAAAAAAAACAACATCAAAATCACACGAACATGATACTGATAAATGAACGCTTTTTTTCCTTGGTTGGGAATATGGGGTTGAAAACCTGAGAACCTTTTACAGTATTTGTTGCCGAATGCCTCGTTTACTGTCCAGCAACAAAACACGTCAAACCGTCACAAATGGTTTAGCTTGAGACGCAAAGCGGGTGATGAGTGACGTTTGAATTTGGTTTTCTACCTTAATCTGAAGGAATATTCCCAAGCATCAATACTGTCTGTTTGTGACATATACAGATAGGAAAACAAACGTTAGGAGTTCATCGTAAATGCTTTCAGAAGAAAAGTCAAATAATAATAAATTATAAAACGGACACTTACAAATCTGTATTTACACATATATTGCCGAAGGCCCATTACACACGTTTTTCTTCTCTTTACAATGTGGTGTGTTATGTCTATTTGAAGAATTTCCAGACAACGTAATATTTATATTGGAACAGTACAGAATGGATTAAAAAGTCTCTTTAAGATACATGTCAATCTGTAGAGCAGATGTAAATGGCATGTTTGTTCAGTAAAATCTTCACATCTGCTACAACTCAAGAAAACGGCATTTTAATGACACTTTTTTTATGCAAGTTTTTTTTCAGGTTTTTAACATCAAATGTTATTAATTAGGTAGATTATCAGGCGATCACACACACCATTCTTCCGTCCTCTGGTTTTTTTGTATCGCTTAAAATTATTCTGGAAACCTCTTGTATGTGTAATATATATATATATATATATATATATATATATATATATATATATATATATACACGTATATATATATATATATATATACACACACACACACACACACACACACACACACATAAATATATGATGTCCCATTCACATCTTTTGGGGTTTCCGATCAGTAGCTTAATATTCCAATCTGAGACAGGATCCTGATACTTACACACACACACACACACACACACACACTCAAAATACTGTACTACATTCCTTATTTCTATCACACACAAACTGCCAAATGTTGGATACTTTTTGAAAATATATTCTTGATAAATAAAACAAAACTACCAAGTTCTGTCTGCTGATTTCTGATCTTCAAAAATGTGCTTTGAGGCAGGTCCTGATACTTGAAATTGGACTGGGACATCTTTTTTATATATAGGATATATATATATATATATATGTGTAAAGTATATATATATACACATACATGTATACATGTGTGTATCCATAAACACACACACACACACGTGTATGTGTGTGTATATATATATATATATATATATATATATATATATATATATATATATATATATATATATATAAGCAATTAATGTATCACCAAAGTGCAAAGCTTAAAAAAAGTCACAAGTCATACTTTTTGTAAGTTCATGACCAGTGATCAAAGATTTTAAACAAAGTGATGTTGAGTAAAAGTCCACTAAAAAAAGCAATTTGTGCCAATTTTAGTTTAGAAATATTTTGACATCGCTGTATATTTACAGATGCTTTTAAAGCAGCACAACACACACACACACACACACACACACACACACACACACAACCCAAAGAATCAGTGCAAAATGTGCTGTAACAGACAAGGACAAAAGCTTCTCTTTCAGCGCCGGATGAATAAACTCTGCTATATAGTTGCTTCTGATTGGACAATCTGTTAGTGTTGAAACATTCAAGTTACAATTGAGTGGAAACAACACCCATCACAAACGGCTTTGTGTACGCGCGCTTCCCTCACAACGCAATCCAACATATTGACAGATAGTTCTGTTCTATTCAAGTAACTCAAGATTCCAAATGCAATCATCAAAGATCAAATGGAAATACTGTACTGTAGTTAGTTTCCCTGAAAACACAGAAATGCGACAGTACAAAATATATTGTCAAAGAAAGCAAACCCAATGTATTACTTTTCTTCAGGGATATAACTTAGACTGCTATGGTTTGACCTAGGTCTTGTATTGCAAATCGCAAAAAATGCTAGCGCTAGGTCTTATATTTGGGAATCTCTCGATTTACAGAACTAAAAGTTAGCGCTAGGTCTTATATTTGGAAATCAATTCAGAGCTTAAGGGACAGTGCTAGGCCTTATATTGGAGAATCTCATATTTAAGGGTGTAATTGTTTGCGCTTTCTTACTTTTTGAAATCTCTTACATTTCAGAGCACAACAATTAGTCTAATTTTAGAAAATCTCTAATATTTCAGAGCGTGGTTGCTTGTTAGCGCCAGGTCTTATTTTGGGGATTTGCTCATATTTCACATCAGTTCTAGGTTAGCACTAGGTCTTATTTTCAGTGAATCGGTTCAGATCAAAATCCTATTTCCTCTTTCCTTGGAAAGGTTTGTTCTTAACATGTTTAGGATTTTTCTTTCTTTAAACCCAACAGAAACAGAAATACACCACAGCACAGTCATTTCCCCCGTCAATGAGTAGTTTAGCGCGTTTAACCCGGTTTAATGTTGGGTGGACGTGACATTTACAGGGTGATTCTGACGGTCCCTTCATAGGGTCTTTTCCGCTTCAACCTCAGGGACTGTCTGACTTTTACCATTATCACAGAAACGATTACTTCACAGTGCCCACTGAGCCCACTGATAAGAAAATGTCCAACGACACACTGTAAAACAAATCAACTACAGATTATCACACACATTGTTCTGCTGTTGTTTCACAGTCCGTACGTAAACACACGGCAACGCGATTCAGCAAAGCAAAAGAAAGCAAGCGATGCTGTGGGAGCTGCAGCATCTCCTCCAGAGTTTGTCTTTGTAAAAGGCAAGTTCCATCAGATCACAAACCAGTGGCGTGTCAGGTTGTGCTTCCTAAAGTCCTTGATCAGCGCTTCTGCTCCTCCAGCTCCTCAACTTTCCAAACGTGACCACAGAAAAAGTGTGGGAAAAGAGCGCTTCTGTTCACTCCTGTAGTCATCGACGAAAGCCAAAAGGAAGGAAAAAGCAGTCCAGACTCTCCAAAAGAACAACACCAGACAATCCAAGGGCTTCTGCGTGGCTGTGCTTCTAGACCGAGGGTGTCTGTCCACCTCATCACTGCTCAGGCGCTTAAAGAAACCGTGAAACTACTGAAGATAAATGGCAGGGAAACGTCAGAACGTGGCAATGTTGAAGTTCCGAAAAGAAAGTTCCAGGGTGTCGACAGGATTGTGCTTATAGCCATCATGTTCTCAGCTGAACCAGGAGGCCGACGACTGACAGGAGATCACACTACAATCAATGCTTGGATGGTGAAGAGCGGGAAAATCCTCAAAACCCTCCAGAGAGCTTCAGATCTGCTCCAGACGCTCCATCCTCACAGACTCAGGGTTGACCGAGTCGTTCCTTTGTGAAGATCTAAACACTTTTTATATAAAACGGTGGTGCTGAGATACCAAAAGTAGACGTGAAGTGGAAAGCGTGACTGATGTCTACAAAATAAACGCTATGACCCTTTGTCTGTGGTAAGAAGGCTGAAGCACAAGCCATTTGTACACTCACCCACACACACACTCACAAATCTGTAAATCAAATCTACATCTGTGTTTCCTTGTTTTTTTTATACCACACACACCGACTCTCACTAACATTTACACACCTACACTGGCAAACAGGTCAGCCCAGGATGTCCAGGTAAACAGGAGAAGCCTTGGCCAGGCTCTGGAGCAGGTTGTGGATCTCCTTGATGTTGAGTCTCATGTACGGTTCCCTCTGCCAACAGCCCAGCATCAGGTCGTAGACTTCTTTGGGACAAGTTCGAGGTCTCTGCAGTACTCTGCCTTGTGTGATGCACTCGATCACCTGTAGGGGGCGGAAGAACAGTTCATTAGTGAAGTGAGTGAGATAATGTGGCCACTAGGGGCCGTATTGAAATCGTTTTCTGACATTTAACCATCCGGTGAAGTGACACACACACACACACACACACACACACACACACACACACGGAGCAGTGGGCAGTCTTAAGCTGTGGTGTCGGACACTCCACACTCCACTACACCACAACTTCCATTACCATTACGATGAAGTGAACATCTTTTTTTTTTAGATTTTAGACTTTGTTACAATCTCCGATTCTATGCAATTCGAAAAAATGTCAACAATAAAAACGTCATCTAAGGTGATAGCAAATATTTCAAATCTGTTAATTTAACTTTGATTAAATCTGAAATGGTGACGGCTGTTCCACTGACGGAAAGTGGTCGGACACAGACTTTCTATCTGATGTCTGTCTATCCATCCATGAGTCTGTGACACTCGTCTCCGTCTGTCTTTCTCTCTGACACTGCTTCTCTAACTTTCCATCCATCCATGAATGAATCTGTGATGTTCTCTCACACCTCGTTGTTGGAGAGCTGGTACCAGGGCTGCTTGCCATAGGTGAAGATTTCCCAGAGCACCACGCCTAAGCTCCAGACGTCGCTCTCGGTGGTGAACCTCCTGTACATGATGCTTTCCGGTGGCATCCAGCGAATAGGCAGCATGGTGTGACCGCCCACCTGAAGAGTCAGAGCGCACACCAACCTTACACTAATGCTCTTCTAGTAGATGTTCTCCAATAAAATAGAACAAAGACAATGATTTTCACCTGTTATTCACAAAAAGTTATTCAATATTGATGTAATTAACGCAATCAATGATTTGGTATAGTTAATTAATTATATAATAAAATATTAGAAAATTGAAAAGTTAAATACAAGTTACTAAAAACAATTAGAACGACCCACAAATCTGCCCTCTCATGTGAAAACATATCGGTCCACTTTCCAAGTCGCTTTTCCATTTTCTGGGTCGTCAGTGGTTTTGCGGTTTACTCTTACGTAAAAAAACTTAGATTAAAAATTGAGTTAAGCGTCTATTGAGCCACGTTCCAATAGCGTTGTGATGAGCGGACGTACCCTGTAGTAGTCTGTGCTGTACACGTCTCTGGACATGCCGAAGTCTCCTATCTTCACCAGCAGGTTCTCGCCCACCAGGCAGTTGCGTGTCGCCAGGTCTCGGTGCACGAAATGCTGGGAAGCCAAGTACACCATTCCTGCCGCTATCTGCTGAGCGATGTGGAGCATCTGAGGCTGTGTCAGCTCCACCAGCAAACTCTGCTGTCCGTCAGCCATCAGCACAGCATCGGGTCCATGAGCCCTGACAGACAGACAGAGAGCTGAGCGGTGAGAACATCTGCTGCCGGCAGGGGGCAGCAAAGCGCTTATTAAACCAATCACACACACACACACATACACACGGTGCTAGCAACGCTTAGCCGATAGCATAGTGCTGTACTCACAGGCTTGTCAAGTCAAGTCCAGCAGTCTGTGCTCTTTATTTGTCAACTTTGTTGTCTTTGCTTTCCACAAATTTGAGTGACTGCTGTCTAATGCTTTAGAGCCTTTCATGATTCGAGAGCCAAACTTGACATTGCTGTGAATGTTTGCGGGCCACAACTATTAAACATGGATTTGCTACGTGAGAAAAGAAGTTAAAAATCAATAATCTGCAACTGCATGTTTTACACGCTGTGGCCATTTTTAATTCTTCTTTTTAAAAATGTGGAAAGTTCACTGGAGACAGTTGAGCAAACGTGTTCAGAGGTTTCTGAAGGTCATTATTTTCTAATATTAGCACACAGTCCGAACATTTTATTCCTATTGGACTAAAATCACTAAATGAGCAGGAATATCAGAACAAAACATGTGACACGTCCACGGGCCGCATGTTAGGCATCACTGCTTTAGATCAGACTAGTGCAAAATCTATATTCCAAAGTCTGTTCGTCTCATTCCGTTCATTCTGATTTGATTTTTCATTTCTGAGTCACAGGGAGTTGGAGCAGTTTTGGGTTATGAAGGTAGGACACACACACACACACACACACACACGCAACCAATCACAGAGCAGGAACACATCACACACACAATTCACAACCATGGACAATCGTCCAGACTGCAGGAAACACTGGAGGAATTAGCAGTTACAGTTTCGTTTGTACAGATATCCATAACACATCCAAATTATTATACAACCATTCAAATTTCATGTGCACTGTCCTTCCAAACCTGAGAAATTTGTTGAGGTCTCCGTGTTTCATGTACTCAAAGACCATGATGAGAGGGTCACTCTCCACACACACGCCGTAGAACTTGACGATGTGCTCGTGCTGCAGGTTTGTGAGGAGCTCTGCTTCTCGGTGGAAGTCTGCACGGCCACTTTCGCTGGCTTCCTTAAGAGTCTGCGAGAGAAGGCAAACAGCAACGTGCTTCATTCGTCCTGGTTTCAAGATGTGCAAAAAGTCACGATGATTGCTCGATGAGTGTGATGAGATCTGGATGAAGAGTCTGAGTTGTAAGTGTTGAATACATATTGAATTCACTCTGGAAATCAAGCTCGATTTTGATTGGATGATTAATTGCACATTCAATTGATATTACAACATTTTTTTCAAACAGCTGTTTTGGGACAGTGAACCGCTTTGAGAAGAATATCAATATACTAAGCTTGAGCTTAATTGGCTTGTTTTTGATTGGCCAATGATTTGATCAATTGTCTGAACAAATGATTGATTGATTGATTGATTGGTAGGTTGAATGTATGTATGAATTGTCTGATTGATTCGTGGATTTACAAATGTATTGCCGTTGTATAGGCTAATTAGCTGCTTGATTCATTAAAAGTCTAAATCTGTGAGCAGGTATTCATGCTTATTTATCAATGATTTGACATGATGTTAATGTATTATTTACGCTATGTCGCCACGGACTACAGATCCCATGTTCCCGTTTGTGTCTGCAGTCACGTGGTTCATTGGTTTCAGCTGTTTCTCATTTGTACCTCATTTGCATCATTATTTATGTCTCACCTGTCTCCATGTTCCTTCGATGTTGACACAATGACAATCTTCTTATCAACAAGTTATAGGCTAAATGATTGATTGATTTGTTGATTGATTGGTATTTTGATTTGCTGACCTAAAACATATTTATAACAATATAAATATGTTTTTAGGTCTTGATATGAATGTTGTAGTTGTTTTAATTGTAATTTTTATAGACAACATTGTCACACTTAGTTTAATATTTTGGCACATTGTAAATCAAACAAAAAACAATTTATCATTAGAAGATGAAAACACCCAATGATGGTGTGAAGACACAGCCAAAAGACACTTTAGTGTGAAAAGCGTCTGTGAAGTTCACGCCGTGATAATCAGGAAAGCACATAGAAATATTTCTGTAGCTCTGAGGTTTAGATAAACCGTTCTAATAACCGATCACTAAAAAACCTATTGATTTCTGGAACCAATTAAGAAAGTAGCACATCTCTTAATAATATTTACATGCAAAGCTACATCATTTATAATAATTTTCCATATTTTGACATTTCTCAGCAGACAAATAAATGAAATGAAATACCTTGACAGCAACCAAAATCTTCTCCTGGTCAAGAGCTAAGTTGTAGCATTCTGCTAAGAAGACTTTGCCAAACGCTCCTTCTCCCAGCTCCCTCTTCAGCAGAATGTTGTGACGCTTGATGTGATGGACCACTGAACACAAGAACGCCACAGTTCAAAACACCGAAACGATGAAAAACACTGTCCATGTCAACTTCACTTTGGTGTAAACATTATCTGAAGTATTAATTTTCCTGATATTCAACACCTATCTGTTTGTTTGTTTGTTTATTTGTTTGTTTGTTTGTCTGTCTGTATGTTTGGCTCTCCGCCCATCTAAAAGTAGATACACAGCAATTGTATTTTATATACACACTTCAATGACACATTTTTGAATAAATACAATTTTGAATACCGTATTTTCCGGACTATAAGCCGCTACTTTTTTCCTAGGTTTTGAACCATGCGGCTTATAGAAAAAAGCGGCTATTTTGTGGATTTTTTTTCCACCGCTAGGGGGCAATCGGAATCATCGCGCTTTAATCGGTATCAAAAGACAAAACAAATGCAAAGAAGAATATGCTACTGAAATAAATATAAATATATTA
>MU204310.1:538576-559363 GCA_017309775.1 Paedocypris sp. Pulau Singkep
CACACACACACACACACACACACACACACACACACACACACACACACACACATAAGAAAAGTAGAAACTCCACCTGGACTAGATGTTGTATCTGTTTTAGAAGAAAGCAAAATAGAAAGAAAATAGAAAATATGTTACTTGTTTATTGAAAAAGTATTAACTCCAGCTCTACTGAATATACATTTTTCTTATTAATATTAACCATTGAATTATAATTAAATGTTATTTGTTTTGCTTTTTTTTTTATAAAAAAAGATAAAGACTTACCGTAGTAGAAGATTCCCTCTGAGAAAACAGAAAGTCACAAATATTACATTAGTTCTACAATGATTGTATAGCAAACAAATTTAGCAGGCTAAAAAGTTTCTAATTTTTAAGGAAAAAATAAGTAATAAAAAAGGACAATAACAAACCCAAGAAATTAAGAAAACATCAAGAAGTAAATGTTGAAAGAAAAAGAGAGAGTGTATCAGAAAACAAAACAAACCCGAAAAATAAAGATAGTAATGAAAACACCTGGAATGAATTAAAAAAAAACGAAAGAACAAAGTTTAAAAAAAATTTAAAAAATAGAAATGAAAAAAGGAAAAGGACAAACAAACTAAAGTATGAAAAGAATAGCAAATTTAATGGAAGACAGAAAGAAGAAAGGAAAGAAGGAAAGAAAGAAAGACAGAAAGAAGGAAGGAAAGAAAGAAAGAAGGGCAGACTATTATTTTGTGAGACCTGTTCCTGAGTGGTCCACCTCTGGCATGGGCATGAAATGTGCGGAGACGTTCCCGCTGTTCTCTCCAAACTCATTGCTGGCCACCAGCGTGTACAGGCCGTTGTGGATGTGCGTGGGGATGACCAGCTGCAGACAGCCGTGGTACGCCGTGTTGGTGATTTCATGGATCTCGGTCCTGATGTAGGCGTGCTCCTCCAGCAGGTTCCCCTCATGGTACCAGCGCAGCTCGGGCTTGGGGTTTCCTGTCACAGTGAAGGGGATGCACCAGTCCTGGTTCCTCTCGGGCTCATACAGCTGCACAGAAGTGGGGGGAACTGAACCGGGGCAAAAAAAAACAAAAGTGGGGAAGTAACGAAGCATAGAGTCATCATAGAGAAAGGTGAAGATTCTTCCATACTTGGCGATACTGATGGTGGAGAGTGTGGGACAGTACAGGAGCACACGTGAACCATGACACAGCTACAAAAAACGATGACGAAAGGCAAAACGTTTTAGGTCGTGCTAATCAAACATCTACGCACAAATCAGCCAGATGAAGCTCCAGCTATTGTTCCAAATCCATACAGGTTGTAAAATCCTGCCTTCTAGAAAATCGAACCCACAATGTTGGTGTTGCAAACACTAACCGGAATCGGGAAAGCCACATTTGAATAATAAAAATGGAATCGAATGCAAACAATATATTATATATATATTCACTCATTTATTAATTGCAGTTCTGTAAAAACACAGCTTTACGTAACGTCGCGATCATTTATAACTAGCAGACCTGCTAAACATAAAAGACGAGTAGAAAATAAAAGTCTAGGACCTGATGAATTTGTTGTCTAATGTTTTTCCAGTAAATTGTAAATTTTACATTTTTCAATATACTGTATTGTCTTAACATTTATCGTCATCATAATCTTTCCTAAAGCATTTCCTAAAGTTTCACTTTTCCAAAGTTCTAATAAAATAAAAAATTAAAAAATACTACAACTTCAATTACTGTGTTTTCCTAAAACAAGACCTAGATTGACCGTTTTGTATCTGGCCTAATAAACCCTTCAAAAGGGTAATCTTTTAGAGGAAAACAAAATATACAAGGACTAACAATTTGCTTATGTCGTCGATGCTGCTACGCCGTAGTATTTTAACATTTCTACAGTATGGTTTGAGTAAAAGAGTCTGAGTGAATGAACGGAACGGCTCTCACCATGCACAGGCGATCACGGCGGCTAATGTGGTGAACATGTGCTGGTGAGGACACGACACACTGAGGGGACAAACGCTGAGTCCTTACAGAGTATGTTCAAGAGGACGGAGGCTTCGGTCTGGCCCACGATGTTCTCCGCACTACAGGTCAGCTCTCGGCCGTTGTCGCTAGGCGAAAGCTCTATGAGAGTCAGCACAGACTGCATCTCCACTCGACTAATCTGCAGGAAAGAAACAGCAATCCGTCAGATTATAATCCAATCATAATTCTCCAATCTATTCAGGGTCAAACTCAATGACTTAAAATACTTGTCTATACCATGACAATATCCTGTCAAAATTATGAACAAGTAAATACAAAGTGCTTTTAAGGAACTTCTATATATACAATTATAGTTTAAACAAGGAAATGCAGCGGACCCACTTCATTATGGGTTTTGTAGTTTGTGAACTTTTACATCTAACTTAAGGAAAATTAATTCTATAGCCAAGCCTTTCACATACTCAGCAGCTTTTTCCCTTGTCACTAGAAGCATTTTGTATTGCATGTCATCACCCACTGCAATGAAATATCAAGGTTTTCAATGCAATGCTTTTACAAGATTTGACTTGACCACAACTACCAATCCAGCTAATTGTCTAATTATCCTGATCATTCAATTACTAATTCTCCATCTTAGTGAGCCACAGCTGAATACAAACCATAGTCAAGGATTCTGCTCTCATTATTTGAATAGTTGTTATAACTGTTATATTCACAGAAACGCATTCACAGGATATATATGGATTTCACAGGAAATATATTCACAGGATCGCTGAGCTCTGGTACCTCGTGGCTGGTCATGAAAGGAGGCCGGTCACTGGAATTCAGGCTCCAGGAAACCTCGGGGGTCGGCGCTCCGGAGACACTGCACATCACTGTGGCATCACTGCCAGCCATCTGATTGACCACAGCAGGGATGACCTCTACACGTGGGTAATCTGAAAGAGAAAGACCATTCAGTCCATACAAATGGGACTTGGGCTAAAGTTCAAGTTCAGGGCATTTGTAGGGCGCTTTTTGCAGTTACAACTTTCTCAAAGCGCATGTGTGAAAATGTAAAAAAGATTGATGCATTTTATTCATTTGTTCGTTGGTGTTAAGATAATGGCTGTGACCAGCAAGCATATATGCCACAGTGGCCACGTAAACAAAACCTTGGGTAGAACCCGGCTCACTGGTATTCTGAGTATGAGAGGCAAACTGCTGAATTGTAAAGAATAAAAGTCAAGTGAGTAAAGTGATTGCACCAGGCGACGTATCAAAATAGTGATGGGCATTTAAACTGTATGGACGCAGGTTAAGTGAAGTGGTGAAGTAACACAAACAAACCCGGAGCATGCGGAGGTCAGTGTCTTGTTCAAGGACACTCAGTTGTAAAACCCACCAGCAGAGTGTGTTATTTTTATATATATTTATTATATGTACGTATATATAAGTAATATACCACATATATGTACACTACTTTAAGTATATATATATATATATATATATATATATATATATATATATATACTTAAAAAATCCTCATGGTTCAAAACAATCTGAGGTTCATACCACATGAAGGAAAAGTAATTCGCGAGAGGGCTTCAGCTCTCCCTCCCTTCTGCAGACACTTCAATCCCTCTTTCTCACTGTCGTCCACCCAGACCTTGATCCAAAAGTTCTCACATACACACTGTAAAGGATTCCCGGAGAGCAACCTGCAGTCCAAAAACACGAACAATGATACTTCTTATAGTCTAAACACTTGCAGACGTTACTAAAAAAGACTTACAAAGTTGACATGTTTGAAAAACGAATTGCCGTCCATGATAGTGTGGATAAGTTATTGTCTCTGAGGTTCCTACAGGCGCAGAAGAAAGGCACAGAGAAAAAGTCATGAAAATCCACACAATGATGAAAATGACTCACTGATAGAAAACTCAACAACTCACAGATACTGGAGTTTGGAATTGTTGAAGAACGCCGCTGGAGAAACATTCGTCAGTCGAGAATTGATCACAGTTCTGCGCAAACACAGTAGTAATGACTTTCACAGAACATACACAAGCTGTATGCTTTTCTTGAAACCTGTTACTCACAAATTCCTGAGATTTGAGTAGAACTTCATATGATCTTCATTGATTGTAAATAGCATTCTCTGATTTGCGATGAATCTGGAAAAATACAAGAAAAGATGTTATTGTAAACTTAGATGTAAACTTAAAAAATAAGTTTTCATTCAAAGTGAGCGACTGTCATTTGTGCTTTTAAATGCACAACTATTTCGAAATAAAACGCAACGAAGAAAACAATCACAATTCGGTTGTACAAAAGAAAATATTTGACAAGAACTGTGACAACCTGTGTGCTCAGGAGAGGAAACCATCACACCACATTCGGCTTTCAGAGGAGTTAATAAAGATGTGCGCGTCGACTAACACAAGCCATGATTTCACTACGCGCACATGCCTGAAGTGGCTCCGCCGAGCCGTCGCCGTGGAAACGGAGTGACATATTTGCGTGGGAGCCGGAGCTACTGCTCTGCGGAAACGCTCCACTCCACAAACCACAGCGGCCGCGCGAAGACGGACGCGTTTATCCTCAACTCCTCCAAAATCCGGGAAATTGTTGAAGTCAGGTCCTGAAGCATATACCGTATAATTGTATTATTTCCGACAGAGCCATTTGACGCCCTGTTCATCTGAACGCGAGCAGATCCATCACCGAACAGACGTGACGTGCGTCTCATTGACTTGTACTTTACTTTGATTCACTAGCCATTTTACAGTGCACATTACCCGCGTAATACGGTAATGCATGCCGTTATATCACATTAAAATAGCGGGTGAGTGAACAAATGCACTAAACGCTTCAAGCCTTTGGATAGCTGTGGAGTTTAAAATCACAACAAATTGTCGTATCGGCTCACAGCTGCAATGGATGTTGAATTGAATTTTTGACAATTGCTGGAAAAAAAGGTTTTGTGGGTCGGCCTTTGTCGCTATTTAATATATACTACAATATATGTATATACACGGCATATATGACACACACACACACACACACACACACACACACACACACACACACACACACACACACGTATATACATTAAACACGCCGCCATTTTTCTCAATAAACACCACATAGTGCATCCAACTTTTCATGGCCCTCAAAGAATTTCGGAATCTTCCCTCACACCCTCGGAATCCACACTCCTCACGCGCGCCCCGCACGCTCGCAAACACGCACACTCGTGTTTTTTTTTTTTTTCTTTCCCCCACGCACGCATCTGTGAATCGGGAGCGTGGCTCGCGGTAGATTCACAGCTAAGCACTCCACTTACATGTCCGTGATGTTCTCCATGTCAGACTCCGGTAGTATGAGCGGAAAATCCTCGATTCCTGGATCTTGATCGATACACGAGATCCTCGATGCATTGCAAAAGCACGACACAGGACACGCCGAGCCGAGCCTCAGAAGCCCGAATAAAAAGCCACACAATCCCCAACGAGCCATTCCGTGGACCTTGGCGCTCATCGCAGGTTCAGTGCGTGTGTTCGGCCAGGTGTCGTATTAAGCCTCGTATTATTTTTTCAGCAAATCCGAGATGAGACAACGATGCTGTGCACTGCGCAAAGACGTCGTCATGAAGTGGCCTAACCTAAACAAGGTGATAAAGCAAATTCTGTGGAGTGGAATTCTGCTGTCTGGCTTCTTCCTCCAGACGCGGTGGTAAAGCGTGTGGCCGCAGGCTGTGTGTCTCTACAGGCTGCGGTGATGACGCTGACGCCTCACATCCAACGCTGCTGCATGGGAAGAAAACAAGCTAGACGTCGAGGAGCGTGTGCGCGCAGCGCGTACCTGCGAGCGAGCGAGCGAGCGAGCGCCTATTGATTATAGCGACTGCGTGCACCTCGGCCGCCGCTTTAATCACATGTTAAAGATATTAATTGATCATCATAGCTGTCGATTTTAACGAGCTTCTGTTTTACCGCGGAATACAAAGACTGAGGTCCTCGGTGGAAAAAAAAATGCATACAGCGGTCGATTTTGAAGTAAAACCCCAACGGAGATGGCATGGTGTGGTCAAGCGTGATTTAAACCTGGTAGTGTAGTTATTGTTCATTTCAGGCTATTGGATGGTTATTGGATGTATCGCAGCGCTTTTTTCTGTTTTGTCGGCTGTATAGGGATTCCATCGTTTTTTTTTTTTTATCTAACACCAACTTCACGAACTGCTAGAGTGTGACGTACTGTTTGACGCACGTCAAACATACGTCTATCTATCTATCTGTCTGTCTGTCTGTCTGTCTGTCTGTCTGTCTGTCTGTCTATCTATCTATCTATCTATCTATCTATCTCCTTGGGCAAGACACTGAACCCCACATGCCCCCCGGGCGCCGCACTGTGTGGCTGCCCACTGCTCCGAGTTCGTGTCGGATGGGTTAAATGCAGAGAAAAAATTTCCCCACTGAGGGACTAATAAAGGTTGAATTATTAGTATTATTATTATTATCTATACATCTATCTATCTATCTATCTATCTATCTATCTATCTATCTATCTATCTATCTATCTATCTATCTATCTATCTATCTATCTATCTATCTATATATATATATATATATATATATATTTTTTTTTTTTTATAAATCCGTGTCTGTCTTCATTTTTCCCTCGTTCTCTCTGTCTGTCTATCATTTTACACGAGCCGAATAAATAATAAAACGTTTTATCTTTCTCCGTAGGGTGGCAGCAGTGTCTCTAAATATCTGACTATACTTTTTTTTCCCAATATACCAATACTGTTTTTTTAAGCACGCATACCATTATAAATATCCAAAAATACGTTCCATAATCGATATAATGTGACTCACGTTCCATTGTCAAATGAAACGCAACATTGAAAACTGCTTAATCCTGATGATGAACAACGGGATATTGTAGTGTATTTTATAAGCGCGCACCTCCGTTGCTATGACAACCGCTTACACCGCGTAGGCAACCGATAGGAGGCGGGGTTTGTGACTATAGCTGACAGCCCTATTGTCCAATTACAAGCGTCAATTTGTTTTGCAAATAAACGTAACCAATAGACTTCAGCCTTTCTATTAGAGTAGAACCAATAACGACGCACGGAACTACACGTCAAACAACATTGGAAGCGAGGTACATCGCGCAGACACATCGGGCGATATATGTTGTGAAGGACGGCTGTGTGCAGGTTGGTTGCGTTTATTGAACTACAGTATATTCATTTTGTAGAAACTGTTAAGATTAATGGTTTATTTCGAAAATGTTTTGACCAATTTTTATGGGATCATAAACTTGCTCTGGCGTGGTTAAATTTGGTGGGTATATTTCCGATGCATAAAATCTCAAAGTGGCGTTTTCTGATGTTTAAATATAAATCGAACGGCTGTTTGAACAAATTCGCAATACACCGTAGCATAATACGAGACAAATAATAAAACGGCAATATTTTAACTCAGAAAATCACGCCGTCGTTCTGCTTAAAACACGAGCGGTGTCAAAAAAATCAATGCAATTTTTGCAACGTTTGAATAAGCCAGGTCTTCAAGTTATAGCGATGGTTATAGTTTGAATGTAACGACATGCATTTGAAAGGTTTATCAGTTGTGACTTGTACTGTAATGGTTACTGTAATCGCAGCGCTAGCAAGCTAATTGCTAACCATGCACCATTTTGAAACATTGGGCCTCGGCGCAGCCATTAAATACAGTTTTTAACGCATATTTATTTGTCTGTACTGTAATACTGTCGTTAATAGTAATCGCCTGATTCAGTGGTCTCAACGTTTTATTACTCTTGATCTCGTCTTTGCGTTCGTTGAATTTTTCCACTACAAAGTGTTGCTTGTGCTTTCGAACGAAATGTAATTTTATCAGCACAAAACTAATAGCGAAAAACCATTGTCTATGGTAGTTATTTATTGTTTCTTCTGTATTAAAATATGTTATTCTTAACCATTTCTTCTCTTCCCTTCCGTTTGATTGTTTTTGCCTTTACGTGTCTGTATTTGGTGATGTACTATTATCTGTATGTCTGGCTCAACTGACATTACGTCTTTTTGAATTAATTTGATTAGATTATCATTTTGGTCTTATTCTAAAATGAGTTAATCTGATTTTGTTGGTTTGGCCTGGCAGAGAGAAAGCTATTGTGATGCGCATAACAGGCAATACTATGTACGTCGATATACATCGATATACATCGATATCACCAATGTCTGTACGTGTTTAATGTATTATCAGCTCAGAATTCGAGTGATCATCAGTTGACCGTCACATACATCACTGTCACAGACTTGTGAAAATCTCAGTATAGAATTTGCCTTAACATTGTTCACTATCAATAAAAAAAATGGATATTCTTTCAGATTACCCTGCCAAGAACGGCCTGTTCCAGTTCCACTGCTGACAACCATGGAGACAGAAATCGAGCAGCAGGATGATGAAACCACATTCAGTAACACTGACACTAATGGTAAAGCATCTAATGGCCATTTTAGGGTGGTTTCTCAACCTTTTGTGCTCCAAATATCCATATGTGTGTTTTAAGAACAACGGTTATTAATATGCTAAAGGACCTTTCATTTTAAAGTGCGTCACAGTATGCCATTAGAATCGTCCTATGTCTAATGACTTCTCTTGTGGAAGTTTTTTTCTTCCTTAATTCTCATTTGGCCCATTTCAAGTGCTTTAATGAATGCTCGTGGGTCAGAGTTCTTCTTACTTCTCAGGTAAGCGACCAGCTGAGGACATCGATGATGAGCAGACATTCAAACGCTCACGTAACGCTGACGAAATGGTGGAGCTCCGGGTACTTCTCCAGAGCAAAGTGAGTGTCTTCACACAGACAACGCTGTTCTTCTGCGATCGTCAAGCCTTCTCACGTTCTTCTCGTGTTCTCAGAATGCAGGTGCTGTGATCGGAAAGGGAGGGAAGAACATTAAAGCTTTGCGCACCGACGTGAGTACACGTGGCCTAACTGCTAATGGTTTTTACAACGCTCTACAAATACTTTGCCCGACTGTTTGCATGAAAAATGAACAATTGAAAGTTTCCTAAATGGAAAAAGGAGTGCACCCATTGAGCTGGTGTATAAAGCGCACAGCACCAATCTCACGCCTGACCTAAGGGCAGCTCGCTAGACATACTCTCTGAAGTGTGACTATTCCATTTCCAAAATGTGTTTTATCTTCTCCACTTCGGTGCAAATACAGAGTCTTGATTTTTGAGCTGACCCACAGATCTCTGTGAGCCGCTGTTGCCCAGCGGCTTTTGCGTTAAAAAGATCTGTCCAGTTCAGTTTTTTTTTTAAATCATATTTGGACAGTAGATTAAGTTCAGCCTTGTTTTCAATTAAAATGTATTCCTTCTCCCCCTCTTCCCTTTCCTTTACTTTTTGTTTTGTTTTTGGCCACCTTCCTCTGTTGCCCATGTACTGGATCGACTTGCCCCTCCTGCGTTGCCCACCTTGATGTTGGTCCAACCTCCGCCCCTGAACGCCCGCCCGCCCACCTGACACCCTGGTTGGCCCCGCCCATAAATGTGCCCTTCCTTAAACGGGCACCTTACTTGACATCATGTGATTGAATGCCCCTGCCCAATGCCAACCTCCACGGCCAATGCAGTTCAATGCCAGTGTATCAGTCCCAGACAGCAGTGGCCCAGAGCGGTATGTCCCACCAGTTATTGCCTCACTGCCTGATTAGAAAGAGAATACATGTCTTGATAACCTGCCTTCTGTTTCAGTTTAACATGTTCACACATATAGTCCCCTTCCCCTTTTCTGGAAGCTGTTGTTTGTATATATACATATATAGTTATGATATATACCATACATTTAGTATATATGTATATACAAACATATAAATATATTATTTATTTATTTATAATGTACATTTTTTTTCTTTGTTTGTATTTTTAGTGCTTTCTATTCTGACATGCCCATTAAGTCTCAAAATATATTTTACAAACTTTTCTAAATATTGCACAATAACTTGGATATAGTCTCTAATGATTGGTGGGTGGACTAATGCATTCAACATTTAATGTGTTTTAAATCCCTCCATCCCCCAAATTGTATCCTGAACATAAACCAATCAGATCATTTAGAATTATCTTTCATTTCAATTGTCACGTACACTCTGTTTGACGAACGTCTTTTTAATAAAATTGATAAAATCTTTTTTTTTTTTTTTTTGATAATTCAATCAAGATATAGTTTCTTCATATATTATATTGTTGTTGTCGCATATATCATTTTTTCCCCCCTATTTTTTCCTATTTGTCATTTTGAACCGTTGGTTACAAATGGCCGGAAATATTTTTAACCCATAATATTACATGTAATGACATCACATAGTCAATCTTTCCCAAATCTACATGTTTGTTTTAAATGCCCATTTTAATGTATTGTAAATAGAAATACACACATGTTTTTATTGTCTCATCTACATGTTAATTAGGGGTGTAACAAGTGTTCTAGAGTTTCACGTTGTTTAGCTTTTACTGAAGTTTCATTTACTCGATTGGATGCGGATGATAAGAAAAAAATAACCTTACGGTTACAGAACAGATTATAAACACGGAGAATGAAAGTTTTTTTGATGCATAATACTGAAGCCACTGTGATAGAAGCTTCTAGTTTAAACTGATGGGCTTCATCACAACACTGTATTACCGACTGGCACACAACTGTGGTTGCCATGCATTCAGTATTCCAGACACGCTTAATAAATCTCACTCCACCAGAAGGATTAAATACTCTCGTTAGCGTTAGTCAATTGCCCAAACACGTAAGAAAAGTTGAAAAAAGAAAAGAAAAAGAAAATTCCAAACCAGATTTAATTTTAAGTAGAAGATTTAAGTAGAAGATTCTTAAATTCTTTATTAACATGTGTATGGGCAGAAGAAATGTTAAACATAGATCTGTTATTTGATGTTAAATTTGATATATATATATATATATATATTTTTTAATTTAATCCAAAAATTGTTACATTTATTGTATTGTGAACGCAATTTTTATATTCATGTTTTTAAAATTTGATTTTTATAATAGGTTCATTATTATTCTACTTTTTTTTTAACAATGAATTAAACTTTTTTTTCAGCTGTTTCAAAAATGGTATTTTTTGTGTGGTGAACATGCTGTGAAGATTCCTGTCCTGAGCTGAGTGTATTGTTACACCCCTAACCCAAATCATGTTTTTTTTTACTGTACTAAGGGTCTTTATTTGATAAGGTACTGAGCATAATTTTTCTGAAATGGTAAAGATACTTTTATTTCAAACACTTGCTCCTTTCAGATTCTGAGTTCCACTTCCTCACTGCTCCCAACATTTCTGTCCATGACTCTGATCGCAGTTCTCTGTCACTCATTGCTCTTGTGCTTCTTCTCTCTATGGTTTTTATTTTTCATTTTGTCGACTCGAATGACAAGCTCATCCTCTGTAAAAAATCTCCCATTTTCGCATCTCCCCTTTCTTTTGGCTTCTCCGAGTCTTTGTTCAGCGTCTCTCTCTGACTAGTGGTTGTGAGGACGCAGTGGCCTTGTGGCCCCATAGAGAGATTTTCAGCAGACGTTTCATATCGCTTTCCTCAAATGTTCTGGCTGTGGGGATAGTGGTAAGCCGGCCTGTCTTCTTCCACGTTCTTATTCTCTCTCTCTCTCTCTCTCTCTCTCTCTCTCTCTCTCTCTCTCTCTCTCTCTCGCTCTTTTTCGCTTGTTTTTGTTTTCAGCCATAGTTTACCTTTTTAGTCTCTTTATCCATCCATCCTTTCTCCGAGGCCTGGATTGACTGAATGTGAGTGTGTTGGACCCGAGTGAGACACCGAGCATGGCTGTTTCCTGTATCTTAGCACATGCGTCCAGCAGCCCTGTGTTTTGATTTCTCAAGTCTTCCCGTTCATTGCACAGTTTTAAATGGCTGGCGTCGTGGGTTAATGTTTTCTATACATTTTTGTTTTGGTTTTGTCTTTTATTTTGCTTTGTGACGCAGTATCCTGAGTGTGAGTGCAGATATAGAGACCATTGGTGATATTCTGTTGAAGATCATCCCCACATTAGAGGAGGTACGTACGAGCCTGGTTTCATATAGACTACACGCAGGAAGCCATTATAGTAGATGTTTATCTTTCACATACTGCATTTGATAAGCATATGTACTTTTTAGTGACATTGAAGTATTGAAACTACCAAGTAGGATCTTTAAATGTGTCAAGCACATATTCCTGGAGTGCCCTGTTTTTAGAACCATGAGACTTAAATCAATGGAAGTCTTGTTTCTTAATGCTTGTCCATCAAAGATTGTTGGATTTTTGTCAAAGAAACATATCGTCAAGTTTATTTGAATATTTTATGTATATTTTTACGGAAATGTTTTATATGAATTTTAACTTTGCATGATACAATCTGGTATGCTTTTCTGTACATAATTTAAAATTGTATATCACCAAGTAGGCTAGCGTATACAATTAAAAATATTATTTATTTTAGATATCATTAAATGTGGTAATTAAAGTGAACGAAACGTGTCATTGAATGAGAAATAGATTGTGTGTGTGTGTGTGTGTGTGTGTGTGTGTGTGTGTGTGTGTGTTTTCTTTCATCGTTTCCCAGTATCAGCACTACAGTGGGACCGACTTTGACTGCGAGTTACGTCTGCTGATTCATCAGAGTTTGGCTGGAGGAATTATCGGAGTCAAAGGTGCCAAGATCAAGGAGCTGAGGGAGGTAAGTGATGAAACCACCCGTGCAGGGAACCAGTCTGTATAAATCAGAACTAAGCAGGGCTTTTCTGTTGGACCAGAATACACAAACCACTATCAAGCTGTTCCAGGAATGCTGCCCTCATTCTACGGACCGTGTGGTGTTGGTCGGTGGTAAACCTGAACGTGTGGTGGAATGCATCAAGGTCATTCTGGAACTGATTTCAGAGGTGAGGTATCCCAGTGCTGTGTGAAAAGTCTTGCTGGAAATACTTTGTAATGTTATAAACACTGAGCTTATTTATATGGTATGTTGAGGTTTCCAATAAAATGACTGGAACTAAACTTGAACTCTGATATCCATCCGTCTGTCCATCCATCTGTCCATCTCTTTCTCACAGTGAGCTGCCACCTCTCTCAGCATCTCTGGGCTTGAGGTGGGGCACACTGTCACACATCTATGGTCAATTTTCTAATGCCTTTTTTGGACTGTTGGAGGAAACTGGAGACCCACACATGCACCAGAGACCGTGACTGACTCAAACTCACACACACACGGATTCTTCATCCTGTGAGGCGGTAGCGCTACCCACTGCTCCACCACGACGCCCCTGTAGCCGATTCTTCAAACGCTTCATCGGGCCAGATCCTGAAAGACGTGCAAGAAACCACTGTATTATAACCCAGTCTCTTTTTGTTCTCTTCTCCAGGCTCCTATTAAAGGCCGCACTCAGCCGTATGACCCAAACTTCTATGACGAGACCTACGACTACGGCGGCTTCACCATGCTGTACGAGGAGAGAGGGCGGCGGCCTATGGGTGGGTTCCCCATGCGAGGGCGGGGAGGATTTGACCGGATGCCCCCCAGCCGTGGCGCTCGCCCTTTGCCCCCATCCCGACGGGACTATGATGATTTGAGCCCTCGGCGTGGACCGCCCCCACCCCCGTCGGGAAGAGGAGGGCGTGGCGGAAGCAGAGCCAGAAACCTGCCTCTGCCTGCACCACCTCCTCGAGGGTGAGCAAGTCCTGCTGTCGAGCTCAATAGACTTGACATCACAACTGTTTGTTCTGTTTGCACATGTGTTTGTCTTCCCCAGTGGTGATCGGTTTTCCCACCAGAGCTATCACAGCAGCATGGACGACAGACCAAAGTAAGGAACAGTAGCTGCATTCACTTTTCTTCAATCTTTTGTCATTGCACAAGAATCTTCTTCACAAGTAGCGTTGAAGGAGCGTTTCAGACAAAATATTAAACTGATCTTCCACGTTCTCAATGGACAGCGGTTCCGAGCAGACCCAGCCCCACTCCACTCAAACTTAGCATATCTCTTTCGCTTGAGTACAAATGGTTTTGGGACTCTGATTGGTCAAAGCGTGTCCATCGCAAAGCTGGTCCCCACCCACCACCATCCCCACCCACCACCACGGGTCCTGAAACTAAAATTGGCAGATGGATTTTGCAGATATAAAAAAGGTTACAGAAGATTTAAAAGGATTTTTCTTTACGTCGTTACTTTTACGTTACGTGATTAAACATAAAGCAAAGACTTGCTGTTTGACTTGATGTTCAGGGTTACAATTTTTTAAATAGTATTATTATTATTATTATTATATAATATTATTATAGTATTTTTAAAAAAATCGTGGTCTTTATTCTAAGCAAAAAAAAATTTGTGATTTTCATGTAATCAATCTTCTTTCTTCTGGGGTAAAAAATCTTGTGCCAAAACACTCAGTGACCAATTCAGAGTTTCCATATAGACAGACTGACATACAAGCCGAGTGGGACAGTGGGGAAACTAGTCGAGAGTGGGAAGAACACACCTTTGGATTATTTTGAATGAAAAAATTAGACCCATTTTTAGGTTTTAGTTTTTAAACCAGGGACTTTTGCAGACACAGGTAAAATATTTCAAATAAATATATTTTTTAATGGTATCAAATATACAATGTCTGTTGTTTTTATTCTTGGTTTCCATTAAATTGTTGATGGGAATATAGGTTAATTGTAAAAACCATGGGTTAATGTAAAGGTGGTTGTTTTTCTCAGCTCTGACCGTAGGGGGCGCCCTGCAGATCGCTACGACAGCATGGTGAGTCACGCCGCAGATCTGCCTGCATTATTACATTATATTGTGATTAAAATTAAAATATAAATATGTAATTAAAGTCATAATGACTTTGACAAATGAACTGAATTCAATTGATAAATTGTATGTTTTAAGGTTATGAGCTTTCTTGTCAGACCAAAGGTCTTTTAACATACAGTATGTTTAATTGTGTTTTCTTATTTTTAATCCTAAATGTTGTCCAAAACTGTAAATATATTATTGCAAGTTCTATTTTAGAGACGTTATATTCATGTAATGTATGGTAACGTGTTGTGTACTACAGATTCAGTAGATTTGTGTTTTATTTTTGTGATGTTATTAGTTTCCGGTTCGTATTTCTAATTGATTTAATATTTATTTTGAGCACACAAACGTTCTGCTTGACCTGGAATCGGCGTGTTCTTTGTACTGACACGTGTTTTGTCTCCCATCCTGACAGAGCGGCGGCGGATACGGTGAGTTCCTCAGCCTCGCCTCAGGCAAACCCTTTCCCCTGTTCTTCACTCTCCCCGCTTTCCTCTTTCTGTGTCTTTCACTATTGGTTAATCCGTTTTGTTCAACTTCCATTTTCTTTTTTTTATTTCCTGTTTGATCTGAAGATAATAATTCTTCTTGGGAACCTTTCCAGTCTGGTGAGTGTGTGGAATGACATGCTGGTGAACTTCATTTCGAGAAGGAGACAGTGACATCACTGGCTAAGTTTGGATGAAGGATGTTGTCTTTCTTCTTCAGGGGGCAGAGGGTCTTACGGTGACATCGGTGGGCCTGTTATTACAACACAAGTGACCATCCCTAAAGATGTGAGAGACTCTCTGTCATCTGCACGCACAGCTAATCATTGAAATAAATGATATTGATAATTATGTAAATAAATCGAACTAAGACATTTTTATTGAAGCGGCTTTATTTCCAACTGAAATCTGTGGTTTGTCTGTTGCGGATTTCTCATTTTTGATTTGCCATAAGCTTCACATTTTAATAATTTCGTGTGATTTTGGCAGCTTGACAAAGTGACCTGGCTGTCTAAATGTTGTTTAATTTCTATACTCTCTCATGCTGGCTGTTTAGAGCGTGAAGATTTGTCTTGTTTAGGAACCGCAAACGAGTTTCTTGTATTTTTTCGTACTTATGTTCTGAAGAGCACACAATGATCTTTGTGTGTTTTATTTATTAAATAAAGAAGCAAAGCATTTTGTTTAATGAATGGGTACATAAGTCTTACCCTTTCATACTTTGCCTAGGCATCGTAAAGAATAATGGGCACATTTCATACCAAGTGTGGAATCTCCGGATCTGAACAAGCTTTTATAACGACCTGCATTTCAACCACTCGGAAGCGTTGTTACTTTACTTTACTTTACAGTCATTTGGCAGACGCTTTTATCCAAAGCGACTTTTGTTACTTCTGTCATATTTATCTTGGACGATGACCAAGTTTTGTTTTTTGCGCTTCTTTGTGGCCATTTATTAACATTTGCTGAACGTAACAGAATGTGTTTGTTTCTTCCATCAGGAAAACAAAAGTATTGTAATTGTAGTTACCTATTGAAGAGTCAGGAGAGTTGTTACTTTTTGTGGTCATGGTAATCTAGGTGTTGTTGACCACATTCTCGTGTGTAAACTGATGGTGGTGATGGTGGTGTTTCTGGCCGAAATGAACTGGTTTCACAATCTGCTGTTGCCAGACATTTTATAGAACGCTTAGGCAATGTGTGAAATTCCACAGGATTCATACTTTGCCTGAACCGTTTGGTCAAAGTAATTTCTCACGTTGCCAGTAACGTGTGTTAAAGTGGATCTTGTTCAGATTCAAATTATCTTCCGCTGCTATTTGTTATCACGTACATGTTTCCGTGTTCATTTTGAACAAGGATTTCAGTGAATGCACCGGTGTGTGTGTGGTTGGAAGAATGAGAGGGTTACGTCTGTGGAGTGTCGTTCTAATCTTTTAGAGTGTTTTATGGCTTCAGAGACCAGGGCTGCTGGGTACGTTGAGATTCTTCAGAAATACGGATTGTGTATCGATCCAAGAACAGGTGGAACATTTTCATGAACACCACTGCTAGTTAATCAGAGCCCATCCAGCGACGCCTTCTGGTCCTGTCAGCGCACAGATCACCAGCGCGAGGGCATCGTTTTATCGTGAAGTGCACAACAATCGATATGCCCCAGCAGTTAGTATTCACAATCGTGTGGAAAGTGGCATCATTGCGTCTTACTGTTTCCTGGTGGAGCAGGGGATGAGAGTGTGTGCCAGCATGTGCTTGAGGTTGGCACCGTCAGGAAAGCCTTGCTGTGATCAGAGCTCCAACCTTCTGTCGTTTCTGAGGCATCACGCCGTTCCCACAGGCTGTGTTCATGTCCACCTGAGCTGGAGTGAAGATGGAGACCGATACTGTACAGAATCCTCCGCTTTCATTGGCCAGGACAGAATGCACCACAGTGGTTAAAACAATGTGTGCTTTTATTTGCACACGTAATACTGCGAGTTAGTGAACACTTTCATTCATATTGTTCACCACATCACTCTCGTGCGTTCTAGCTGGCCGGCTCCATCATTGGCAAAGGCGGACAGAGGATCAAGCAGATTCGGCACGAGTCGGGAGCATCTATTAAAATCGATGAGCCACTGGAGGGTTCGGAGGACCGGATCATTACCATTACTGGCACGCAGGACCAGATCCAGAATGCACAGTATCTATTACAGAACAGGCAAGTGTAATGCATCACTGTTCCCAGACCAGCCTTACCCAGTGTGCACTGGAACTGAGGCAGCACCAGAGTCTGCGCTACATCCTAGTTCACTTTTTATTAGTCAAACATCAGGGTCTCAAACTCTTTATTGTCAAGCTGAAAAATACTTAGAACTGTATATCTACTGTAGTTACTCTCTTATAAGACCAGGTGATTTTTCCTCAAGATTTCGGGCTCAAACCTGGCGGTTCCGTCTTGTAGACGAGGTCTATAGTCATAGAGAAAGGTTTACTCAAAAATGTCACCAAAAATAAGCAACAGAGACACACGTACGCTGTAATTAAATCAACTGTCATAATATGAAACAAATAAATCTTTCAGGAAACGGGCTTTCGTTTTCCCTATAATGTCATATTGGTTAGCACAATGCTATAGGATCAAGATAGTGCCAAAAAGATTCCCATTTAATCCGATACAATGCATCCACAGAGAAAAAAAAACAAAATTAGCGAAGACACGCCTGAAACCGAAATGCTGTATATGAAACATTTTCCAACATTTTCTTCTCAATTCTATTTTTTTCTGTTTTCTTTCTTTACCCGGTTTCCTTTCTTCCAACTTGTAACAGATCTAAACAAAACTAGGTGAAGATAGGCTCTTGCTTTATACGCGTCTTATAAGCGAGTAATTACAAAAATGCCAATTTCAATGATGTGGTATAGAGGACACCAGACGCAAGCAGCTTTTATCAACATGTTATTACAACCCAGTCCCCTAGAAAAACATCGTTTTGAACGTTTGAATTGCTGTGAAACAACTAAAAAGATATATATATATATATATATATATATATATATATATATATATATATATATATATATATATATAGGAATTTACTATCACATTGTGCGACACAAGCAGTTACGTCTGTTAAATCACGCGTGACACTGCAGCTTCAGGAAGTGATGTGGCGTCTCTGTCCCTTTAAGAAGCAACGGAATCGTGACTTTTACACACTTTTACTGTAGCGCACTGTTTTGTGGGCCAGAGGAGCTCTGCGAGCGGTCCGCGGGCCGGCAGTTTGAGACCCACAGAGAGGCAGGGTGCAGAGTGGGCGTGGCTGAGAGGAGTGGCTTGCTTCTGTGTGGAAGACTTATGATTTTGTTGTTGTTAGTTAGGTGAAGTGACAACAAATCACGGTCTGCCTTACAGCACAAGCCTAACAAACCAAGCCCAGGTTCCTGTGCCGAGACTGGCCTAGTAACTCCTCTGGTGTCCATGTCGTTCATCTACTAAACACAACGTCCAATTCTATTAAAATCCACCATTTCCATACTTTCAATGCGATGGGACCACAAGATCTGCACATCTGATTTTCCTTGTATGAAACGTGAAACGTTGAGTTTGTTCTCATTTCTACACTCGGTGTCCTGTCTGTTTTCAGCGTGAAGCAGTACTCCGGTCGATTCTTCTAGAGCGACGCAGCTGAACACAAACTGCCAGACCTGTTCTCGTGACTTGCCTACATTCCTCCGCTCTGTGGGTACATCTATTATCCTAACATTTTTTTTTTTAACAACACAACTGATGGTAAAACTTTTCAAAATGAAGTCTGATATTTCTCTAACTACTTCTTCACAATAGATTGTATTCCGAATAAAACAATAGGAAGCCAGTGTGTAACGTCCTTGTCCGCTGTCGGCCTTAGAAAAGCTGCATGCCTAGTCTGTGCAACTCCTCCTGGGTCATTTAACAGTAGTGTCGTGTTATTCACAGAAGGGGGTTGTGGGAGATCTGGATTATTTTTGAAAGTGTTTTATTATTTTATTTTTATTATTTTCTCAACCTAAATTGCGGTAGATCCATTACGCCACTTCTGTTGTCTGTATGCATTTTTACAATTTTACAAATCATCAAGTCATTTAAGAAAAGCAAAGCTAATTTGTGACAAGTTTGTCCGACAAATTCAGTCTCTCTCTCTCTCTCTCCTCCTGTCTTGTGTCTTTTTACAATGTGCTCCAAATATAAAAAATAAAGTCTGCACCTTTTACTAAACACTGTTTTTCATTTACTCCTTTTTTGTGGGATAGTTTCCAAGCTGTGAGGTTTGAATTGCCAAATTCCATGTGGATTAGCAATAATCGCAAAGATAAAGTGCATACGGGCATTTCTATTGTTTAAATTAAATTTAATAAACATTATTTTGAGGAATATATGTTGACCTGTTTTATTTAGAACTATTCGTTTACTTGCTTTACTTTACATTTGATTGATGAAATTCACTCCAGTGTGTGCGTGTGTGTGTGTGTGTGTGTGTGTGTTTGTGAGTGTGTGTGTGTTTGTGAGTGTTATGTAACGTAGTTATGTAACCTCTAGATGTCCCTGTGACTTCATTCGTCACGTGTTTCTTTTTATTTTGTTGTGTACAATAAATTATGACTGATCAGATTTATTTATGTGACCATTTGGTAAAACATTGTAAATGTTGATTTGATTTTGGTTTTTATTCTGTGTTTTGAAATTAACTGTAATTTATGCGGAATGTGTATAGAAGTCACATTGCTACTCAAAATCAAAATGCAGCATTTACGATATCATGCCGATGATTAAACTGAAGCCCAGGAGCTGCAGACGCTGGAGCAGAACTTCCCTCACATGATGGGTGTGGTGTGGTGGGGTGTGGTTGCCGTAGAGACGACCCTTGGACCAAGCTTTCAGAGGAAAAGGTCAAAGGTCAACTCCTCGTGTTTGCTTTCCCCAACAGACTCCGAATAAAAAGCAGGTGAGTTTCTGAACACATAATCTCGGGTTGGCTTACGTGGCATTAATATTTAATAGCTATCAATCAAAAACAAATTACTGTAGTGTATACTGTATACACAAGGTGTTTTCTCATTAACTCAGTAACAATCAGTTTGGTTTACCAGTTGTTGTTTTCGAAAAGTACAGTAAAGAGCCTTTAAAAATAGTAAAGCATTCTCGTTAGAAATACGGACTTGTATAAATAAATGTAAAAACGTTTGTTCCGATGCACGTGTCTCGAAATCTGAGAGGGGTTAGTTCCGAAACGCAGGTTCAGGGACGGATCTTCAGTCCCACCTGTTTACCTTTTTTTTTTTTTTTTTTTTTTTTTTTTTTTTTTTTTTTTTTTTTTTTTTTTTTTTTTTGCCGTGAATTGAATGACGCACGCGCAAATTCTAGGATTTAAAAAGCAACAACTGTTCCTCTGCGCTGATGGTGAGTGAATAATGGTGGATTATTAAGAGGAAATGTGTGGCTCCAGAATCTGCTGCG
>MU204310.1:569837-580031 GCA_017309775.1 Paedocypris sp. Pulau Singkep
TATATATATATATATATATATATATATATATATATATATATATATTAGGGCTGTCAAAGTTAACATTAACTTGTGCGATTAATAAAATTTGTTTGTCGCGTAAAATTGTATTACCGCCGTTAACCCCCCGTTTTTTCCCCAATTTTTTTACACGCAATAAATGGACATTTAGACGCCTAAATATATATATATATATATATATATATATATATATATATATATATATATATATATATATATATATATATATATATATATATATATATATATATATATATATATATATATATATATATATATATATATATATATATAGACATACACGCACTTACGTATATTATTTAGTTTACAAATGTAAATGTACATATATTATATAATTGTATAACTAGTAATAATAACAATATAAAATGGTTATAACATATTAAATACAAATCTTATAGCAGTGGTGTCAAGCCTTCACACGGGACTAAAGCACTGTGACTTAAGTGAGGCCGAACAGGATTTTAAAAAAAAATGCACCAAAACATTTTTTGACCATAAATATAGATGAAAACAAAATATTTTTCCAAAATAAATACACTTTGTAAAACTTAAAAGTATTTTGTTCTTCATAAAAATATATTCTGTCAAGATTATACAAAATATAAATATGAGTACTGTATGATCATTTAAAAAAAAATGTGCTTTTAAGGAAATGTTACAAATTATACAATTTTAAGTCTTGTGAGGGAAAGCAGCTGAAGCACGGCATTGTGGGATCTGTAGTGTGTGTGTGTGTGTGTGTGTGTGTGTGTGTGTGTGTGTGTGTGTCATTATCATTATCGCTAGTCATTAACACCCGTAATAACAGCTCAGTATTAAGTCTGATACAGGCCTTATGACATTTGAGTATGTGATCATGTTATACAATCAAATTAATCCATTTCTGACTATATATATATATATTTAATGCTAAACAGTTGCAGCTGTACCTTTAGTCTCTGTACAGTTACAGCAGTCCTGCTGAACTGCATCACTCTCTTCCTGTTCCGGTGGTGTACAGCAGGGCAGACATCGCCCCCCTGCTGTCAGGATGAACTGCTCCGGGCAGCTGCTGCAGTTGTGAAAGCCTGGACCTTTACACTCCAGACAGGACACGTCACAAGTCTCACAGCTATAGCCTTGCTCCTGCGTGCACAATGCTTCATTAGTATAGACAGAAAGAGAATAGATAGAAAGCCTTTATTGTCACTGTGCATATATACGGCCATGAAATTAAATTCAGTGTATCATGCAAGAGACATTTACAGTACATGTGTGTTCTCTCGTCACGAATCGATATGTACAAAAGCGTAACAAATTGAGATCACATTAGTAACTTGACTGAGTAACATCTCCGTGGTAAGTACACAAGTGGCAAGAATGTTGTCCAAAATTCAAAGCCAATTGGATGATTATTTGCTTTAATACATGAGCACATCATTGAGATACGAGTCTTGGGCATGAGTTATTATATTGTTATATTATATCTTTTTATAGTAAATTAATAAAATGTTCTTATTTAAAAATGGCCATCCGTCTATTTTCTGAACCAAAATTTGATTTCTGAGTCACACATTCACATCTTTACACTGAAATGTTCTCTCCCTATGTGAGGAAACTGGAGACCTGGATGAAACCCACACAAGCGTTCCAGACAGAAAGACCCGACCGGGCCTTGAACTTGGATCCTCACTGTGAGGCGATATCGCTACCCACCGATTAAGAAATGCATTTAAAGTCTACATTATAAGTGAATCCACACATGTGATAATATGGGACGGCATTTTGAGAACTGGAAGGGATTAAGGGGATTTAAGTGTTGGTGCGAACTCGGCAATAGAAAGAATGAAAGTGCTAAGTGTAGAAGAGAAGAGAACTCACCATCAGCGCGGCGTATTCTCCAGTGATGCAGAGGGACTCGCAGGCTCCTTCTGTGAGAGCAAACCCTGGATGACAGGAGTCGCAGTCCTCGGCGCTCCGGCCTGTCCACACGTTTCACCAGGTTTCAGTAGAAGGTCAGCGAGAACATTGGAGAGCATGGTTACCCGTGCAGGTTCTGCAGCTGGGATGGCAGAGCTCACAGGTCCCGTGTTGAGGATGGTGGTGGTACGCAGGAGGGCACGAGGGGACGCAGCGTCCCTGGTTCCTGACGAAGATCAGCGCGTCTGAGCAGCGGACACACCCGTCTGCTCCGGCCTTCAGACACTCCTCACAGCTGCGGTCACAGCGCTCACACGCCCCAGACTCAGAGCTGCCGTAATAACTGGAGGAGACATGGTCAAACCAGGTGTAAAGAGGGCCTGAAGTGCGGTCACTGGACATATCAAATAATATCAGATATCAAATATATCTAATAATACCTAGTCTTCACTTTATTAATAATAGTATTCTGCTTATATTTGTACTGTATTTTTTTCTTTTTTCCTGAACTTTTTTGTATTTTATTCATATTTTATCTTTATTCTTATTGGATTTAAATACATTTTTTTATGAATTAATTTAAACTCTTATTGTATTTCTTTTCTCGCATGGTTAGATGCTGGACGATTGGAAACATACATTTCACTACATGTTGTACCATCTATAATGTGTTTGTGACAAATAATATTTGAACTTTACTCCATTACAAGTTACAAGTCATCAATTCCGAGAAGACTTGAGTAAAAGTTGTAAAGCATCCGATTTTAAAAGAACTTAAGTATATTACTCGTACTGAATTTAGGCTCAAAAACACCAAGCGGTGAAAAACGATAACTCTTTATTTATGAGGTTTTATTTCCTTATATTTAAGATTTAAATGGAATTTGAACGAACCAGGTCAGCTGGTGTTTGAAAAGTTGTAATGGGTTTGGGTTCTTCATCCAGGGAAGTATACTTTTATACCGAATCAAGTTTTATATCAATCCATGACTACAAATACACAGTTGAACTGAATTGTCTTTACACTACTGAAAAGGTCTTTACTACTCAAGACACCAAAGGGATTTCGCACAAGCGACTCTCATGGTACACTAGTAGTCCAACTGTTAAAAAACATTAGATTTAAGCCCATTTTGGAATCAAATCTACAACCTCGATACCAACAACAAGCCGGCTAGAAATGAAGTTCAGCTGCATGATTGCTGTTCAGTCAGTGTGCGTGTGACTGTGAGAGTGCGGAGGAGCTGTGATTACCCGGAGCGACACGTGTCCACACACTGCTGGCCGTCTCTGTGCAGCGAGGCTCTGCAGCTCAGGCAGTCGTGGCTGTGTCTCCCCCTGCAGCTCGAGCAGCTGGCATGACAGGCCTCACAACGCTGGCTCGGCCCAACAAAAAACCCTTCAGGGCAGCGCTCCACACAGGTTCCGTCTGTGGACGCAAGGCACCTGTGTTAAACCTTTAAATGCACATTTCTTCTAAGCTTGTTTGGGGTGGAGGTGTCTCCCAGAGGTTTACCCTAAGACCAACAGCACGTGTAAAGCAGTTGTGGTCCAGCAGAAGGGAGTTGGACCTGACAAACCAAGGATTGCAGGTTCAAGTCCCAGTCTGGATGCCCACTGCTCCGGGTTTGTGTGTGTGTGTGTGTATGTGTGTGTGTGTGTTCACTGGATGGTTAAATGCAGAGCACAATTCCAAAACGACCCCTAGTGGCCGCATTGACAAACTAACTCAATTTAATTTCATTTAATTAACTGGGAAACAAAAACAGAGATTTGCTCTGGTCTTTGGAAGTGAAAGTGAATCTGGTAACAAAATCTGGCAACGCTTGGGAACTCTGGGAATAAAAGTCTGTGATCATTTGGTGACATGGATTTGCTTATGTTTGAAGAATTCAAATTGCTTTAATATATTGTAAATAAAAATATATACTGATCAAATAAAATGGGGAAATCGGAAACCAGCGGAAGAACATGAGAATGGAAAATAAAACAAAAAAATGACACATACTTCTTAGTATTTGATAAGTTCTTCAACAAGCTACGCTCTTACGCTGTTGTTTAGTCGTGTACAGCTGAGCAAGTGGACTTACTCAGTAGATAGTGGTTCTGACTGCAGCTGAGACACTGGTTTAAATGGGGGCCGTGACACTCGTGGCAATACTTGTGGCACAGGTGACAGTCTCCGTCCAGGCTGCTGAAGTGATGTGACGAGCAGGAGCCGGAGGTCACGCAGCGTCCGAGGACGTTCACCACCAGACCCTCAGAACAGCTAGTGCAGGACGTGTCATGGGCTCCGGAGCAGTTCAGACAGGAGCTGTCGCACGCTACGCACCAGCCAATAAAGACAGAGTCACAATCATTCCGCATAAGAGTTGTGACAATTGTGACAACCACTAATAATGTAAATGTGGCCTCACCCACACAAAGAGCAGTCCTGCTTTCTCTGTAAGTATGGACAGGACACGGAGCAAGACACGCTCCATTCTGCAGGAAGCTGTCTGGGTCGGAACAGGAGTCACAGTTGTCTGATTCGGGTCCATCACACAGTTCACACGTTTGGTGACAGCGCTCGCAAACACCCTCCTCTGGTTTCTCAAAAAATCCATCGGGACAAAGTCCCACACAGTCACCTCGGTGCAAGAGGAAGTCGTCCCTGCACACTAGAAGATGTGACAAAACAATGATTGAGAATAAAGGAGCGTGTTCAGTTGAACGTTACTCTTCTGTAAAAGCTGCTTTTCACAGCGCAGAACAACACCTAGTTTATTTGACTATTAAAGGCTTTTTCAATTCAATTCAATTCACTTATGAGCAGTGAGCAGCAGGAAGGTGACAGTGGCTAGGAAACACAAGTCAGAGAAGCTGCAGATTCCACATCGACGAAATATATCAGTGTGCGGATTTTGTTTATAACATTTACCACTAAAATTTTGTTATATGAGACGTATTTATAATTGTAGCAAAATGTTGAGTGTTTGTCCTTGTATATATTTAAAAATTAAGACGTGTGTGTACACACACAGACACATGCATGAATAGAGGGTGTATTACAATATTTTTATATACTATATGAATTATAATATTATGTAATTAAGCTTAATTCATAAACACACAAAAATATAAATTCTACTTTACAGTTGAAATGCCTCAAATGTGTGCAACATTACCCCGTCAAAAGTAACGGTCACGCAATTTGCTTAAATATAAATATTAATGTCAACATCGTCATTTTTAATCTGTTGTTAATTGTTATTAGTGAGCCTCATCTATGGGCAGCTTTCCAGACTCCAGTTCTCCAGTCTGTTGATAGACTATGAGAAGAAAACGAAGACCCGGAGGAAACCCACGCAAGCGTGAAGAGAACATCCTCACAGTCTGTAACTGCCTCACCTGTACACAGCGAGTCTTCAGAGCAAACCTCACAACTGTCGGGACACTGCACACACAGGCCGTTCCTCGCGGTGTGTCCGGGTGGACAGCTGGACACACACTGGTGCTTGTGGAGCAGGAGCGAGTTCTCACAACCCAGACAGTAGGTGGCGTTGTTTTCGCAGGAAGCACAACCCGGAGCACAGCTCTTGCACAGCGCCCCCACTGGGAATCCTCTGAAAAGAACGCAGGATTAAATCAAGTCTCTGTGAGAACCTCCGGAAGCTCTAACCTCGTGCACGTGCGCACACAGCGTCCAGCTTGCAGGTAATAGGTGTTTTTTGCTGTGGACTGGCAGCGGGTGCAGAGCTGTTTGTTCTGGCACTGGGCACAATCTGCTGGACATGACTCACACTGCCCAATCTCCTTATTCCCAAAACTTCCGGAAGGGCATCGAGCCACACACATCTGATCCACATTCAAAAACCGACCTGGAAAAGACACATTCGAGAGGAACACTTCAGGATTATGCCTCAGTAAGAGGTCTGGAAAGCAGTGAAAAAAGCTCTAAAATGATCCATTTTTCGTGTGAGATGAATTTGTTTGTTTTTCCAAAGTTGATAAATTCATTTGAAATCTATACTTTGCAATTTCTTATGCATATTACAGTATATTGCACTGTACAGTATGTGTAAAAATACAGTATGTATGTGAAGCTAGCTGTACATACCGTAAATATTAACACAATCATAGCATTTCCAAGCTTTAAATCATTGAACGATTGAGAAAAAGAAACATCATTCATCAAAAAAGTCCCAGATGCCTCGGACTTTTACACATTCACCTGAATTTCTAAGAGCTATGATGCCAACTATTTTCAAATTTGGATTAAAAATGGTAATAAACTCATGTTTCGAAGAAAACCACTAAATCTAAAAATTCTAAAAAAATCTAAAAAAACTAGCTTGGATTTGATTGGACAAAAAAACACAGAAGTTAATTCCGAGACTGTAGAAAGTGATGCACAATAGCATGAAAATTGTTGTGAGAGGACATGAGGTTGGCTGGGGTCAGAGTGGAAGATGCTTCAGACCTGAAACACACGTGTGGCATTGGTTTTTCATCTTCCCCCAGCAGGAAGCACAGGACGAGTGGCAGGAGTCACATTCCCCATCCTCTGAAACACAACCACAGTTCTATTACATGCCAACGGTCAACAATTTAATTAAAAACTGACTTAATAACATAAAAAAAAAAACAATACACAAAATGAAATATTTGATATGTAATTGTACATTTTTTTCCTACAACTACTGTAAGAAAACAGAAAGACTTTGACATCTTGTCTAAGATTGTCAATTTACAATGGAAAAAATACGCTCTTTTTTGCCATTTGAACAAAATAAGAACGTAAATAAATGCATAATAAATCAAAACTAAGAAAAATTCTCATGTGTCTCAATTTTCCTTCCTCGTCCACAACTGGCAGCTGTCCACTTCCTTGTTCATAACTGCTAACCTGTGTATTTAGTCTCCGTCTTTACTCAATTTTCACCGTGTGTCTATACTCACACACTTATTAATCCTTTTCAATTATGAATACATTTTTTACCTCAGAATGTAATTATTAATTAATGTATTTATTATAAATAGTTAATGATAAATGACTTATAATTTATTTGTTTATTTTATTTATTAAATGATATTATAACTTGTGTGGCTGGTGCGTTTATAGTGTGCGCTCCATGATTTCCTACTTGTGACCATTAGTAGCCTTAGAAAAACCAGTGCCTAAAACCACTCAGGGATGTTCCTGTAGCTCAACCAGCGCGCTGTGTTTGCACCAATGTTGTAGGCTGGAATCCCAGTGAAAGTGAGAAGTTACCCGGAAAATCCCAAGCTATCGGAGTGGTTTGTGTAAATGTTTGGCCGGTTGGCATCGGCTCTCACCAGTGCGGTACGTCTGTTCAGGACAGACTTGCTCAGCCAAACAAGCTCCGGCCTCAAGCGTCAGGCCTTCCACACAGCCGGAGCAGTCGCTGTCCTCAGAGCCACGGCACGTGCTGCAGCTCCAGTGACACTCCTCACACTCCTGCGAATCCTCATCGCCAAAGAATCCATCAGGACAGTCCTGCACGCATTTCCCATCTGCTACAGAACATCCACGCGATTAATGGATTGAAAAGCTGGATTGTGGAGCTGGTGAGAGTCGGACCCGAGAGGAAGAAGTCCGCCTCGCACCAGTAGCACTCGTCTTCGTCGCAGCTGGCGCAGTCGTGCTCGCAGCTCTGGCAGCTCATCGTCTGCTCCACCGTGTATGTTTTGGCCGGGCAGTGTTTGTAGCAGCCGTCCTCAAACCTGCGCACACCAACATCTCATCTCGCTGAGCGTGCTGGGGATTTTAAGACATTTCAGACATGATTCTCACTTGTAATAGCCGTCAGAACAGGACAAGCAGCTCTTGGGATTATCTGCAACGCAAAGAGAGCTGCGCTGAAGTGTGCTTGAAAAACACGACTACTGTTCTCGTGTGAGTGCAAGTGGGAATGTGTGTGTTCTGCTCTGTGATTGGTTGGTCACCAATCCAGGGTGTGTCCCGCCTTCATGTCCAGAGTTGCTGGGATTGGCTCTAGCTCGGTGTAGAAGATGGGTGGAAACATTGTTCTTTGCTATTAGGGCTGGACAATCACGCTAAATAAATTGTCACACTTATTTTTAAGGCACAACCAGGGCAGCGAGGAGGAACCGAGTTTGAGGCTGGTTCCCGGTACCAAGGAGGAACAGAATTTGACGCCTACAGTCTGGTTTCCCACACAAACCCAGAAAAAACCTACAAAATCCACAGAACCGTGAAACTGAGTCTCAGATCTCGCTCTTCTTACTGTGAGACGACAGCCGAATGAAACGTATGGAACAGCAATAACCTTTAAAAGACAGGGACTTTTAAACTTACAGAGAACACACTTCTTACATCCCTCTTCACATGTCATGCAGTCGTCATATTCCGGGTCCTCCACCTCGCCTAAACACACACACACACACACACACACACACACACTTGATCTACTTTGAATGTTGAATCCACAGCATTATGTGCGTGATGATCAGACGCCGCACCTTCGCCGCACTGGAGCGGACTGCAGAGCCCGTCACTGATGTAGAAGGACTCCTCACACTGGATGCAGCGTGTAGACGAGGAGCAGAGTTTGCAGTGTGTGGGACACGGCTCACATGTCTTCTGAGACGAGTGGAAATGAGTCTTTGGACACGTGTCCACACACTCGCCATGATGCAGGTATCGGTTCACTCCAAACTTATCTGAAAGTCATGGGAACATTTAGCTTTTTGCTGAAAACACACACACACACACACACACACACATACACACACTTCTATTCTTTACATGCATTCACCTGTCTGATCGTCCGTCTTAATATGTCCGGTCATCCCATTCAACTGTCCATCTGTTTTTTTATTATATACTATTTATCCATCCATTCTTCCATCTAGTGTGCACCCAACCGTCAGTATATAACAGTATATGCTCATCCACTATCCTTTATTTCTGCATGTGTGAGTATTCCATACGTCATTCTGCCCATTCTTTCATCTTTCTATCATCCATGAAACAGTTCATGTTTATTTGTTCATCAACCTCTGTCCACCCATCATCCATCCATCCATCCATCAAAAATCCGTCCATCCATTACCTATCCATCCATCCATCCACCAACCCATTTTTCTCACCTCTAATTTTCCTCTCTCTCTCTCTCTCTCTCTCTCTCTCTCTCTCTCTCTCACACACACACACACACACACACACACACACACCACATAATATTTACCGGTATTACAGCTTGTACAGTTGGAGGCTCCAGCATCATTGCACTGGGCACAGGTACGGTCACACAGATTACACTGTCCACCTGAGGGAAACTTTCCATCCGAACACGCGACCACACAGCGTCCGCCGTCAAGCAAACTAGCCCAGCACCAAGAAAAGACGTATTAATAACAGCAAATGCTCGAAAACGACAGCTAACAAACCTTACAAATCAGAAGGCTTTGCTTGATTTCTCAGTTTTTACTTTTTTTATTTGATCCTTTATAAATCATGTTGAATATCATTGTATAAACGAAATGACAAAATGTGACATAGTGTTATTGTTATTTTTACACACAGCAAAACAGACAGTAAGTAAAAAAGGAGTGACGCTCTTACTCTGAGTTTCTGCAGCTCACACAGTCCGGACTTTTCGGACCTTTGCATTTATGACACGACGGGTCACACGCACGGCAATTTCCACCCAAATCTTCATAACTGCCTGAAAGACAAATTCACCTTCTCATATAAAATGCGTATTATAGATGCTTTTTGTTCAAGAATGAATTACCATCCCCGCAGTTGTGGCTGAGAACACACACGCCGTCCTGAAGTGTGTGTCCGTCTACACACTCGCTGCAGTCTCCTTTCCCTGGGCCGACGCAGGCCACACAGCTGCCGTCACATCTGCACAGGCAAACACACTCCTCAGAACAGCTTGCTCGATAGCTTCTGTGATATCAAGGAGACGTGGCAGGAGCGCACATCTGACTAGGATGTCTACAAATGTGTTAGGTTTATCAAGCTTTTAATGTAGTTATAATAATTTATTTCTTTATCATTTTCTATCAACGTGTGACTGAATGATGGGAAGATGCAATATAATGATGTAAAATCAAGTTTGGATTTAGCCAGCACGACAAGCATGAATGTCTGTAAATCTTTAACTTAGAAGGTTCACAATTCTGATCCAATCATGTCTTCACAATGATCCTCTATGTAAGAGTCTTAGAAAATCTATATGAGTATGAGTAGAAAATCTATATAAGTAGAATTTTAAA
>MU204310.1:580056-631066 GCA_017309775.1 Paedocypris sp. Pulau Singkep
TATGAGTATGAGTAGAAAATCTATATAAGTAGAATTTTAAACTGCAACATGAAACAAACAGTCAACTTTTAACCTCTAGGTGTCTTCATTCTCACATTACGAATGAATCCCTCAGTGTTGGGTTATGAGAAAAGGACCTAGAGCTGATGAGCTGTGTTGAGAAACTGTGATATGCAAATGAAGTAACTTGTGACTTTTGTTTATCTATCTTCAATAAATACTGGTGCTTTCTGAGAAATGAACAGAAGTAAGAAGACAGAGGTTCAGTAAACTTCAGGCGTTAATTGTTCGGCCTCTGGCACATTTCTCAGAAATCAAGAAAACTTTGATTCTATAAATACTGAGTTGAAGTGTTTTATTTTTATTCGAGAAGTTTCGGGAAAGGCTAAGATCCATCTGCAAGCCGTTCGCGGTAGAAAGGGTCTACGGAGGAGACCCCTCTTTTGACAAAATGATTTTCTCTTTTCTTTTTTTGCAATAATCTATAAACATTTTCATACATACATCATTCATCCATAGAAACGCTTTTGATTAAAATGAAAAAACTAAATGAAAAAGCAACTGAAATTGTGTTGGAATTTTGCATCAAACCATAGGCACAGTGACTGTGCCATTTGAAATTATTATAACCCACAAAAAAAATGTAATAATTGTGAACGTTAAACAAATGTATGAAATGATGGTGTGATCAAAGTGTTGTCATCACAGTGTGTTTCAAATGTGTGTGTTTGTGCGCCCGCTGGCACACCTCTGACAGATGCTCTGAGTGTCGCCACTGGCCCAGTAAAAACCTGTGCTGCAGGACAAAACACATCTCCAGTTTTCCATCGCAAAACCATCGGCGCAGCGTTTGCATGAATCCACGCCTGCAGCTGGAGAGAGAGAGAAAGAGAGAGAGAGAGAGAGAGAGAGAGAGAGAGAGAGAGAGAGAGAGATGAATTGCATTTCACACACAATTTTGAAATCAATCAGAGCACAATTTCAATACGACCCTAGTGGCCACATTGACAAACTAACTCAAAATCAAAACAATTATTTGCATAATATTAATATTTTTCTTTAAAAAAGTTGATTGATTTCAGTTTTCATTATCCTTAAATTGGCAAATGCTCAAGTTATTATTAATTAATAAATTAAAAAACTATTATTATTTCTTAATATTAAACTATTATTGGCATTACGACATGTTGGGATCTGTAAACATACTTAAAAGTAAAGTGAATTAAAGTAAAAAATAAGTTTGACAGTGTCATTTTGAATGTTTGAATGGGTTTGAATGTGTCATTATGACCATAAACTGTACCATAAACCATAAATCTACACTGTGCTCTGCATTTACCCATCCAGTGAAGTTACACACACACACACACACACACACAGTGAATAGACACACACAAACCCGGAGCAGTGGGCAGTCTTAAGGAGTGTTAGCGTACCGCCACACGTAGCGCAGGAGGAGTGGCAGGGCTCACACGAGGCTTCTGACTCGCTGTAGTAGAAGCCCACCTCACAGCTTTTCTGGCATCTGTTGCCAACCAGACTAACCCACAGCAGAACATTTTAGTCCGAGCCAGTGTCACTGGGACTCTCCACAGACACCTTACCTCGTGCCGTCTAAGCACTCGGTGCAAATGGAGGCGGAGGTGCATCGTCTGCAATCCTTGTCACATTTTCTGCACACGTTTTCTCCTGATAGGCCAAAAGAAAACCATATACATTTACAAACATATTCTGCTTAACTTCAGAAAAAGTATTTTTACAATTGGCTAAAATTAGATTAAAAAAAAAAAAAAAAAACGTCAAAAAATTATATTTGGATCCTTGAAACACAATTTGTTTATTTTATGCCATTCGGGATCTTTTCATTGGAGTCGAGTCGTTTACCACAGCGGAATATGCGTCAGTATACTGTAGCTAAACAAAACCTGTTAAAAAATATATTCATGCTGTTCTTTACAATAAACATTTTTATTGTAAATTACAAAACTAAACAAAAAAACTAAAAAACAAGACTAAATTAATCTATTTTACCAAGAGGATATTCTTGTTTCAGTGATCCAAATTGAAGTCGAATTGGATTTCACTCTTCTGCGCTGCCTTTGAAAATGTACACCCTAAATGTATCATACCATGCTATTTTACACTGCTAGTACTAAAGCTGAATGCAACTACAGAAGCCTCTTGATTTGTCCAGTCTGAACCAATCACAGCCGTTGCTGTTCAGTTACTAAGAATTTATTTGGTATTTAGAATATTTTTAAAAGTAACTGCATTTGTGAAAGAGAACACAGTCAAATACAACATTTAGCACGAAACTTAAACTTGCAATTAAAAAGGCAAAAAAATGAGTAAAAGTATTGGCTTAGGAATCTGTACTTGAAATTAAATTAGTCTAACAGAACTCAGAAAAACATAATTGAGACACCACTAGAAAAAAAAACACACTTTTTCATATTATTTAAAATACTTCTTCTCCATGAATTGAATTGGATGAACAACACATATCATCCAAACAACTCCGCCCAATCCATGATATTTCAGATTTTTCTCACACTAATTTGCACATCTTTCTTTGCTTAAAACACATTAAAACACATGTGAAATCACGAGTTATTTATGTGTGTTGTGTGCTTAATGGCATTGGTTGATGGCTTGAACCCTGCAAGTGCTGCTTGCTGCGCAGCTAAATTTTGAAAAATTCATTTTTTTAATCTTTATACAATGTTGTTTTTGAACAAAATGTCTAACTGGACTAATTATTTGAAATGTAATAAGGGTGTTACCCTGGTCGAGGTAGTAGCTGTCCTGGCAGCTGCTTACACAGACGTTCTTCTCCTCGCTGAGGTGGAATGCAGAACTACAGGCTGTGCACTGGTCACTGCGGCTGCCCACACACGACTGGCAGGAGGAATGGCAGCGCTTGCATCTCTTTTTATCAGGCCAGTAGCCCTCAGGACACTCCGACACGCATGTCCTTATGTGGGGAAGATTCAAGTTTAAACCCTGTCCATTTTAAATCCCAGCTCCTGAAATGAAAAGGGACCTGCTGGCGTTTTTCAGTTTCACGAATAAGTGCAGACAGGAAACACACTGGTTTGGTCCTGGTCCTTCACAACCGTCGTCACCACATTCTGGGTCGCAAGATCCTTGTGGGCAGGGAACAGTCACGTGTAGTAAACACTTATAACACAACCACAGTGCGTGCTAATATGATCTAGTACAATTGACGGGACAACAATGAGAAAAAAAAACCCAAATCAATAATAAAAAATAAACAATTGTGTGCAAATTATTTTACATCTTTACTTTTACTTTACTTTTTACAGTTATTATCAAATGATAAACACTTATAGTGTTAAAGTGTTTGCACAGTAATAACCAAATGACAGTATTGTAAAGTCTTTTAAGCATTTGTAGAGAAATTGCTAAATAATAGCAACTTACAGTATTTAGGTGTTTCTACAGTAATTACTAAACGGCAATAATTTACAGTATTTTAAGTATTTTTACAGTTATCACATGATAGACACTTACAGTATTAAAGTGTTTGTACAGTAATTACCAAATGACAGCGATTTACAGTATTTTAAGCATTTGTACAGTGATTGCTAAATGCTAATAACTTGAAGTATTTAGGTGTTGACAGTGATTACTAAACGACAGTAATTTATAGTTATTTAAGCGTTGGTACGTTACCAAATTACAGTAACATACAGTATTTACTGTTTTTATTTTTACATGAAACAATTAAAATGAGACAAATTACTTTGGTAAAATCTTTTATCTTTTCATTCAAATATATTTGCATATTAATGTACTGTTTAATTATACGGAAATCTGTGAAATAATCCCCCAACACTACGATAATGAAACAGTGTTTTTGGAGAAGCGTTGGGTAAAATGCTCCTCATTAGTTTTAGCTAGTGTGTCTGTCTCTGTGTGTGCTGAAGAACAGAAGAATGAAAGCTCACCAGTGTACTCCTCGGTAGTTTCCTCCTCAGCGGCAGGAAGCTGGGCCGAGCGGGGCTGCTTATGTCGCATGTATGGATCTCGAGATGTTCCATAAAGCACTAGGGACCATTCTAGAAGTTTTCCTGACAGACAACAAAGCAGAAAAACCCTTGCACAAAAGTGATCACGCAATTTTGTTTGGTTTTTGGCTTTTGGTTTACGCAATATGGACATTTATGGTTTGGTTTGGGCACCTTGGAGCTGTGGGTTTCTTCTGAGAGATGGTCTGTCGTTGATCTGAAGGGTCCAGTCCCCTGCTGCTTGTTCCCCCCAACAATGAGCGGTCATGAAGTCCCATTTGCTGAAGCCTTCAGTGGAGTGATCATGTGGTCTGGTCAGAACACAACTGAAACTATAACTGAACAAGTCCTGGCTTTTGTCTTAATTGATGTTTTGTTGCTGTGAGATCCATACCGGGTGGCCAGAAGCTGAGATTGTGTTCCTGAAGGTGACGTCAGAGTGATGGACAGATCTCCACGACGAGGATGTGTGATTGTGACTCGTAGAACAACATGCTCCAGATAAAGGACATGCTGATGGAGGCTAGAAGAACATCCTGAAGAGGCTATCACTAACCTCAGGACCCTCTCCGGACCAATGATCCTGAGACAGGACAAGAAACCCACTGTATAGAAAATGGCCACTACACTCACGCATCATGGCAGAAGTTACAATAAAACACACCTGGCGTTCTGGACGGCTTTCTCCTCACACACGTGTTGAGAAGGCACCTTCCTCCAGCTCTTTGCCTCTCTCACCATAGCATCAGCATCCATCAGGCCAAAGCCGTACAGATGACTGACTTTTAAAGAAAGTGTCATGGAACAAACTTTAGAAAGAACTGATTAAAGCGCTTGAAAGTGAAAGACAAATGTCGTCTTCTACTGTAAATGAAATAATAAAAGATTTACAATCAATCAACAAACCAACCTGTCTATCTATCTATCTATCTATCTATCTATCTATCTATCTATCTATCTATCTATCTATCTATCTATCTATCTATCTATCTATCTATCTATCTATCTATCTATCTATCTATCTATCTATCTATCTATCTATCTATCTATCTATCTATCTATCTATGTGTCTATCTGTCTATCTGTCTCTTTGTCTATCTGTCTCTCTGTCACTCTATCTGTCTCTCTGTCACTCTATCTGTCTATCTGTCTATCTGTCTCTCTGTCTATCTGTCTCTCTGTCTATCTGTCTATCTGTCTATCTGTCTATCTGTCTCTCTGTCTATCTGTCTCTCTGTCTCTCTGTCTATCTATCTATCTATCTATCTATCTATCTATCTATCTATCTATCTATCTATCTATCTATCTATCTATCTATCTATCTATCTATCTATCTATCTATCTATCTATCTATCTATCTGACAGTCTGACTGTCTGTCAATCTTTCTATACAGCTGTCTATCTATCTATCTTTCTGTCTGTCTGTCTATAAATCTAACTGTCTATCTGTCTGCCTATCAAACCATCCATTCAAGGTACAAACAGTCTATACTTTTTCCTACCATCAAACCCAGCTCCGTTGCTCTGCCAGTCTGGAGCAGTCAGATGTCCACGCCGTGAGGTTTTCACAATGATGTGCTGGACGTCCCTCCAGCTCAGACCGGGACTGAGGACAAGCATGACAACAGATGTAATCATGCATAAAGTCTCGATTCACTTTGCTTTAAAGACATCACGTTCATCACATCAAAACAATTAGTTTGCAATCAATCACGATGAAGAACCCGAGACGATCACTTACTTTGCTTCCAGTGCCAGTGCAACGATCCCTGCGGCGATGGGAGCGGACGTCGACGTGCCCGAGTGTTTGTCAGTGCACTGATGCCGTAAATCAGTCGTGGCCTGAAAAGACACGTCTCTGTCGGGTCAGAAACACCAGACAAGCTGACCACGCCCACTCACGATGCCCCCGCTGGCGCCATCTCCGCTGCTGTACGTGCTGGCCAGAGTGGAGGCGCATTCCTCCAGGTACCATGGCTTGTGCCCACTCAGCGTGGCGCTGCCCACTGAGATTGTGTAAATGCTGTTGGTGTAGCCGTCACAGGAGCAGTGGTCGCGACTCTGCCCTCCATTGCCTGACGCCCAGATGAAGATAGAGCCTCGTCCTCTTCTGCCCTGAAAAAGCAGAGTGAAGTGGGTTTGGATTTGATCCTGAAATACTTCCACTGCATTAGAAAACATGCTCCTCAATATTTTCTATTTTACCTGGGAATCGGCCCACACGTTTAAGAGAATGAAGAAAATGGAACTTTTTTAGAACACACACACACAGAGTGACTCGTGTATTTTTTTTTTCATATATATATATATATATATATATATATATATATATATAGACATAAAAATGAACGTATTCGTTCGCATGTTCTCCTCGTGCTTGTGTGGGTTTCCTCCAGGTCTCCGGTTTTCTCCTACAGTACAACAGCATCCGTTTAAGATGAATTGGTGTGAGTGAGAGTGTGAACGTGTGTCCTGCTCTGTGATTGGTTGGCCTCCAATCCAGAAATGGGATAATAAGATGTCTGTGTCTGAAACCAGACACGTTTTGCGTATGCTTGGTTTTTTTTTTATTTAATTTTATGAGGTACAAACTAAATCAGGCCCTTGAAGGCAAAGTTGGCAGGCAAAAGCAAACGCACAAAAACACTCGCTGATGTCGTGTGTATCCATGCCAAGCTTTGAACTGCATTAAACTAATGGATTGATGCGAAAACACACTAACTTTGCGAATCCCACTCTCCAGAGCCAAGCGGGCCAGGGGTCCCGGACCCTCGACTGTCTTCCCATCATCCTCTGGACCCCAGCTGGAGCTATAGATGTCGATGTGCTGCTGTCCCACACTCAAGGACTGAGCTTCTACCATGTCAGTCACGTCACCATCCAGCATACGCACACCTGCAGTAATGTGCAAAGAAAGAGGACTTGAAGAACATCTAGAAGAACAACAGCATGTGCTCCACATGGTTAATGTCAACCTACCTCCGATTCTTGCATTGTAGGCAATTCCCACAATGCACTGGGAATTGTTTGCAGCGGCAGCAACCAAGCCAGCGCAGCGTGTTCCATGTCTTGGGTTTGGTCAAGCAGAGAAAACATTATCATTAGCCTTTGTTTGCAAACCAATTAAAAGTTAAATTGCTGCGATGTAAACGTTCACAGACTGAGAGGAAAGCATCTACAAGTGATGTGTGTCAGTCACAGTGAGTGGTTGCCGGTAAACTGACTTGTTTTCGTTGGTGGAATCATATCTTGGTGTTGGATCGGGATCATTAGCATTAGCATCATAGCTAGCTCGTGCATCCTTTTGAAAGCAGAGAAAAATATTGATTATTTAACAGTCCGTTCAGCTAAAAATGGCAATATCATACATGAGTTAATGATACACCTAATGATTGATAACCAACAATTTGTTAATATGACATAATTGATATTGTACAGCATCAAAGTCTCGTTTGATTGTTAAAACATTTAACAAGTTTAGGAAATTCAAAATTGGCCAAAACTTGACCCAACTTGAACATTGTGCACCAATTACACCAAGACACATTCCAAGATCCAGTGCTCTTTATGTAACCTGGCAATAAAGTTCTTTCTGACTTCTGACTTAAAATCATAATCCCAAATCTCTGATAATTACAATGTTGTGTAAAGATTCTAATTAGACTAGGGTGAGGGTGAGGGTTAGGGTTGGGTCCAAACCTGCCACCCAATCCCGTTCCAGTGGATGAAAATCTCCGAAAAATAGCATCAAATGTCCACGCCTCTGGTTCTTGCACCCAGTCGAGGTTCGTGAAGTGGGTGTATTGTTATGAATTTTACATTTGTGAACAGAGGTACCACTGTATTTCCTTCATATCCCAATATGTGTATTTTTCTCCAGCCCGGTCAGGCCCCTTTTTAAAATTTTAGAACCCAACGTGGACCACAAACTAAAATATTTGCCCACCCCCGCTCTAGTTCACATGACTCAGAAATGGATGTGTTATTCTGGATTGCTCCCTTTATTTGGATCATTAGATATAGCTTTACTTAATCAAACACTTACATAGTTCTGTTTCAGATCTGGATGCTGTCGTTCTATGCCATCATCCAAAATGGACACCACGATCCCTGATCCAGTGTAGCCTCTTTCCCAAGCCGCCTTGATGTTCATGTCAGTCAAGCAGTTGTGATCGCAGTGCTTCAAAACAGTAGCAAAAATGTATATCCTTGCAGACCATGTAGCCATCCCAATTATGCGTTCTTTAATTTAAATCATGTAAGGTTTAATGATGGATTCATATGTATATACCAAAAATATATATAAGTCAAAATATAAGTCAAAAATAAATTTTCAAATCTCTTCTGCTAATATGACATTAATTATTTAAATATAACCGTCCAAATAGCTGTAATTGCTAGTTTGACAAAATGCAAATTTAAAAATACAACCTTTTTTAATTATCATAACAAAATTGCTTTAGGTTTATACTCTTAGTTTAAATAATGAAAAGGGTAATTAATATATGTATTAACAGTGACTATATAAGACCTGTGAGCAAGTCAATGTGCAGCAATGGCTAGGAAAACTAAATAAGGACATAAAAAAATCTGAATGAATCCACTCATCATAAAAGAAGAATTTATATCTGAGTATAATTCTGAAACAATCTTGGGTCATACGAATTTATTATAATCATACATTTTATGTAAATCTAATTAAAGAGCGATATTCTAGCAAATATGAATCTTGTATGCGTAAAAGCACACTTAATAACACAGCATAACTACAAACACAATAACTTCAAGAATAGAAGATATTCAAGAATTCTCAATTGGGTTTGTACAGCTGTTAAAATAAATATGCAAGACAAATGAATGTGAATAGCATACTAACAATATACCACATGTCGTCCCACTTGGGATCATTGAAGCGGTGGTCCGTGGTTCTTTTTACTCTCTTCTGAGACTTCTGCTGCTGGATCCACAGCACCTTCAGCATCATAACACAGTTAGTTTGTCTCAAACACATGAAGAACAACATCTAGTTCAAACTAATTTAAAGGAAGTTGTGGATGAAGAGTTCGCTTCAGATCTGCGACCGAGCAGTGACAGGCTCGATTCGACCGAACTTGAGCTAAACTTGAATGAAAGGAAATGCTTATTTAAAGATGTGTGTATAGTTTGGTATGGTTTGTACAGTGGGGTTCTAATAAGCGGGTGTAATGTGGCGGGTTATTAACTATTCAATGGTGTCAAGACGGCTGTGGATATATGATCCTGGTACCTTGTTCTCCATGATGATGAGGCTCTGGGTTCCTCTGCTTTTGACGGTGGAGCGTCTGAAGGTTCTGCTGTGCAGGAATTGGTAATGGTCCTTCAGCCCACCTATCTGTATGAATGAAACAGTATTTCAGAGCAAATCTCTCGTCCAAAAGCAGCCCAGCGTGACTGACAGAGATGTGAATTATGCATCGCTGTCTGACGTATTGCTTTGAAACAACTGAGGGCTTATCTTACTCTCAAAGGCAACCTGAAACAAAAGGGTTGGCTTACCACCCGAGGCAATCTGAGCTTCGAAAGCACAATTAAGATCAACCGAAACTTTGCTGATTCCCTCAAAACTGTTCAAAAAGTTGTAAGAGGCAAAGACAAATGTCACTGTGGCCATTTAGCTTTATCTTTCCAAAAATACGAGACGTAAGCAACTTATTTTAATGAAACTAGAGAAAAATATTCAACATTTCAAATAATTTTTATAGGCAATGTGTTCAGTTATTTTTAAATTTGTATTAACCAGCTCTTGGGGCATATTAAAGGACAATATTTGATATATACAGTACATAAATATATATATATATATATATATATATATATATATATATATATATATATATACACATGTATAAACCTGTAAATATACATACTGTAAATCCTGTACACATATATATATACTGTATATTTATTTTTGATCCTTATACAACAAGTGCACAATGAAATTCAATGGCAATTAACTCTAATTAAAAAAGTTTTGAATAATTTCACCTTTCCTTTATCAATGTTTGAGTTTGTTTAAATAAAACCAAAACGGCATTCAATTAAACGGTTCTGAAATGAATATGAAATTAGTTGGTTTAACGGATTAACGCATTTGAAATGAAATGCCTAATATACTAAACAATATCTATAATTCATCATTCAGGGTCACTTGAATTCAACAGCCAGTGAAATTTCTCATCCAGCTGAAAGGAAGCTTCGTACTTACCAGGCCCATATTAATGAATCCATATTTTTCTGCAAGAAAGTTTGCCACGTCAGGACCTCCAGATATTTGAACAGCCCATCGGTTGGTATATAATCGAGCCTGGTCACACTGAACACCGAAGGCCAGGAAAAATGCCCATGAAAAAATAGTAGGAATCATCTTAATGGTCTCATAACAGTCCTTACTGACGAATAAAAGACTTCTGGAAGGTAAAAAGGCTGGTCATGACACAGACGTGTTCTGGACGGTGTGAGCTGGACTCTGCGACAGTCGATTCTGTTACCAGGATCAGGCCAGATCAGTTTCTACAAGTGTCATGCGCTCCTCCAGCAGGAAGCGTACTATTCTATACAGCAGCCTGTATGTGATAAACATTTAATGTATATGTTCCTTACTTCCTGTAAGTGTCATTGTTTTAAAAAGGACCAATGCAGGATTGGTTTTTTTTTTAGATATTTAAATTATTTAGGTTTTTTTTTTTTTAGACATTTGGCCATAAAAGAGCAATTGAATACAGCAACTGACAACCATGGTCACGATGGTCAGACAGGCAGAACTTCCCAAAGAAAGATGATTTAATGCTATTTGTAAAAAGCTCTTTTTAGACACAAAGGTTGTCACTGCTCCGGTGTGTGTCACTTCACTGAGTGGATTGTTTAATGGCAGAACACTGGCTTAGTGTCAGTTGTGGTTTCAAGCCTTTCAGGTTCGGTGGATTTCATCCTAAAGGCTGCCCACTGCTCCTGGTTGCTGTGCATCCTTTCACTCTGTGTGTAATTTCACTGAATGTAGAGCACAATTTCGATTCGGCTGTACTGACAAAAATCATTTTTTCTTCTTGATTCTTTCTGTCGCTGAGCTCATATATCTCACATCGCTTTTTTGTTCAATCCATTTTCCCCATCGTTAATTTATTAGAACATGTTGGGCGCTAGGGGGCGCTGTGACGTCACTGCTCACACCAGGAGCTCCAAACATAGGTGTGCTGTGAACGATGCTTATATTTCAGAAAACACATTTATGTGTACTCCACCATTTAACAAGTGACAGTCAATGTATCAATAAATTAATAAATTGATCAAGATGATTCTTCTGCGCGTTTATGTCAGTCTCGTGATCCTTCCTCTGATCTCGAATAAAAGTCTATACCATCACAATAGTGCCACCACAAGCCTACGTAACTTCTGTAATCCACCTCTTCTATCTATTATGTCATAATAATATTTTCCGTATTATATCTCACACATTCTGTGCAAGTTTGGTCTTTGAACGAATTCGGAATTTGTCCTCGCGGTATCCCCCTGTGCAACAGAAGGCGCTAGTCACACTTCATCCGTGTACGCGAGTGAACAAGCGAAGAAGACTGGTTGCTCAAAAAATCGAAAACAAAAACACACACATTATTCAGATTAACAAATGGCTTTGACGTTCGCAAAAAGGTTTGCAGCGCGCTCGCGGTCCTCACGTTGATCTACCAGCCATGACTCACAATCTCTCGCTGCGAGTGAGCGTGTTTTCCGAACAAGGGGGACGGAAATACATGGAAGATTTAACCGAGGTGATCGTCGAGCAGGAGCCGTGCAAAGAAGAGCAGCGAGCAGCAGCAGCAGCCAGCGCGGATCTTCCGGACGGGCTTCCCCTCATGGTGACCTGGAGAAACTCGCTTTTGCCCGATGCGGGTGACGAGGCAGAAGAGCCCGGGACGAACGAACCGGCGGCGGCGGCGTCCGACAGGCGGAGATCGGTCGCGTTTTTCGGCGTGTTTGACGGCCACGGAGGGCGCGAAGCCGCTGTGTTCGCCCGGGAACATCTCTGGGACTTTCTGAAAAAGCAGCGAGGTTTCTGGTCCAAAGATTACCGGAAAGTTAGTGCCGCGATCCGCAAGGGCTTCGTCGCATGTCACTATGCAATGTGGAAAAAGCTTCGTGAGTACAGAGACGTCGCTCACTCACACCTTTTAGAATAATAATAATAATAATATAATGCCTTATCGGTCCGTCCATCCATCGGTGTAACAGATTCTGTCTGTCCATGCTTCTATGTGTCCGTTCATCTATCAAATTCTTACACGTCTGTCTATCCACCCATCAGTGTGTCAACTTCATTTTGATCAGTCGTTTATTCGTCTATTTATTAGCTTTGCCCCTTCGTGTGGCTCATGTTCTAATTTGTAGTGTTTCGCTTTTCTAAACGTTAACTCATTACCAAGCAGTTCTTTATTTATGGTCAGTATTGTCCGTTTGCCACTTGTGTCAATGTTGTCTCACAAGTTCTTTATTTGGAACACAAACAGCTTGGAAAAAGGCTCTTCACATCAAATATTCAGAGTAATCACACTTCTAAAGGAAGCCCCCTTTTTATATTTATATTTTTATATTACCTATATTTCTGGTCACTGCACAAAGAACAGAAGATTGTGTTCATTTGAAAGCAACAATTCTGAAACCTATTATTAATTAATTAATAAGTAAGGTCATAAATAAGTTTAAAAAAACACTATACGCATTACTTTTACTACACTCTTCTCCAAGGAACTGGAGACTTACGTCTACATCTATGTAGAAATGATCTGCATTATTCTAATAATGTAATGTAATAATGTCCATGATCATCTCCAAGAGAAACATCACGTTTAAGAGAAACCTGAGTGTTTTGCCATTTAAAGTTATTAAAACAAGGGACTGATGCCAGAAGCAGATTAATTGTGACTCAGAGTAGTGTAATCTCTGCTCCATGATGTGCCCTAAATCCCTTTTTATCAGTTATTCAGATTATATAACCTCTGATCTCATATAATCATCACTGCTCAATAAAGTTTCTAGAGAACAGGTCCAGAGCAGTGAAGTGAAAAAGATAAAATATTGACTGTTTTTTGTAAAGAAACATTTAATGTTTTATTATTTGCAATGTTTGTTTGAGAAGTGTTTATTCTCATTTATTCTAGGACATTGCTTCTCATAGAGGGTACAAGACCCTAGAGAACATGCCCTTGTGCCACTAGAATAAAGTCTAAATGCACTAGGTGTTGGTAGAGTTCTGCACGATGGTGTATCTGCACTAGTAGAGCTTCTGGTTGCAAAAGAGCAAAGTTGTTTTTTTTTGTTTGTTTGTTTCAGGCATAGTGATGCACTTTAAGTATTTTATTCTGCACCAATGTTTATAAACTTGTTCCTTGTTTCGATCTGTTCAAAATGTATTTCATTTTTTTGTTCTCAATGTTAATAATGATTTAATGTAACGTGGACTAAAGTTATGACAATATAAAAAATACTACAGTAATTATGGACATATAATTAGAACATCTGTTCAAGATATTGTGCTTTGAAATGCTTTAAATGGTAATATAAGATGTATGTTGAAGGCCAGAGATAAGCAGTTTCTGTTTGATAAATATGTGGTAACCAATGAAATGTATTTCCTGCCTTTCTGCTATAATGAAGTATGAGCTACTGCGACCTCAAATATTCAAGTTCTAGACTTTGAAATAGAAGCCTGTGTGATGTGTTTTTATTTCGAAACGGTACAGTGGTGAAAGAACCATAAAGGCATAAACACTTTTCAAGAACTCTGGCAATGTCATCATCTTCTCTAAACATCTTCTAATATCTCTAACAACTATATTACTGCTGTTTTTCAGCCGAGTGGCCCAAAACACTGACCGGTCTCCCGAGCACGTCTGGCACGACGGCCAGTGTGGTGGTCATCAGAGGCGGCCGCATGTTTGTGGCTCATGTGGGCGACTCCTCTGTTGTGCTGGGAGTGAGAGAAGACCCCTCGGATAAGGTCATCAAAGCTGTTGAGGTCACTCAGGACCACAAGCCCGAGCTTCCCAAGGAAAAACAGAGAATTGAGGAACTGGGTGGAAGGTTCGAGCTACTCAATCCTCTATTATCAACTCTCGCTGATTGTAAGAACATAGAATAGGAATAAATGAAGATGGTGCTGGAGACGATGCTTGTTGAAGCCTCGACAACACACACACATATAGATACAGATATATATCCACCTCTATACATGCAACCATTTGAGTTCTGAACCGCTTTTCCATTTCTCGGCCACTCGAAGCTGGAGACAAGCCCAACAACACTTGTTATAATCCCAACATACCCTTGGTGGCCAACCAATCACAGGGCAGGACACACACATTTACACTCTCATTCAGGCTCTACTGTAGTTCTCCTGCATGTTTTCATACAGAGGGACAAATCTGGAGACCCAGAGGAAACCCACAGCCGCACAGGGAAAATATTTATTATTAAGCAATATGTACATTTCTTCAAGTATAAATATTTTATTATTAAACAAAATGTAATGAATACTGTGTGTGTACACAATTAAAATGTCTGGATTTTATTTCACATTAGCAAAACCAGGAAGCCTGTTTCCCCTAACATATGATGTGCTCTGTGGTGTTGTGTGCAGCGTAGTGAAGAAGTCCGGAGTGAACCGTGTGGTGTGGAAGCGGCCGAGATTAACTCACAACGGGCCGGTGAGACGGAGCACGCCCATCGATCAGATCCCCTTCCTTGCCGTGGCCAGAGCTCTGGGTAACACTCGCTTATCCCACAGATCAGATCACTGCGTGTTTGGGGAAAATATTTGTATTCAGTTGGGAAATTATTAATTTATTAAAATGAAATATATGTACTTAGTTATTATTGAAAACAATTTATCGTGTTTCTTAAGCAAGCAAAGTATGATATTTTATATTATAAAGAAAATATAAAACAAGGTGTAGCGAGGGTGACAACGTTTTGATACAAAAAGTACTTGTTTTTTTTTTTGTGGATTACAAATGCTTTGTTTAAACTCAAAGTCAAGCTTAAAAAAACTTGAAGCTGGTTGTGAGTCGGATGATAAATCGTTGCCCTATTGTATAATTTCATCAATATACAGTATGTGATGATAAAAAATACATGTGTGTGTGTGTTATAAAGTTTATAAAGTAAATCTAAAGGCTGCTATATTAAAAAGTGTGTATTAAATATATTAAAAAATGATCTTAAGATTAAGGTTATATAATTTATGGTTACATTTTACATTAAAATGATTTAACTGAACGAGCAGCAGCTTTTCCCTCAGATGTTTTATTGTAGCATGCGGTCAACAAAGATTGAATGTGTTTCTTGGGTCTTTCACTTTCTCCTGAAACAGGCGACCTCTGGAGTTACGACTTCTACAGCGGCCAGTTTGTGGTGTCTCCAGAGCCTGACACTAGTGTGGTGACCCTTGACCCTAAACGCCATCGCTACATCATTGTTGGCAGTGATGGACTGTGGAACATGGTGCCAGCACAGGAAGCGGTGACCGTGTGCCAGAGTCACGACGAGGCTGTGGTACGGCCACTTTCCTCAGCTGTCTCTGCCTGTAATGCGTCAACAGGAGGTGTGGTACTCTCTACAGGCCCCGTTTGGCATGTCCGTCGCCCGCCGGCTCGGCTGCCACGCCTTGATGCGCTGGCGCCAGCGTATGCTGCGCGCGGACAACACGAGTGTCATAGTGATCGCTCTCGCGGAGCCTGGCAAACACAACCTGCCTGTGCACAGAGACGAGGTCGTCCTCAGTCTGACGGAAGATCCGCACTGCCACCCCGCCGCCAACCCGCCTCCCGCCAAGGTGTGTACCACACACACACACACACACACACACACACTCTCAGCCTCTGACATTGCTTTATAGTTCTACACACTCGCCTTGGGAGTCAAACCCACAAACCTCTGCTTGTTTACTTTGTTTAAAGCAGAATTTTCATTTTATCAGAGAAAATATCAAGCGTATTTTCATCTGAATAATGATTTTTTAGGAAGAGAGGTAATTTGGTAAATGATTAAACTTAGTGATTCATTTTATCTAATTAACGATTACTCAGAGAATTGCTCAAGTTACAATTGAAGTAATCAAAAGTCATTTTTTTGGATATTTGTAAAAATGTACAATTCTGTGTGTAAACGAGGGTCCTAAAACTTTTCATTTTACTCGTAAATTGATTTGAGATGACACTCACAAAAAGGGATTTTGAACATGTATTCTCCAAACTTTGATGTGTCTTACCGCGTTTTCAAGACACCTAGAAAATGGCACCTAAAATCCAAAACAGAAACATTTAAACGGCACGACTGAACATTTAGAAATATACATTCCTACTACATGAAGTGAGCGCATGACTCGTGTGCTGTTTCTCAGAGCGCAGAGCCCGAGCTTTCCTCCGCCGCGGACGAGTCTTGTCCAGCTCTGGAGAGGATGAGCAGCGTCTCGGGGGTCAGTTTCAGCACCGAACCCCCTTTAGAGGAAAACCGTCCCTGCACTAAACTCACCGGTCCCGAAGCTTTAGAGTGGGAAAGGTCGAAACCCAGCGCGGTGGTGGTGGGGAGGAGAACCAGACGCATCCGGACCCGGACCGGGGAACGGTTCCTCTCCAGACGCAGCGCCGCTAAAAGACGCATCCCCATGCTACATCACCGCAAAGCCGCCCTGCGCGTCTGCTGAAGTCCACGTCCAGTCCGCATCTCGCTAATCGAAATGTTCTACGCCATGATTGGGTGTAAAAGAACAGGTTTTACATTCTACTGGGTTTTAAGTCAGATTTTTAGGTTTGTATATGTATTTTATGAACAACAATATTGCATATCAGTGTCTAACAAAACACAAAATCTATTTTCACTACCAGTGCACTGCCTTTGCGGAGCGATAAACGCATTATTGTTAATCAAGTACTAAAGATCTAGGGAAAATGACCAAAAACGCTTGAATTTAAATGTATAGTTTTTTCATATTTTTAGAGGAAATTTGCACTTTCTTTCCTAGCGTTTGTTGATTTAAAATGTGCTTTTGTTTTTTTAGTTTCAGAGAATGAAGTGATATCTTTTCAATGTTTCAATAGGTTAAAGGTTATTTAATAAGATGTTAGTTGATGAACCTATGGAAGCTTGTGGTGGAGTCTTTTCGTTCTTTCTGGTGACTTGTAATCCATGTTTCACACTGTTATTTCTGTTCTCGTATGTATTTTGGCATTGTGTTTTTTTATTATTAGTTGTAATGCCGATGACATCTTCCAACTGGTTACAGTGCAAACGTGACGTGCAGTTTTACACATCAAGATTGAGGCCTTGAGTTCTGCACGCTTTAGACTTTTAAGGCATTGTTGGAGACAATTTTTTTTCAAAATAAAAGTTTCCTAGGACATGTTTGTTGTTCTGTCAATTGATTGTGACTATGAACTGTGAGAGTGTGAATGTGTTTGTGTGTCCTGCTCTGTGATTGGTTGGCCACCAATCCAGGATGTGTCCCGCCTTCAGACCCAAAGTTTCTGGGATTGGCTACAGCTCCCCGTAACCCAGAAATAGAAAAGTGGTTCAGAAAATGGACGGAGGAATATGATGTTTTAAAATGCATGTTTGGAAAAATGTCAAAAAAAGCGGACAAACGTTCTTCAAATAAAAATGTCTTATTGAAACAGAAAATCACACGTGATGTTTGGATTCTGTTTGTGATGAGCATTTCAGTGTGAAACACTGATAAAGTGTTTATTACAGATGTAAATAAAAAAAGGTTTTGAGCAAATAATTTACTTTGTATCAAAAATAATATTTTGAAACGTTTATATCCGTTTATTGCTTTGTTATACTTTCCAGAGACTCTTCAATACTTAATTGATTTTTAAATAACGCGTTGCCTGATACATGATTAACCATGATTTTATTAATACAATTTAATAAATGCATTGCATTAAATAAGAACATTAAAACGTGATATAGTGTAAAAGACCACATATCTAGAGAAAAAACTAAGCAGCTTATGAAGACCCTCGTGGCCACAGGCTCCCAAGAGTAGTACAATATAAAAGTATTAGTCTGTATTAGTATAGTATTGTACGGTAAAACAGTAAGTTGAGCTTGTCAATTATGGCAATAGGGACCATATAGAAAGTCATATGCAGTACTGTGCCAGTAGAACATAAGGAATATTGTATTAAAGACATACACAAACTTTAAAGTAAAAGTTTTATTATTTTATATAAATTAATATTTATCAAATGTTGGCAATATTAAATAGTTTTAAAGATTTGTTTATTAAAATATTTATTATTATTAAATATTTGTTTATTGCCTATAGAATTCTGAAATTGAAAAACATTTTTTTTTTAAATGTACATTTTTTGCTTAGATTGAAACCAGTGACCTCGCTGTCCTGAAAGCGGCTATTGAGCTGTGACTTTCTGTGACCCTGCAGTTAAGGGCCGTTTTCTGGATCTAAAACTGAACCCTGGAAGCCGGTCAAACCGGACAAACTGGACGAGAAACACCGGCCTCATTGCGTCACCTGGCCGCCGCACAGTATAAATACAGTACGCGATGAAACTCTGCCGCCTGCTGGAGAATCCGCGGAACTGCTTCAAGGTGCGCGCGCGTCACAGCGACCCCAACATGGCCCAGAACCGCTGAAAATCGCGAACTACGGATGGATCTCGTCCTCGGCGGCGTCGCTGCGTGTGGCGCGTGTCTGTTCACGAACCCGCTAGAGGTCGTAAAGACTCGAATGCAGTTGCAAGGGGAGCTGAAGAGCCGCGGGACCTACCGAGTGTATTACCGGAACGTCTTTCACGCCTTTTACACGATCGGTAAAGTAGACGGATTGACCGGACTGCAGAAGGGTCTGGTGCCCGGGCTGGTGTATCAGCTGTTCATGAACGGCGTCCGCCTGGGCTCGTACGCCATCATCGAGTCCCTGGGTTACATCCACACGGACGGACGGATCAGCACCAGCAAGAGCGCCGTGTCCGGGGCCGTGGCCGGTGTGGTGGGCGCGGTGATCGGCAGCCCGGTCTACCTGGTGAGGAGAGTCTGACCCGTAATCCACACCCAGTATTAATAGATGACGATAACTTAGCGATTCCGGATTTGTCTTTCTAGTTACTAGTGCTTATTATTCGCGGCTTTGGAGTTGTTTTTAGTAGCTCGAATGGCAGTAGAACGTGCGTTAGAGTAGGGAAAGTTTTATTAGTAATAGGTCTTTTTAAAAACATATTTCCGTCAATGACTCTGTGTACGTGTGTGCGTGTGTGTATACGGTATGTATAATACTCACTCACACACCACACACACACACACTCTCTAGTCTAGACTGAGAGAACGCTGTGTGTGTGTGTGTGTGTGTGTGCGTGCGTGCGTGCGTGCGTGCGTGTGTGTGTGTGTGTGTGTGTGTGTGCGTGCGTGTGTGTGTGTGTGTGTGTGTGCGTGTGTAAAAAAGGAAAGCTTGTCAGTTCCAGTAATGTGCTGGTACATTCCTTCCTTATTTCCCCAGTGTAACCTGTTTAACCCTGCAGCTCTTGTGTCCAACAGCGATGGAATAATATTATAAATATTGTATTACATTTTATAATTGTTCAACTTAATAAGCAGATGATTGAAACCTTGAACCCCACAATCACTGCTCAAAGCTATATTTTTAATGGTGTATTTTCTAGTGAACATGTTTCTCTTTAAATATTAATATAAATTAATATTTATATTTTATTAAATAGTTTTAACCAAATGTAAAACCAATCATTGCTTTTTAGTATTGCAGCACTGTGTTGTGGGGGAGCTGTGCTCACTGTCAGTGTGTTGTCTGGTTCTCGCAGGTGAAGACACATTTGCAGAGTCAGTCGACGTCTGCTATTGCGGTTGGGCATCAGTATAAACATCAAGTGAGTCGAACATATCTACAGGTGACACCCGAAAAATGTGAATATTGTGCAAAATTATTTGTATCCGTTAATTTATTGTTCCTATATAATAATGCATTATGATTCCCGTCGTAGTTTTTTTATTTTGACTGCAGCTCACTAAAACCCCAAACCCACAATCTCAGAAAATTTGAATATTGTGAAACGATTAAAAAAAAAAAAAAAAAGCCAGCGCATGCAAACGATTTCTCTCTTTAAATACTCTCAATTTGGTTTACCAGCATCACAGTTATGGGCGAGACGTCTGTGCAGAAAACCTTCGCTGACACTTGCCATAAGTAGGGATAGAGAACTACAAAATAAGTTGAATGCTGTCAGTGAAAGAGCTGTTTCAAGGTGCAATAATAGATGGTAGAAGGGAAACAGGTAGAAGAAGAAGATGCTGATGCAGAGAGATGAACACAGTCTGGAGAGGATGTCAGGACCAGGCCTGGACCAGTGAACATGGCCTTCAACTCTCATATTTCTCCTGTCAAGACACTCTGGACAGGACTAGACTAGACTAGACTGGACTGGTGCTGGGCGGTCCAAAGTTATCTATTCTGACCACATTGAGTCTTTCGTCTCATCTGGAAATCAAGGACCATGGATTCTGGAGGAGAAACGGAGAAGCACACGATGCAAGATTCCAGTGTTGATGGAGAACCTAGGAAGCTAGGAGAACCTCTGCAGCTGTATGGAAGTCCAACTGAACATGGCAGATTCCCACACTGCCAAAAGTATCAAAACCTACGTCAATGAGCGTAGCATTACGGCGCTTGATTGGCCAGCACGCTCTCCTGACCTTCACCCAGTAGAACATCTATTGAGTATAAGCAAGAGGAAGATGAGAAGTGAGAACGAACATTGCAGAAGAGCAGAAGACTGTCAAGCATCCTGGCCTTCCACAGACTGATGTTGTTGTTGACAATTTGAAGATGATCAACAATTGGATTCAACCTGGACGAGGATCTTGCCTAGTCGTTGAAACATCTTTGTGATGATGGTTCCAGAATAGAAGTTCTGACAGCACATTTAGTTTAACAGATAAATCACAGTTTAGCTATTATGCTGCTATATCTAGTCCTCAACAGTTTTTGTAGAATCGCCGCTGTGCTTACAAAATCTGAGTCTTTGAACATTTTTCATTACTTTTCCTCCCCTTTGATTTTGAATAGGAGTCAGAGTTTAAACGTCTTGTCATCGTTCAAAGAAGAAACTTCACTTGTTATGCATTCTCACATTTCTTTTCAAAGTTTGGGTTCAAATTTTATTTGGAGCTTCTCAGAGTCATGCTAGTAACTTCTAATTGGCATTTCCTCATTTTTCTTCCTTTTTATCTTTCACTATACAGTACGTTAATACAATCCTTGTTTTATTGACTGTGTGTAACATCCGATCATGTGGTAAGCTAGAATCATGAGATTGTTTCTAGCTAGAAACACACATTTTAATAACACACTTGAATAATCTCTTTAATAATCTTTGACAAATGTTTTCTCTGAGTCTCTCACTTCACCAGCATTACTTTACTTTTACTTTACTTTACAGTCATTTGGCAGACGCTTTTATCCGCGATTACTTCCATCAAGCCGCTCACAAATTAACTTTTGCACAATCTTCTAACTTTTCGAACGTGCGCTTCTCACAGAAACTGATCAGTGGTTGTGTGTGTGTGTGTGTGTGTGTGTGTGTGTGTGTGTGTGTGTGTGTGTGTGTTTTTAACTCAGGGAATGATTCACGCTCTGGCGAGCATTTACAGACAGCATGGCGTTCTGGGCCTGTGGAGGGGGGCGAGCGCAGCGGTCCCGAGAGTCAGCGTGGGGTCCGCAGCACAACTCTCCACTTTCTCTGCCACAAAAGAGATGGTCACAGAGACACGGGTGTGTAATCTGTCACTTTACCGCTGTAATAATGGACTGGTTTGGCGTGAGCTGTGATAATGCAGTAAACGTTCAGATCCACATACAGGCCTTTATATTCACTGTACGTCGATTTGCTTCTAACGAACAGATAAACAAACCTAGCAAATCTTGTCAGATTGCGAAGGCTGAGTCTTCTAAACTATACATTTTCTACACTATTATGATACAGTTGCTCAACAATGTAAATTACAATGAAAAAAAATTATTAATAAAGGTGGAGAAATTGTATTTCCAAAATTGAAATAACGTATTTATGAGCATGTACTTGAGTGTATTTACAGAATATATAGTGTGATTCTACGTATGCCGTATATAAAATAAATTTATGTAATATAAAACGTTTTTAAAAACTATTTTGAAAAGACTTCATTAGTATATAATGACAAATTAACTAAAATTAGAATTGTGTAATGGATTACCATTAAATGTGTTATTTGTGTTAATAAAAAAAAAATCATTACAAATTGAATTACAATTAATTTGAATAAAATGTAAATAAAAGGAAATTGTATATTATAATGAAGAAAGCAATTTAAAAGGACTTTGCTAGATTAAACAGGATTTTACTATTATTAAATTATAAATTAATTATAAAAGAAATCTGTCAAAAACTATACATGTCTCCTCAAGTTCACAGTTCAAGCTTTGGATGAATGGAAAAACTTCTTTAGCAGAAATATATAATTTGGGGGGGAAAATGGTTTCCCAAAGAGTACGTTGAATATTATCCAGCAGTAAAGATTTACTGACTCGCACATTCGTCGCATTCAGTGGCATGTTTGACTAACCACACATCACTAGTCATCCATTGTCACACTGCGCATGCTTTCTTTAGCTTGTTGTTGTAAGCACTATCTATTGTCTTCTCATCGATACGCAGACACACACAAATCAAACAACTTGAGGTAAAAATAAATAAATATAATTGTTCCTACAGTATTATAAAATGGCAGAAACGTCTTATCCTTTCATGTTAGGTCTATTCAATATTTATTAAGCTTGACGTTTACATTTTTTTTTTTACGTTTTAAATTTTTTTTTTTGTCTGCTGATTTGTTCGTGTTTCCTACACTGATTTTTGAGGAACCTTGTGAAAACTCCAGCACCAGACCACAACACCCCCATTGCTTAGCTGGACTTACTTGGATCTTCTTTGGGACGCCGTGATAGAGGGAGACTAGTTGTGTCTGAGGCCTTCGTCTTCTGCCCCTCTCCTAAATTATTTGTCCGCTCTGTCCAGAATCTCAACTTGAACTTCAAACGAGTGTCCTTTTTCTTTCAAACGTGCTTCAGCTGTGCATCTACATTTGAAAAAAAGAGGACACTTTTCAGTTGATGGTGAAAACATTTCCAAGCACAATTCCCCACCAATCTTGGCACATTGGCCTAGTAAGAGTGTTTCGGGATGCTTTAAGGCTCAAGTTCAGTGCGTTTGTAGGGCGCTTTTCACAGTTACACCTGTCTCATAATAAGCTTATAAAGGGAGGCTTCCATTTGACGTGGAAAAAAACTAGTGTTTAATTGATTCGGATTAACAAATTCGGATCATGTGCTCACCAGATAGCAAAAGAACTTCAGAAAACTGACGGACTAATGTGGGGATGTAGCGATAATGATGTGACTCTTTGTTGGCGCAGATTTTTGCAGAAGACAGCTGGTCAGTGGCTCTGATTGCTAGTGCCATCAGTAGCGTGGTGGCGGTTTTAGCCATGACTCCGTTTGATGTGGTCAGCACTCGACTCTACAACCAGGTTGTGGACCAGCGGGGAAAGGTGATCTGTTCTTACAAATGAGAAGTATCTGCAGTGCTGACGTCTCAACGCTCTGTATTTCCTCCTGCAGGGTCTACTGTACAAGGGTTTTATGGACTGTTTCACAAAGATGCTGAAGAAAGAAGGCGTCGCCGGCCTTTATAAAGGTCTGGGGGCTTCTTACTTCCGCCTCGGCCCGCACACCATGCTTTCACTGTTCTTCTGGAACGAGCTGCGCACTTTGTACCATGGCAACAGCTAACACGCTGCTGAACTCATTCTCAATCCATCACAGCCTTGAAAACCACTGGGGAAACATCTCTGCGCTTCTATATTTATACATTTTAAGGACAGGATTTTATTCAACACTGTTGAATAAGTCTAATACCTTCTGCTAGAAGTTTTAATCCAATGTCTAACAGACCGTTGCAAAGCAACGTATATATTATATTCTGTATTTGATGAAAAACTCCACTGGAGTGCTGTTGTAAAATAAAAATAAAAAAAATTTACTGCGTTTTGTTAGTCTACTTGATCCTGCGATTGGGTTTAGCAAATGGTGGGTGAAAAAGCGTTATTGTAAAATAACTGAGAACTTCTAGATAAATGGTAGTTGGTTGTTGGACTCGTGATGAGATTTTTACTGCCTTACTACAAACAGTTTATCATGTTCACTGAATAAATGTATGACCGGTGAGTTTTGTGTCCAGGAAAGGTTTCGATTGGACCATATGATGTCATTGGAAGACTTAAGAGCTTTGAGACTGACGCAGGAACTTTTTTAGTTCTTTCAATATTTTACCAGTAAATTGCTTTGGCAAATATTGATGATGTTCGCAAGACAAAGACTTTGAAGTCAAACGATTTAGAGTGATAGGAGGTTAAAGTTTAAAGAATCGTGTTAAATTCTTTCACACAGAACTTTGCGTTTACGAGGTCACATTCAGAACTGAGAGACTTTCGGCCATAAACGCTGACCGTATGTGACAGAGTATTGACTTCAGGCTTTACTCATTTATTATTCATGTGCATTTAATGTAGCTGACAATGAGAACTAAACCAAACTGCAACATGATTTAATTGATTTAATAAAACGAGCATGAAAACACAAAATGTCCTTTTTTCCGTTTGTGTAGTAAAAAGATGCAGTATATACTACGTATATTATAGTTGAATGCTGACTTTAAAAGGATCTTGCTAAACTGAAAAAGAAAATCAGAATAAAATCTAACATGAATGAGAAAAATTCTCTTCAAGCTAAACTGTTAAAAATTAGTTTTATAACGACTTATACACAGAGTGGCACTTCAGTTTAATCTGTATGGTTTTGAACATTGTAGATTATTTTAAAGCGTTTAGGGCATTTAAACGTACGTCTGAATTCAGCCAAACACTCCAGCATCGTGCAGACTGAGAGACTGCAGAACATCACGGAAGTCCTGCAGCGTCCACGGAACCGCCGGAAGGTTGACCGCTGCGCTGCTGCTGCTGCTGAGGGAGCTGAAGCACATCCAGATATCAAGTCAAGATCCATCGATTATGACTTCTGAAGCGTCCAGAGTTTCCACAGAGACTCACTCGATGTCTGTGGGATTGTTGAACGTCACTAAGATGTCAGTTGTGTACTGCGGAATCCGAAAAAGACCCAGGTGAATGTTAACCGTGTTCTCCGCCTGGGTTGAGAAAAGATAGAAACGAACATCCACATTCAACCCACCATTTAAAAGTGTGTAACTGACTAGCGAGCAAGACATTAAAACTGTGAAATGCTCAGAACTTGAACATTAAGCCACAGTCAATATAACTGGAAACGTCTTGAAAAACTCGAGATAAAAAAAACTTTGAAAATACTATAGCTAATTTGGTTTAGATGAGACCTTTTAAACAAATCACAAAAAAAATGCATCACAGGTTGTGCATTGAATTCAGCAATTGCGAAAAACTGGAGGGAGCATTTCTGACTCGTGATTCAAGCAAACTGAACCAAACAGCAGTGTAAGCTTCAGTAATAACCGCTTTAGAGCTAGTAAAAACCTGAATGCTTCATGAGATATGTCTATAAGGATGTGTGACTGTCTAGAAGAGCACAGGTGGAGCGTTTTCACAGAGGACCTATTGTTAATCTCTCTGTCCCACGTGCACCCGTGTGCTTTCTATTCTTGTGCTTTCTATGAAGGGCACAGTGTGTCACACACAAGCTTTCTTTCCCCAATCACGACCAGAGAGACCAAAATAGCCCAGCTCCTCGTGCTAGTGACGCTAGCACCTGCTTCTGACGCTCAGCCACCTGAAACATACTGTGACTCTGACAACTCTGATCGACTGATTCATGTGGTTAGACCGACAGACAGACAGACAGGATAATATACAGACGGGCAGGACGATATAGACGGAGAGGAAGTAAACAAACAGACTGGATAGAAGGATGTAAAGAGAGAGAGAGAGAGAGAGAGAGAGAGAGAGAGAGAGAGTGTGTGTGTGTGTGTGTGTGTGATGGATGGACAGACAGACAGACAGAGAGATAGATATAATGAGACAGACAGAAAGTTACAGATAAATAGATAGAAAGAAAAAAGTAACTTGCATAGAAGGACAGCCAGATATAAAAATAAAAACGAGATATTGATAAAAGACCCTGTTTGGTTTAAGATGATGATTGGAACCTTACACGCATCACAGTGCCAGTCATCACATGACTTCCTAAACTACTTCCCTTTCCAGAAACCAGGTGAAGCTTTGTGGAAGGACAAGCTTTCTTGAAATGATTCAGATATCTGATATTGTCCCGTGCTGCTTTCTCAACGTCTTTGTGTTTGTGCGCTGTCAGCCCAACTTGCTCATTACAAGCGACTCATATAACTAACAGCAGAAAGCTTTAGAGAGCAGGAGAGCTTTAGAGAGTGATGTCCCTAAAGAGACCATCTAGAATTCATATAAACTGCTAATCTTGCACAAATTTGGATCTAGTTCTCAATAAGGCCACCAAGGATTTTATTCAGAAGTCTTTTTAGGGCTTTACATCTTGCATGTTTTCTCATTGTCAGCTACATGCAGGAGAGAGATGATGTCCATCAGAAACAGGCTTTACAACAGATCCTCATGATTTGTATTAATTTCACACAGTTTACACAACAGAAATCATCAAGGTTCGTATGAAAAGCTCAACTCCAAGAAAACACAATGGAAAAAGGTGTGTGTTTTGTATGATTTATCCAAGACTCTGCTTTAACTCTGGAGGGTCAGACAGACACACACACACCTCTTCATTAAACTTGGCGACGCGCTGAGCTCCAGACAGCAGCCAGGCTGAAGCGCACTCCGTCATGGAGAGCTCGGCCTGGAGAAGCTCCTGCACCTCTCTGATCTCCCACGAGCCCCTCACTGATGCCCGGTTAGTATCAGCCACGTCCTCAAAGTGATACCTGCACCACACACACACACACACACACACACACACACACAATGACTCAAGCTCCTCAAACACAACAATGACTCACAATTCACTAAGGTCGGAAGCCTTAGGGAAAAAACAAGAATGTGAGGGGACGTTAAGATTATTTAATAAGATAATTTAATTAACCCACCCATCCAGTGAAGTGCACACACACACACACACACACTAATATGTATCATGTTTTTTTTGTGCCACTGTGTGTGATTACTAAAGGAGTCATGCACAGAAAATATGAGAGAAGTGAGAGAAAACGGAGGAGAAGAAGGCAATTCACGTTTCTCAAAAACATAAGCCGGTGGTGGGAACGGGGGGCTATCTATTGATTAGAATCTGTAAAGATACCGGGTGCACAATTTAGAAAAATAAGAAAATAAGGGAAAATGAGCAAAAGATAAAGATATGCATGCAAAATATAAAACAGCATTTCCTTTTTTTTTTACAGTTCAACACGTCATCAATAATGACTATAAATAAAGTGTTCCATGCAGAGAAGAAACGTGTCTACATATACACGAAACATTGTAAAATATATTTAACTATATATTTTCACAATGCATATATCCAGCATATCGAAAATGTTTAAATGTTTTTAACATATTCATATTGTTAGAAACAGATTCATTTAAAGCTTAACTGCAAGTCGACTGTAAATGTAAGTCATTTATAATACACACGTGTTTATGTTAAAAACATATTTAAATTGCCTTTTAAATATTTTCCCAATTATTTCAGCTAAATTCCATTTACGTTGCATCAGCCTTTATGTTGCAGTTTTAATAGCGGTGTAGAAATATTTTATACGTGTGAATACTTTATTATTCTGTAGTGTGATTTGAGAAGTTTAGAATATTTATTCTATGTTTTTCTAAGTGTGTAATCCAGTCGAAGTTCACATTGTGTACTTATTATCTCGTAAATGTTAAAGACTGCGATTTTTTTTTTACAATTGATCAGCGAGTGGGAAGGTTCCAAGAGTCTCGGCTACGGTGCGCAAACACACACACAATTCTGGCGTAAACTGCGTCCGTTTCATATTCCTTGGAGTGCATTTCTCAGAGGTCTATCAGCACCAAGATTAAATATGAAATGAAAGTGAAATATAAAGTCACCTTGCAGCTTCAGCACCATGAACATGACTCTGGTATTCCAGCAATTCGATGATGATGCTCTGGTCAGTCTGCGCATGCGCAAACACCTCCTGGTTGTCGGGGACTTGCCGTAGATCGCTGCAACCGAATGGATGACACTTTTATTATGTGATAGATGAGCCTGCAGACGTTACGTCGATGACAGGTCATGTATTTGTGTGTTTGGTTTACACTGTACAGCAATGTACATCACCTCACGTCCTGCGCGCTGGAAGGAATAAGGGCAGACAATGCGCCACCGAACAGGGGTCGAGCCATGGTTGCGAACCACTGTAACAACAAACACACGTTTCTACTCCAAGATGCTCAACACAGTGACCTGACAGGGAAGCTGAGAGACTCACACCAACTACACGTCACACCGTCGCGCTCATGTTCCGCAGCGTCACGAGTCTTTCCCGCTTCTTCTTTGTTGCATCGATCCGTGTGACTCGGAGATGTTACGCTACCGCCACCGTGCGGTAGAACAGAGCAGCGTTTCTCTACACTGTGCAAAAGTGGAAAGAGAATTTAAAAAGTCCGTTAGAAAATGACTTGAAAACCTGTAGAAGTGTAAGAGAAAACGTTATCAGAAATAAAAGTGTGGAGCATTTAGTGTCAATGTTTAGACAAGATAATGCTTGAGAAGATGAGCATTAACTCGAGGAACGGTTCCTTCTAGCTGTGGGGCAAATTGGTCTGGACTCAAATTGTTGTCAAAGTTTACACAAGCTGGCCAATGCTTTTGAATAAATGTTAAACTAGGGTGACCGTATTTTTATTTCCAAATAAGAGGACAATCGGCGTGGCCTCGATTACACAACTTCAGACAGATTTCTCAGAGGTTGGTGAAGATGTTTAGATATAGACTAGACTATAGTCCAAGATAAAGTGTCTACAGAAGTTCTTGGATCCCAGAAAACTTTGGGTTTTGGGTGCAGACCAGTTGGGCGTTGCAGATTTGAATCCCGGTCTAACTGGGTGTGCTCGGGCAAGACATGAAACAGCTTATGGCTGCCCACTGCTCCGGGTTTGTCTGTTTTACCTCACTGTCAGTTTCAAGGCATAATGGGAACATTGTGAAATGAGATAACAAGCAGCTGATGTGAGGTGGAGCCAATGATGATGATGATGATGACGTAGAAGTGAGTTGTAACATCAAGCGGCTGATAAAAAAGTACAAGAAGTGTATATTACCCAAAATATACTACGCTGGAAATACAGTTTACAGGTACAACTGACAGTAACTGGTAAACGTGCCTGTCTATCTATAGTCACTCCCTATTTTTGATGAATTATAAACAACACTTTATATCTAAATAACAACTTGGTTTATCTTCAGTTCCAAAAACCAAGAAAAGATTTATTATACATAAATTATTGTACATATTATTATACATATTATACATAGCGTATACCCAAAGTGACCCAGCTCACTCCAGCCAGGAGTTCACAGTGTCAAACGCCAAACATCCTTCATCACAATCATTTGACATCTCTCCCCACTTGACTTCTTCTCTTTCAGCTCCATGCTCTCAATCTCCATCTGATGTTAGCTCCTTCCCCTATCCTCTTTAAGGAACATGTGCTAAATCCGGTTTTACCTGCTAGCACCTCTCAGTGCTCACTGGGTTAACCTCATGACCCAACTCGAAAATTGGCTTGACCTGAAAAATCTTTAAAAAAAAACTTCTGCTCCGAAATACAGAAGTGAAAGTAAACCACCAAAGGTCAAATCAATGCATCTCATACAATGCAGAAAGTCCCTAATCTACCAAAAAAACTAAATCCGATCTAAGTTCACATTGGAGAAGAATTAGCATTATTAGCATGATAGCATCACTTTCTTCCTCTGTTGCACCAGCAACAAGCAAAGTCGTGTCTTATTATAACGGTGTGAAGCGCCAGCCATGCAAGCTCAATAAAATCCCAACTACAATTGTTTTTACAGACTGGGTCAAAATCGGATGCTTCCTGTCAGGTTTAAATTAAACTCCTAACGCTCGGCTGCAGTGAAAAAGAAAAGAGAATAAATCCAGACGTGAATGAGAGTAATGTGTGTATCCTGAGTAAATATGGCTTGTTGCTGATGCGCTGCCCTTTTGATAACTGATCTGACCCATTGCAGACTTACGCTAACAAACTGTGACAAGTCTCTTTCCATTTTAATCCAAGACCCCTAATCCGCATGGGATAATGAATTATCGGTTTGGATTTCAGGTGGATTATAAGATCTACCTCACTCTTCTACTTATTTACAATCAGGGAGAGAGTGAAGCTGGTTTGGAACAGAGAGAGAATGAGGTGAGCAGTTGAGTGACGTTGTCTGGAGGCAGGTCTCTTGCAGATCGCTCTGAGCAGGCTTTTACTATACTTAGGACGGAGGTTTTATCTGGCCTATCTATGGGGTTTCGGGGGGTCTGTGCTTTGGATGCGTTTCAGAGGGAATTTCAAGCAGAATTGATTTGCTCGTAACCGGATTCATAAATTTGGCAAAGTCGCTGTGTTAAAGGTAGGAGATTCTCAATCTGAAGAATTTGTGAATGATTCGTTGCTTTCATGGTTGGGTTTTGTGCCTTCAGTGATGAGTCTGATCAGATACGGGTTGTGTTTCTTGCACATAAAAACAGACAATTGTAGTCAATTGGTGTCTTTTGAAACTCAATCCATGAAATTAAGGTGAAGTCTGAAATGCTTAATCTTCCAGAAGAGCAACCGCGTTCAATCACTAAACCCAGTTCTGATATTCTACAAAACAAGTCTGCAGATCCAGCAATTTTTTAACATGTACAATATTTAGCATCTAGGCTAGTCAAATAAATTAAAATATAGTTTATATGAATTACTTTTTCTACTTGGGATTTAATAATTATTGTGGATTTAATGATTGTTTTTGATTTATTGAACAACAAAATGATACTAATTTGTTGTAATCATATTTTGTACAAAATATTTTGAAGAGAATAACAACCTAAAACATCTAAAACTCGTATTGATAAAACAAATATGCAAAAATGAATTAAATGCAACGCTTTATATAGTGTATATATATACATATGTAAATACATTTTAATTTCTTGTGTATAACCACATGTGTGTGTGTGGGTGTGTGTGTGTGTGTGTGTGTGTGTGTGTGTGTGTGTGTGTGTGTCTGTGTGTCTGTGTGTGTGTGTGTGTCTGTGTGACCCTCGTTGTGAGGACGCACCGAATTCCAGTAATTAAGCTTTTAAAGAATGATCAAGTAAGACTCAACTCAGGACTACAAATTCTATAGATTCATAAGGTTCAAATTATAAGAGAGAAATCCTAAAATAAAGCTGCAAAAAAAACTTAAACTAATTAAACAACTTAAAACTAATGGTCTGAGGAAGAACATTAACTAATGAACACAGTCAATCTTTTTAATACAATATATTTAAAATCCAGAAAAATTAAACCAAAATAAATTAACTAGACTAGAGGCAAATGATCCAAAACGTTTTGCCGCCTTCCAGTGGCCACACATCACACTTTAAACTACACAACCCACAATCCATCCCTCACCAGTTTCACATGATTTATCACCTGCACCTCACTAACACTCTCACACTACTTAAGGTCTGAGTGTGAATTCATCAGGCTGATGTATCGCAGTTTTCTACTTACCGAGTACTCAGGTTGAACTTCTAGGAAGTTCTACAATAATGTACTTCTATAAATGTTATCTACAATATATGTATACAGTATCCATACTGGAAATTGTGAGTATTAGGATTTATTTTAATTTCAAACTATTTCATTTGTATGAAAACAAAATTTATTTTAATAAAAGGACATATATATTTTTTAAACAATCACTTTGTTTAATCACGAATACTAATGTATAGGACTGGGTGATTTGTTATCAAAATTAAATTTTGTGTTTCTTTATGCACTTTTACCAACCCATCATTTAGAAAAAAAAAACAATAGGATGATGTATGCCAAAACAACCAAGATAATAATTAAATCATATTAAACAAAAAAATGTGACCAAAAAAATTGTCATGAAAAAAATAATTAATGTGCTATGTTAATGTTTAATATATGAAACTCTTCAATTCAATTCAAAGTGAAATTTTTTTCAGTTTTTTTAAATTCAGGTCAATATAGTTTATGATTAAATTAATGACTAATGTGAACATTACTGGAACTTTAGCGTTTGTGAAATATTAGCTGGGCAACACAATCCAGATCGATCAAACTGAGGCCAAATTCCATAGCAATGCTAAGCTAACTGCTAAAAAAAAAAAGTGATCCAAAATCTGCATGTTTTAAATCAAATGGTTTGAAGTATTAAACAGCATTTTTATAATGCTTAATAATTATATAAATATAATATAAGGATTAATAATAATAATAATAATAATAATAATAATAATAATAATAATAATAATAATAATAATAATAATAATTGAACCTTTATTAGTCCCTCAGTGGATTACAACTACCTCAGTGTGAAGCATCCAATGGGGCATTGGGAATTAGAATTTAAGTTAACATAGGTAATTAAGTTAGGGCCTGAACGTGTCCAGAAAATAGATTTGGTATTGCTGATCTATACCATTTATAGGCGGCTGTGATCTACACAAGGCCTGGCGAAATTATGTGGTTTCTCTAGACAAAGCACAGTGTTCTTGGTGAATGATTTTGTATAACTTATTTGATTTTACTACATTTAAAAATGAAATACAGTATGTTTTCATGTGGTGTATTTGAATAAAATAGATGCTTTAACTTACAATATTCTTAAAAATAATTTCCCAATGCAAATGCATAATGAGTGTGGACTTGAAAAATTAATTTAATCAGTGAATTGTTATTTCAGTAAAATATAAATAATAATAATTAAATAAAACTTAAATTATGTTTTGCTTTTTGGTGATCGTAATTGGTGTTTAACACTGAAACAAGTTAACAACAACAAAAATGAACTTACCTGGTTTGTTACTGGGAATTCTCATGGTTTAAAATAATTACTATAACAATTAATTAACAATCAAAACAATTCATATAAAAATGCATTTTTTAAATTGAGATAAAAAAAAAATTTTTTTACTTTAAAAAAAAGGTTTGTGTGTCGGTATAATTCATTGTTGTTTATTTTTATACTTTTTTTAAAGGGTCACAAAACTCTATCAATACAGCTCAAAATTTGACATTAAAATGCTAAATAAGTCTTACATAAAAGCGTCTGCTAACGCTAAACGTTAACTGATTCCTTGCTAATGCAGTAAAAAACAGAATCAGTGACATTTTGAGGAGCACTGCTAATGTGATAAGTTTTCAGTCACCTTTGCACTGGCTTGAGGCTGCATGATTTGTATTTTTTAAAACGTATAATTCTTAACATGTAATAAAATATATTCTTATATACTATATACTTAAATGAAAGCACGGATACTTCCAAATACATCTTATAAATAAAATACATAATGTTATAAAAAGTATAAAAATGTTATATTAAAGTGTATATCTAGTTATCTAATCCTACACTTCTTTTGCAGAAATGGATATCGGAGGATTGGAGACGGTGGTGGCGAACTCGGCCTACGTGTCAGCGAGAGGGAGCGTAGATGGCGCCGCTGCAGCCACGATGCGCGACAAAAAATATCGTGCCAAGCTCAATCTGCCTCACATCAGAGAGTGTGAAAGTGTGAAGTCCTCCATCGACTCCTCGTTCGACGCCATGTGCGTCCGTCAGCCGATCGGGAAGCGTCTCTTTCAGCAGTATCTCGAGAGTGAGCCTGCTCACAAGGATGCTGTGGACTTGTGGAAAGACATCGAAGACTACAACATCGCCCAAGAGAAAGAACGAGCTCAGAAAGCCCAAAAGATGGTGAACAAATACTACGAGTCTTCATCCAAGAACTTCTGCAAGTTCTTGCCGGAAAAAGCAGTGAGCAGGGTGAAGGAAGACCATCAAAACATTCACGGCGAGCTGTTCAAAGAGACGGAGCAGCAGATCCTGACTCACTTGGAAACTAGCGCGCTGAGCGGTTTCAAGGCCAGCATGTATTTCTCGCGTTTCCTACAGTTTAAATGGCTGGAGAGCCAGCAAGTGGCTGAAGACTGGTTCATGGATTTCCGGGTCCTTGGAAAAGGAGGATTCGGAGAAGTCCATGCGTGTCAAATGAAGGCGACTGGGAAGATGTACGCTAACAAGAAACTTAACAAGAAGAGGTTGAAGAAACGTAAAGGCTATGACGTAAGGAACGCTACTAGACACGATTCTTCAAGTGGTACGGTTTGGGGAAACTTCCTTCCCCAATGCGGTAAAAGGACGACAGGAAAGAGACGCTAAGATAAGAGATTAGAGTAACCTGAGAACAGAGTATTAAGCAGGTCTAATCATAGTGTATTGGCTCAGAGCAAAGAGGCTTGCGAGCTCTGCCTGATACTCCACAAAGCAGCTCAGCGCCACAGAAAAGCAGAAATTCTGACAAGAAACACAAAGATCCTGAGTGCTAACGAAAAAGTGGGGTGGGAAAAGGTGCATTAGAAGTTTCTCTCTGGTTATGAAAAATAAAAAGGGAGGCAAAAAAATCCCAAAAGCTGAATGCAAGAGTAGAGAACGGTCACTGGAGGGATCTAGCCTACTTGCTTCTAAAAGTATTAGCCGTGCAAATGGAATTAACCTTTTGCTAACATTGTGCTTTCACCTAAGAACTATTTATACATCATTGACTCATAGATTCGCATCTATGTATTTACTTGCAAACTGTACGAATGATCACGAACGATTGTACGAATATCGGCAAACTGTACGAATCATTTGTTAGGCTGGACAATTTGGCCTGTTGTATGATTCAAGCCTTTAGCTCAAGTTCTTTAGCAGTTGACTACTGTTGCAAGTTGTCTAGCGAACATAAGTCTTTACTAACTGCCAAATTTTGCGTAAACTTGATTGGCAAAACGCAACAAATCATTTGTTGGATTCATTGGGTAGAATAATTGGGATTAGGCTTGACAGCGCCACGTTAGCACTACGTTCTTTAGCAGTGAAGTTCTAAGTTCTGTGAGGCAGTTGACTCCAAGTGAATGTGTCCTAATATGTTGAGTCTGTACTAACTGTTTGCTCTCGCGTAGGGTGCCATTATTGAGAAGCGAATCCTGGCGAAGGTGCACAGTCGCTTCATTGTCTCTTTGGCCTACGCCTTTCAGACCAAAACAGACCTCTGCCTCGTCATGACCATCATGAACGGAGGAGACCTCAGGTGCTCATTCTGTTCATATTTCACACTCACTACTCCTCATGTCGTGTCAAGGCTCACAGTAAACAGGGCCGTCACGTGCTTAGGGTCCTTGAACTTTGGTGACCCGTAACATCACCGGTAACTGAGGAGGAAAGCTGTAGTCAGACAGCAGATGTACTGTTGCTGATCAAACGAATCATTCCATAACCGCGGTAGAAAAAGATGCCGACTTGTCGTGCACAATCACAACGCAGCGAATAAAAGTAAGCGTCCATTCAATTGTAGTGTAGTAAAGAGCAAAGAGTACTCAATCAAAAAAGTTGTCAAATAGAAGACAAAAGTGCTCATAATTTAGCTTATACTGTACCCAGTACAAGTACAAAACAGCCAAAAACACTTAAGTAATGTAACAAAGTCCATTTACTCAAGTACTTTACACCAGACCAGCTGATTTTTGTGTTCCCACTTAACATAGCAGAAAGTCCCCACCAAAGCAGAGACACGGACACCTGCTGGCCTGGCGGGGTACTTCCTCACACGCATTAACCTGCTCTTGATGTTTGAGCACAGTATCTTAACAAATTATTGTTCAAACAAAGTGAAAAGTGTTTTCTGTTCCGTCATCAAGTAAAATTTCCAAATCCAGATTTGATTATATAGATCCAAAAGCAACATTGCATTCTCTCAAATTACATATATTGTAAGAGCCAATTTTAGTGAGAAATTCTTGCTTTTACAGGAGCAGTCATATTATGAATTCAGCAACGTAACCCATCTCAGTCTCATAATCTCTTGTTTTGTAGATTCCATATGTATAATGTGGATGAGAAGAACCCGGGCTTTGATGAGACGCGAGCTTGTTATTACACGGCACAGATCATCTGTGGTCTGGAGCATCTGCACCAGCACAGGATTGTCTACAGAGATCTGAAGCCAGAGAACGTTCTCTTAGACGACGCAGGTGTCAAACACACACACACACACACACACACACACACACACACACACATAGTGCAGGTTTTAAAGCAAAAACACAGTTGTAACAGAGTGTTTGGTTTCAGGACACGTGCGATTGTCTGATCTGGGTTTAGCTGTGGAACTTCCACCAGGAAAAGACAAGACGCAGGGATACGCTGGGACTCCAGGTCAGAGCCTCACATCTTCAATAGTCAAACACGCAAGAAGAATAATGATTCAATTCACCTTTTTATTTTTTCATGGTTTCGATTTTATTTCTCAGCAGTCATGACTGATATAATACAAACTGCACTTCAGAAACACAACCAAACAAGAGAAAAGTCACTGGATTCTGGTCATTTAAAACTAGTGAAAATTGAACTCAACCAAAGCAATGTAAAAAATATAAAGCCATGTATATAAATTACAATACAAATGTATAAAGTTATGTATGACTGAATCAAATTCTGACGCAATTTGAACACAAAAATTTATTTTTGAATGTTTTTATTCAACTGAAAACTTTGACAATTAAAATGTATTAAAATTGGTTTAAAATTAAAATTTTTACACAGTTTTAAATAAACAATTTACACTGTTTAAATAATGCATTTTTTATACTACTGTATAATAAGGCTAAAAACCCAACATACACACAAAACCTGAATGTGATTGGCACAATGTTTGGCACATGTCTGGGTTATAATCAGGACATGAAGTAACAGCAGAAGGAGAGAAAGAGGTGTTCTTGTTCAAGTGAATAATAATAATAAAAATAATAATAATAGTAATACATTTTATTTATAACGCACTTTCCATTACAGAATATCAAAGTGCTGACAGAATTAAGTATCACAATTGTATCCTTAGTGAAACAAAAAGTGCTGAGTCTCTCCTATGTGGAGTGGCAGACGACAAAACAATGTTGCAAAACACATGAGTGAGTAACAAACTAACAAAACTAAAATATCGAGTGTGAAAAGTAAAATCACAATTTTCCTTTGTAAATAACATTGTGTTGCTTTCAAACAATACAGTACATTACATTTCAAACAATACAATACAGTAATCACATCACTATATTTTCTATTGACAGAGTTTGCGAATTGTATTCACAGTTTAATTTAAATGTGGTGTAAATTGACATATCGAGTTGACACGAAGCGCATCAGTTTGACCTCGCGAAATGAATCTGTGGTGCTGCATGTCCAAACAAATGAAAATCAAACCTTTTTTTTTTTTCAAGCGGAAAAAGTTTTACAGCTAATAGCCATTTTATCTACACACTTTGAAGGCACAACTTCTGTTCTGGGTTTTCCCCAGGCTTCATGGCTCCAGAACTCCTGCAGAAGAAAGAGTATGACTACACAGTCGACTACTTCACTCTGGGGGTCACTCTGTTTGAAATGGTTGCTGCTAAAGGTCCCTTCAGGTGTCGTGGAGAGCAGGTAATGGTCTTCTCCTCCAGGTACGCTCGTATCACCCAGTGTGAGGAGTTATCAGCCTCCAGTGGACCGGGATGGGCCCAAGTGCCTAGAAGTTTTCACCCAATTGAAGCCTGAACGTTGGTTTTCTTCTTGTTTTTCAGGTGGAAAACACAGAGGTGACACGACGCATCTTGAACGACCCCGTCCCCTACCCCCCGACTTTCAGTGAGAACCTGAAGGCCATTTGTGAAGGGCTGATGGCCAAAGACCCAGAAAAAAGACTGGGCTTCAAGAACAACGAGTGTGCTGAGCTAAAGAGCCAGACCTTCTTTAAAGATCTCAACTGGGGCAGATTAGAGGCTGGTATGTTCCACTGCTTTAGTCTACATACTGCACTCAGTCACCGGGTTAAAGAGAATGAACTTAGATACTTAAATCAAGTCAACCTGTTCAACAGCACAACTTGCTGGTAAGATCCGCAACGCAGACTATAAGGGGCATCCATAAACGCCTTTTTCCTAATTTCACACATACGTCACTGGATTATTATAAAACGCATGAAGCGAAACTTGTAAAGACAAACTTTATTAAACTCATTCACAATAGCTCAACAACATCATTGTAACAACAAACAATACAACACACACACACACACACGCACCCACGTTCCAGTTCATTCATCTCCCACAAATCCAGTAAAATCTTCATCTTGAAGTTCTTGAAGTTAATAATCTCATGTGTCTGACGATTTACAATTTTCACGATGTTCGATTCAAAGCGGTTTTGGCATCAAGTGTGATAGATCTTCTCATCATTACAAGTCTCATTGCAGTTAGGATGCGTAACAGCCATGATTGCACTTCAGATTCCGTCTCTATGAATATGTGTTGTCCACAGCTCCCGCAGAACTTTAAACAACCTGTTGCCAAAAAGATTTAGCGTTTGGAGTTAATGCACTTGAACTGAGCTCGGAATTAGTGAGACAGCGAATGGCATCTCAGATCAATAGAGACCAAGAACTGTAAAAAGAAAACTATGGCAAGCCACATTAACATTTAAACCTCTACTGCGACTACATTTGTTCTAGTTGCGCTTTCAGTGTGTTTGCCGTATTGTCACAGACTAGCAGTGTAGTGTCTAGTGAAACCTTAATTTAGATTAGTGGCAGCAGTTTAAGTTGTATTGTGGCTAGCCATATCCTACTCTTCTTCTCCGTGATTACTTCGAGAGTCGCCGTAACGCTCCACAATCCTTTAAGCTCCGCAGCTTTCGTAGCAAAACCAAGTGACTGAAACTTTCTGTCAGTTATCAAATACAAAGTTGTGAAGTAAATACCAGTCACAAAAAGTGAAAGTCACACTTACAAAAGGTTTGAATGCTGTCCAGTTTTCCTAAACATTTTTATAAGCAACTACATTTCCCAGAATACAACATTAAAGCAGCATGATTTGGGTGTGGTGACTTCTTTTACACTCTTTGACTGTAAGATCTTTCACACTGTAAGAGTGTAACATTCAATTGTAGATTTTCAGGAATAAAAACTTATTTCGAACTTTGATGCGCTTTCAGGCATGCTTCCTCCTCCTTTCGTGCCGGACCCTAAGATGGTCTACGCCAAAGACATTGATGACGTGGGGGCCTTCAGCACGGTCAAAGGTGTCATGATCGACAACAAAGACAATGAATTCTACGGCGAGTTTGCCACCGGAAACGTCCCAATTCCCTGGCAGGAGGAGATGATCGAGACCGGCATCTTTGGGGAACTCAACATCTGGGGGCAAAATGGCAAACTCCCAAATGATCTGGATCCCAACTATGTTGAAGCCAAAGGAGGTGGATGTGTGCTTCTGTAAAACTGCTCGTGAAACCACACTGCTCACGTCACAGAGACCTCGGTTGTCGCGTTGACCAAGCTGAAAAACTTTCATTTTCACCTTGAACGTTTCTCTTCTGGGAAGCAGTGCTAAGTCAACCAGTTAGCAATTACATCACTAAAATCCAAGCGTCGATTTCTCTGTGCTTGCAATGTACACATGGTTTTGCTTGAATATGCAGCTGTAGAAAGCTTTTGATGTTTTCAGTTGGATGACGCTGAAAGCTGTAGAAAGCTTTTGATGTTCTCAGTTGGATGACGCTGAAAGCTTATAGTCATGAAATCCTTCAGGTCTTCAACATCAACAAATTATTGTCCAAAACGGATCCCAAATTTCTTTGCAGCTGTCATGATAGTTTAAAAACAACAAGGTAATTGAATTGAATAAGGTGTAACTGTAACAAAAATCAATTGTAAAATGGACTTCGACATCGACTTTAGAAAATATATAGGATGATTTGGATAAAAAATCAGGACTGAGATGCTCATAATTTAAAAAAATCAAAGACCAAATGTTATATAGTACTAAAGGCAGTGGATTAAAATAAATGGTTTTCTTACACTGGAATTGTTTAGAAGAAATTAAAAATCCATTAAATTTATAAAGAATTCTGTCTGCCATGATTGATTAACGTTATTTGCTTAACGTTATTTCGTTAATAGATTTTCACATAGGTTTGTTGGGCTGGTGTCACCAGGGGTCACTCGTGGCCCTAATTATAACATTTCTGTATTTGACTTTTCCTAAAAACATTATTATGGTCAGAGTTTTCTTGGCCTGAGCATCTTCTACACATTGAGTCATAACTCGTAAAATTGTGATCAGATCTTTCTTTAAAAAACTGAAAAAACTTTGAAATCTCACCTTGGTGATCCTACTGTGTTTTTTTATTGAACCGGACACCAGGGATTTTTTTCTTTCTGTGAAAAAATGTTCAAATTGATACACTTTAAAAGACTTTCTTTATGTGTACAAATCCTTTCTCGTAATCTCAGATGAAATAATGTTACGGGAGTATTTTGCGTATGTACGGTTCCAGTAAAGACATTTTAATAACCAAGGATGTTGGAAAAAAAAAAAGAGGAAACATATTCTAGAAAACGTAAAATGCAGGAACTGAAAAGGTAACTAAGTAACGGCTCAGAGGAAGTTATATCCACGTTAAATGTATGGTATATGCTAACATGTTTTTTTAGACTATTCTAAAGACGGTGTGTGTTTGCAGTACATTGACAATTTTAGTTATGGTGAAATCATATTTTAAAAAGTCATGATAAGAATAAACTATTTTTATTTAGGAAATTATGTCTGTTTGTTTGCTTTTTTATTTTTTGGGTATAGTCAAACAAAATGTAGAACTAGGACATTTCAGATCTTAAACCTAAGAGGGTTGTTATAATGGAACATCTTTTTTTTAATGTTCATGTGTCTTACTTTACAGAATTTTATTTATTGGTTACGGTAAACAAAATCAAAAATTTTTGTTACAAACTGCTGTATTTCCCAAGTCCTTAAATCACATGCAAGTACGTACTTTTTTTTACTTTAACATGTACAACATGTAACACTTTTTAAGAAAAGGAAAGTGAGGTGATGGCAAAATGGCCACTAGGGACCGTGCTCTATTTGTGCTCTGTATTTAACCCACCGTTAAAGTGCACACACACACAGTGAAGTGAACACACACACACACACACCCAGAGCAGTGGGCAGCCTAAGCCGTGGCGCTCGGGGGGCAAGTGGGGTTCAGTGTCTTGCCCAAGGACCAGTGAACCTATCGGAACCCCTACCACTGGACCACAACTCCTCAAAATGTACTCTACCTTTGCCCAAATTATCCACCATTGAACATTTTCATGGCTTCTTGAACCACAGAAAAGTCACTACACCTTTTTCAGTTCAGTGATCAACTTCCGTCTTATGACATGCAAAACACTAAAAGGCAGAGATGTGAAAGCAGAAGTTTCCATCGCGTCAAGCATTTGTTCACAAAAAGGAAAGAAGCAAGTCCACTCGCTGGACGCGGTGGAAACGAACATGTTTAGTGTGACTGATCATTGGATTTAATTCAACATGTAGATTTTATGTTCATATGGGAATGAAAATTATTTTGGAGCAACCAAGGATGGATGAACCAAATGGAATTCGGTCCAGCAGGAAGCCTGACGTTCTTAAGAAGCCAAACCTTCCACCTAAACCAAGCTTAGGTTCCTCGCAACAACCCAACCCCAAGAACAACATTGAGCAAGTAAGAGACTCTAAAAATAGGAAAAGTAAAAGGATTTCAGTGAATAATGGAGGATTATTTGGCTCAGAAGAAACACAAAGTAGTTCTTTATTGTCAGACCAAACCAGAGACGTTTGGAACAAAAATCACAAGGAAAAACACACGGAAAAGGTGAACAAAAAACAACCATGTCGTTCAGGTATTGCAATCTTTTATTTATAGCAGACTACATATAGCAAATACTTGTGTGATTATCATCAAAGCTGGAGATTTCAAACAGCCACACAACAGAGTTAGGCTAAACTACCACACTAGTGTATTTTCTTTCACATACTGTACACAGATTGCCCTCTGTATTAGGTCACCTTGGTAGTAAAGAGGGTTGGACCTTCAAAACTGCCTGTATCCCTTGTGGTATAGTTTCTAGAAATATTCCTCTGAGATTTTGGTCCACATTGACATCATAGCATCACGCTATGTCGGCTGCACATCCACAATTTTAATCTCCAGTTCCTGCACATCCCCAAGCTGCTCAACTGGATTGAGATCTAGTGACTGTGAAAATCACAATCATGTTCAAGACAACAGTCTGAGATTAGCACGTATTGGTGTTATCTGAAAGCTGTCATCAGAAGATGGTACACTATGGTCATAAAGGGATGAACATGGTCAGGAACAATACTCAGGTAGCTGTGGTCTTGACATGATGTTCAGATGGTGCAATGGGCCCAAAATGGTGGGACCAAAAATGAAAATATCCCCTACAGCAACACACCATCACCTCCAGCGTGAACCGTTCACACAAGGCAGGATGATCCATGTGGTTGACGCCAAATTCTGACTCTGAAAACGTATCAGCCCAGCAACATTTGACAATGTTCTGAGATTAGTAGCATCAGTTTTTAGCTCACAGGAGTGGCTCCCTGTGTGGTCTTCTGCTGCTGTAGTGCTGCTAACCAGACAGAATGGGATTACACACGGTAGAACAGTAATGCCTGAAAATTATGAAATGGATGCAGAGAAATGACGATAAAGGAATTAGTAGTTATGAATGTGCCTCATTCATGTGACTCTAATCACCAGAACATGCTATAGCTAATGTTAGCCATTAGCAGCGGTCCACAAAATCAGTTAGCAGAGTCATGTACGTTTGTCTTGTAATTTCAAAGGATACACACTCTGTAACACGCTAGTACTTGATTTAATGGTATTAAAAGTAAATGCTTTTACCTATTCCCCTCAGAGCCTGACGGCAGTGAGGTGGAGGACGCTATGAGCGTGACAAACCATCAGTGTTCAGCAGCCCAATCTCCGTCCTCAGAAGACAAACACTGTCACTGCATCTGCCATCTGCACAGACCGGGGATGAAACTGGTCTGGGTTCCTTCACAGGCCGAGGAAGAACCCGGCATTGATTGTTCAGCTTCACAATCACAGAACGTCCCTAAACAAGCTCTGCCTCAGTGTATGAACTGCCAGAACTTTCTACTTCACCACAGTTCTTATAAATCAGCAGAAAGTGGGTGTCCACGTGTTCAGACGGAGCCACATTTCTTACAGCATCAAAAGCATGTGGAGCTTGAACACTCCAGTTCTCGTTTCTACTTGGACATTCTACCATCGAATGAAGAGACGTCGGTTCCTCCGCCTGTTCCACCACGACCTCATCATCTCAGTGCCAAGCCAAACAAAATGGAAGCTCCACCTGCGCTGGCCTGTGCGGTCTCTCTTCGAGGTGGCTGTCGACCAGTTGGAAATTACAGAGATTTTAAGACCAGAGAAGGCTCTGCTCCCAAGCCTGTGCCAAATGTATCAGGTGTGTAGAAGAATTTAACTCCCGAATCCAATTAGGAAACAGTTGCACCCCTTGCAAAGCACATGAAATCGTTTTATCAAAATTGTTGGACTATGAGGCGCAGTGGATTATAAGGCACACCGTTAATAGTTGTCTTAACACTTTTTTTCAAATATTTACTGTATTATTTAAGAATTGTTCTTTTAATTAAATTGTACTTTATTTTAAATGTATTGTTGTAGTTTTTTTAAATCAAGTGGTGTTATCGACTCTTGGAAGATGTAAACAGCATAACGTAAAAAATAATTTTACAATTCAGATCATTCAGTTCCTTAACAGGAAAAAATAAGATCAACACTCAGCACAAAGTATGGAATGTATTTTTTGTAACATACACATTTGTGATGAATATCAGAGATATGACTCCATCCCATTTTTGGGATTCCTTTGAAAATGTCTCTTCTCGTTTAAGTTGGGATCTACGAAGACATTGCTGTCAAAAACCTGTACGCAACTGACAACAATGAGTAAGATTACTTTTAATATCAAAACACCTTACCACTTACGACCAGTGAGACAACCAGAACATTTAAAAATTACACACTTTAAAAGTATTAAAATTGTTATTATTTTATTTATTGAGATATATTAATGAAATTTGTTTGTGAATGACTGGTCAGACTTCCGATTCTATTTATCTAACATTAGCTGTGAAAAGAATAAAGAAATATGGAAGTCATTGGCAACACTTAAAAATATCATTGCAGAGATTAAAGTTTCACAAAAAATTATGATTAATAAGATTGTGTTTCTTTCAGGTTGTGTAAGAAATCTGAATCACCACAAAAATACTCCAACGACTGGGTGTCGAACGACTATGGTAAATTAAATCAATTAATATTAAACTTGTATATTTAAAAAAAAATCAGTCAAGTGTGCTGTTCCTCTGCTTAATAAGAGAGAAAAAACAAGGGTTATTGCTAACCCAAACTCTAACCTAACCTACTAAATATAATATATTAGGTGAAAAAAAAAAGAAAGTTAATTACGTACTGTACTCGAATCTGAAAAAAGAGCAAGTGTGCCCCCTCCTGGTTTGTGTTGTTCATGTCTGTGAAACTGCAAATGGTTTGTTGTGTTGTTCCTTTCAGAACCTCTTTATCAGATATATCAGGCTAATGTCTTGAAAAAAATGTCTGATAGTCCTGAGGGAAGTAGGAGAAGCATGAGCAAAGCTCTGGGTCTGAAGGACCCCGTGAAGGATGGAGGAAAGACCACTCATCCTACGAAAAGCGGCCCTGCAGACATTACGCTCTGGCAGAACTTGCCCCTGGTGAGAGAAAGTGGATTATTACTCAAACTCACTCGGATGGAAATACACAGACAAGAGGTGAGGAAAAAGCCAAAGCATCAACCTGGAGCTTCTGACACTTCGGAAGCTGAGTTTGTGGAGACATTTTTGTGGCACGTCGTTGATGCTTCCTCATCCACGTGTGTTTAAAGAGCTTGTTTGAGGTCCTCACATCCGAAGGCTCTTATCTGTGCTCCCTCCGCGTCCTGAAGGACCACTTCCTCACGTCAAGACCGCTCAACGCCGCTCTACTGATCCATGACAAGAAGGCCTTGTTCTCCAACATCTTGGAGGTTTATGAAGTCAGCAAAAGGTAAGAGTGAAAAAATAAAATGCGCAAAAGTCTGCTTGTTCTGATGAGTCTAAAAGCAAATGTCAAATGTCTTGGACTTTGCAATATGAACAGTGTTGGCTAAAATATAGAACAATCAACTTAAGGAGCAAAAAACGCATTTTCTATTCTAAGCAAAATAAAGTTATTAAGATGTAAAGAAATGTTTAGTTCGGAAAAGTTTAGTTTTAAAAGTCAGCCCAACCTGCGGCTCATGGTGTCACGTGTGGTTCTAGGTTATGTAGTAAAATAACTACATAACAAACGTAAACAAACTTTTGCCGTGATGAAGAGCAAAGCCTGTGTCACAAACAATTGCGTTTCTTTTTAACTAGGCTAGTTATAAAAATCCACATTTCATATTCTTATATTGTCAAAAGTCAAAGTCAAATCTTAAGGTTAAGGCCCCTTAAGGTTAGGATCTAATGGGTTAGTTGATGTCACATTTGATTTTTCTTTCATTAGAATAGCAGTTTTAACAATGGAAAAATTTACCAAGACAGTGCCAAGCTGAAATCTGTGAACTATCAGGTTCATTCAATCTGTTGATGTGGAATATTAGACCACCAGGGACCAAACTTGTGTTTTGCATTTAACCATGGAGTGAAGTGACACACACAAACCAGGAGCAGTGGCAACCTTAAGTCATGGTGTCGGGGGCGTGGAGTGTCTTGCTCAAGGACACTCAGATGTAGAAACAGCCGGACACGGATTCAAACCTGAAACTTACAGGATGACTTTTCTTTTTCAGTTTTATTGAGGATTTGCAGCAGCGAGTGGATGAGAGCGTGCTGATCTCGGATGTTTGTGACATCATTTTTGAGCACTCGGAAAAGCATTTCACCGTTTTCATTGATTATGTTCGAAACCAGCACTACCAGGAGAAGACGTACAGCAGATTGATGTAAGAATCTGAATTCAGCAGACAACACTTGCTATTACTATCCAAACCGACACGAGTGGCTTGAGGTTTGAGGGACTTTTCTTTGGATCGAAGGGAAAGCAACAGAGAATTTGTGGCTGTAATGAGGCTTCTGCAATCCTCCCCGCTGTGTAAACGCCTGCCCTTCACCTCCTTCTTGCTCCTGCCGTTCCAGCGAATTACTCGAATCAAAATATTAATACAGGTAAAGTAATCTTCACTATTACTATGCATTATAAGTGCTAATTATAATTGTTGCAGCCGTCATAACAAAAACATTGTTTATTTTTGATGCGTTCATTTGTTCATTTCTCGTATAAAACAAAAACTCTTTGTTACTCTTTTGTTGACTTGTCTAGCTGGAAAGCAATCACACAATGATTTTCACATTTGTACAGTTATTGGTTATAATGAAGCCATAAGCATTCTTAAATGATTTGGCAATCCTACTTTTTATTATGGGTCACGATGATGCTAAACAACAATGACATTATAGACAATAAAAATTTTAAAGCATTGCAAATGGTTGGTAACACACAGTTAATTCACCAAATAAAGATAGAGATCTTTATTCCTTTATAAAACTTCCCAACATGGAGAATAACTTCAGTTACATTTCTTCTTATCTACAGTCTGACATCATCTCAACATCTGAAGATTGGATGTCTAAATTCACATTTCTATATCATGCATAAATGTAATTTGCGAATTTTTTTTTTACTTTTTAAAACTGAATTCAAGGGAAATTAACGTTACATTTTTAGATTTGATCACTTCCAAGTGTAATTAAGCATCACGATAAAATAATTCTGTTCATTTTACAAAGTTTTTCATTCTTGCTTTTTAATAGCGACTGTTTTTCATACAAACCATTTACACTTTAAGTGTAAGTGATTCTGCTGTGAACGCAGTTTATGATTAAAAAGATGTGCTTTCATGATAAGTCTCTGTTTTCTGTCTTTCATAACTGTGCCAGTTAATGTAAAGAAATCCACTCACTTCTTCACATTACACATTTGTAGAGCATTCAAAAGTGGACTCCAAAAAACACTAAAGAAGAGGAAACAGCCTCCAAAGCCTTAGCCTCCGTATCAAAGGTAAACTGGGTTCAATTTGATTTATTTATTTTTACACAAACGAATTGAAACAAAAACAAAATTTTGTTGATATTGTTGATACACTGTGCTGCTACAGTGATGCAGTTACCAAACTTTTCAAAAGATGGAACAGAGTATAGAATAGAACAGGAGTTAAAAAAAAACAGATAAAAACACCTAATATAAATAATTGCATATGTTCAGGAACTATTTTTTCTGTCAATTTCGAGTAAAAATGGACAGGAATTTTCCAATTATGGGGTCAGTTTTGGAATTGGACATGAACTGGAATGGCAAGAACATGTGGAAAACTGAATTGGGAAACAAGACTTTCATTCGAGCAAGAAAATTTGAATAAGCGCAACGTTCCAAAACGACGTTCACAAACACGACAAGACGTGCAAACTGACACCAATCAGGAAACTCAGTGGTATTCCTCTTCTTTGTAGCTCATTGAGTTAGCGAACACGCAAGTCGGACAGATGAGACAGATGGAGGAGCTTTTACAAATCTCTACCATGCTGGAGTTTGACAAGATAAAGGTCAGTACAATTGGACGCATTTTACTATATTATGTTGATTCAAAATATGACTTGATTTGCCCAATTTTCCCCATATCAATTGTCTCACGAACTCAGCCACTTTGTGTCTGCAGACAGGACACAATTATATTTTACATATGCCTGTGTATTTATAGTAAATATAATATCATTTCTCCTACAGCTAATTCCAATAGTTTCTATAAAGCGCTGTCTAGAGAAGCAAGGAGAACTACAGGAGCTAAGCAAGAGGGGCTCTCTCTTCAGCATCCGCGGCAAATGCACCCCCATTTACATCTTTCTGTTTAATGACCTTCTCATTATCACCACCAAGAAAAGGTTGAACGCTTCACACCAAGCGTCTGATTGTTGTGTTTTCTGAAGTAAAGTGTTTTGCTTTCTGTGCAGTGGAAGTCCAGAGCGCTTTGTGGTGGTTGACTATGCTCATCGGACTCTTGTTCAGGTCCAGGCCACAGAAGCTGGTCCAAACTCGGATCACTCCTTCTGCCTGATTCTTCTGGAGAACCACAGAGGAAACACATGCGAACGCTTGCTTAAAGCCAACACAGAGTGAGGGCGCCCACATGCTTCACGGTTTTAAAAGTAGTCGATCTCTCTTTTGTTACAAACTGATTTATAGTATTAAGTTTGTTGTCAAGTCAAGTCATCTTTATTTAGACAGAACTTTAAAAAACGGATGAACTGACCAAAGTGCTTTACACTTTAAAACAACAACAGCAAATAGAAAAGGGCAATAACAATAAAATTAACAAAAGTTTGCAGATCGGTGACAAGTGAAAGGCCTTTTTCCTTTGATCTCCTTAAGACAACTTTAGACAACTTAACTGAATATTTTCAGTTTGAACGCAATTACAACCTTTTCAGCAGAGTTAAAAGAATCTTGAGGATTTTAGTTTCTCTGCAAGCTTTTAATTTGATATTCATTACCATCTTCATTTAGTTCTCTGTACACGTGCAGAAGTTCCTGGTTCCCACAGTTTGGTGAAACATACCCAGACAGCAAAATTCCTCAAATTGAAATACATTTTAGATGCAAAATGTTTAGGGATTTCTGGAGAATGCAAACAAAATGGCTTACCTCATAGGTGTCACGGTCTGTAGGCGTTGGACCCACATGCACAGAATGGATGAGGAAGCACGAGGTAGAATAACACAATGGCTTTAATCAGAGTCGGGCAGGCAAGTGATCATTGACAGTAGGCAGAAATAGCAGAGACAAGGCAGGGATAATCCAAAAGACAGGCAAAAGTTCAGCAACAAATAATCCACAACAGGTCCAGAATCTGCAGGCAAAAACGTGGGTCAAGAAACAAGATCAGGATCAGCAAAAATACAGGGCAAGACGAGACTAGGGAAACGCTTGAGAGCTGGCAAAGAGCACAGACAATCTGGCAAATAACACCGGGAATCACTCGTGCTTAAATACACAGGATAATAGTCATTAATCACAGATATAAAACACCTGGTCTACAAACGATCGCACCAACATGTGGATAAACCAACATGGCAGTAACCCGGTACACTTCAACATAAAAGTCCGATGCATATCACAATGCACAAAGTTCACAATGAATATCAACACATATGAATATCAAGCAATGAATGAATACGTGGAACATGACAAAAAGACAAGAACTTGCAAGATTATGAGACGTTAGCTTACGTAGTTTAGCTTAGTTGGCCACAGCAAGCAAAAACCCTCTGAGACAAGACAAAGAATGTTTTAGTAAAGAAGCACGGGAGGGCAGTAATAAGTTATAATCTTTAAAACACTAAACCAATAATAAGAATTAACCAATAAATCAATCATGTAACAAAAGTTATCTAAAATGTAATAAAAGTATCGCACCACCTTTACAGTCTATTGGCTGATTTGGTTTCTACAAGCTTATGCTTCTAAATCAAACATTCAGTCTGAGTTTCCTGATGATTAGTTGTTTGATTAAAAAAATAAAGCATTTTTATTATAGAACATAGATTAACATGAATTATCCTACGGCATGTAGTCTCCTTGTACTTCATGGTTTTTTGGTTTCAGACTCTTTGTCTTTTGGTCTGGCACATATTTTGTAAACTATGACATAAAAACCATTGACCATTGATTAAAAAAGAAAGAAAAGCATGTTAACGTTTTGTTTGTGTTGAGTTTAGCTTTGTTTGTGCTTCATATCTACACTAGTCTTGTGAGTCTGACAGATGAAGAATAGTAATTTGATTTCAAGCCTAATACAAATGCAAATTCTTGTTTGTGAAACATTCCTTCTAGGTCAGACATGCACCGGTGGATAGCAGCTTTCCCATCCATCAGTCCCACGTCTGAAGAAGAAAAGATTTATGAAGACTGGGGTGAGAATACACCCAACCCATTCATCGCTTGATAAGATTGAAAGCCTTCATTCTGAACACGCTTGCTCCGGGTTGTATTTAAATGAGTTTTAGTGTGTTTCAGACTGTCCACAAGTACAGTGTGTCAGTCCATATGAAGCAAAACAAGCAGACGAGCTTGGCCTGGAGGAAAACGACATAATCAATGTTCTTCGTAAAACAGTTGAAGGTAAAAGGCAGTAGAAAACTTACCATGGCTTGTCAATAAAACGTTCTCTATTTCCGCTTCAGGTTGGTACGAAGGCATGCGTCTCTCCGACAGGAAAAGAGGCTGGTTTCCAGCAGAGAATGTATTGGAAGTAACTACGGATCATCAGCGACGACGAGACAGGAGAGAACAGTTCCAGATTGCACAAGCAACCCACCAGAACAACAAAAACTGATCTTGCTAAATTGGAGCTAAGGTTTTTAATACTTCAGATCAACTTTTTTGATATACAAATGGAAGCTCAATGTCACAAAGTCTGGACTTCATCCCCTTAATCCTCAGTTCTGTCAGGTCTGAAATGTTGTTTAATGATTATTAGTTTAATTTGTTTTCTTCTTGAGTAAACTATTGTAATATCAGTACATTTTATACATTTACAAGATGTATACATATGTATAATACAATTGAATGTAAAAAAAAAAAAAAA
>MU204310.1:647669-667669 GCA_017309775.1 Paedocypris sp. Pulau Singkep
TTCCTACATCTCAGAAGTTCCTACACTGCGCGCTGAGCATGCGCGTTAGAACATACGTCACTGCTCAGCTGTTCCTAACCATCGCGCTGCACGTCCGTGTTAAAACTACGTCACTGCTCAGCTGTTCTCCACTTTTTTCTAGTTTCCGCGCTACATGAGCGTTAAAAAGTTCATTATCTCTATCGTTTCTTCTCCTACTTGATCGTACAAACATTCTGTACTTTTGTTGTATGTACTTTTGATATTGTAGCGTTGGATCAATGAATAAACATAAACGCGCTAAATGAACGGACACTTATTACAGTACACAAGATATTCGTGATTTATATTAGTGACATAATAGTTATTTATATTAGTATTCTGTTTTGACATGTTTTAACGCGCTTGCACAGGGCGCTCGCTAGGAACAGCTGATCAGTGACGTCAGTGTAGGAACTTCTGAGCTGTAGGAAGAATTTTCAGAACAGCGGATCAGCTTCGTGACTCACCGCAGATGAACCAGCAGAAGAGGAAGAGTGACAGCAGATAGTTCCAGCTGGTGCCGACACTCCCGAGCAGAGTCTGAGAGCACCTCTGGATGAAGGGCAGACATGAGAACAGGCCGAGGACCGTAGAGAACACTCCAGACACCAGCAGATACACGGGGATGAGCGGCTGACTCTCACAGGCCTTCAGGTAAACTCCCCCTACAGGCGGACGGGAGAACGGCGTCAGCTTAGCCTTCACCTCACCCCGGCTCAGAGAGCAGGAATCCTCATACCGATGGAGATCTGAGCCACTGGAAGGGCGACCAATGTGAGTTTGAAGAAAACTGCAAAATAACAACCAGCGGGTTTTGTTTAAAAACAACTTTAAATTAAATTAAATTTAAATTTACAATAAATTTGTGCGAATTGTTACAATCATTTTTTTTCCAAGTCAGATTAACTGCTCAGATTCTAGTAAGTGAAATGTACCTTAATGAACTGAAACTTTTTATCTTAATTAAAGTTTCTGCAAATTGTATTTTTTGTATTGTATTTTTCTGTGTGGAGTTACAAAGGTTTTTTCTGCGTCTCCAATTTCCTTCCTCAAAACATGAATGGAGTGAGTGTGTGTCTGTGTGTCCTGCTCTGGCCCAGAGTTGCTGAGATAGGGCTCAGCTCCCAGTAACCCAGAAATGGATGGGTAAAGAAAACGTATTAGGAAATCTGAATGTCTAAACCTGCAGACTGCAGTGGATGTGAAGGCCCTCTAGTGGACGTGATGCAAACTACAAAGGAGAAAACTCAATTTTCATTTTTTTTATGACATTCCTTCTTATTTTTTATTGTTATGTGGACACTCAAACTAAATCAACTGGCATGTTCTAACAGTCAATTATGTTGAAATTACTCCGACATACAAATTGATTTAACTAACTGATATTTGAGAAGTATTGTACTTGCTGGTGCTATTGACAATTGATGTCATGTTTGGAGAATGTCAGAGATGAGCTAAAGACTTTTCCAAAGTTGAAAAGAACATGAAGGTCAATGAATAACTGCACACACACAGAGAGAGAGAGTGAGAGAGAGAGAGAGAGAGAGAGAGAGAGAGAGAGAGAGAGAGAGAGAGAGAGAGAGAGAGAGAGAGAGAGAACAGTAAAATACTTAGAATAGGAAGGCTGAGTTTAGGTGGCGAGGAAATATTCTGCCTTTGGCTTCTTTCTTCCATCTTCTTGCTTTAGTGATGACCTATTAGACCCAGATAAGAAAATTCAAAGTAGATGGTATAAAATTACTAATCATTTATACAGAATAAAAATAGCAGAAAAACAAAACATTGAATTTGGAGCAAATATAATTGGGCTCATTGGGAAGAAAGAGAGATAGATAGATAGATAGATAGATAGAGAGAGAGAGAGAGAGAGAGAGAGAGAGAGAGAGAGAGAGAGAGAGAGAGAGAGAGAGAGAGAGGTACTGGTGCCACCACTGTAGAAACTGCTCCATTGTAACCCCACTTGAATAAAACATTTAAGTTCATAAAAAATCTAAAAACCATCAGTAATAAACTCTTCACCAGAGATTGTTAAAATTCTAGTAAAACACCCTTACGCTCACCACCTTCTTTTTCTTGATTTCTAGAAAAAAAAAAAAAAAAAAAAAAAAAGTCCAGCATTTGACATTTGTTGTAACACTTGTTTGGTTCGGTTTGTGAAACAGATGGTCGGGAGCGGTGAAGAGAACACTCCAGGAAAGAGAAGAGTTCATGACGCGGTGTAACATCTGCCACTACATGTCACCAGTCGTTTGTTCTGCTTCTCATTCCGCTTTCAGCACACCACATCTGTACATCCAAGATCAGCACATCTGCACACATCCGAAAGAGCACCACTCGAGAAGGAAACATAAAACAACAAGTTTCTTTAAACTCCCTCAAGCCCGGAGTGATGAAAGCGCTAGGGAAAGAACTGAGAGCACCGGGAGAAAGCAGAACTTCTGATGTCCTCTGACGTCACTATCTGCGTTACAGTTTCTGCCCAGCTGTCTGGCTGTCGCGAGCATCGTTACAAGTTTACCGGCCAGACCGTTCAGAAGGTTTCGGAGTAAACATTCAGTCCAGTCTATTGTTTATTCCTGTGGTGGCGATCCTTCTGTCCGGTCCACTGGAACTTCTGAAGCGATCCAACATTACTGCGCTCTCGCTTCGGCTCGCGAGTTACACAGACGCGTCACGGTTTTCACAGTTAAATTGTTGTTTCAGGTTGATCCACAGGAGACCGTTATTTTAATTATGAAATCCTAATTAGTTAAACATCCATGGCATCGAACGGTGATTATCAGTTAAACTTACCAGCGTTTCTTTCTCGGCTGTTGAATGTTCCGCGATCCTGATTGACTTTCTCAACAGCGACTGTTACTTTCCTGCCGCGGTGAAGATTTCCAGGACTGGGAAGAGTCGTTTAGTGCTGAATTGTTGGAACGTTAAAACGTGTAGCGTGGGCTGTTTTGATCGGGTTTTCTTTTGGGGAATTGGCGCCTCCGTGTGGCGGATGTCTGTCGTTGCCGGAAGTGCTCACGTACGTCTCGGACTTTTGCGAAAGTGTGCAGGGTGGAGGTTATTTATACGATGGATTTCAAGAGGTGGATTTTATGGATACATGTATTTATTTTTAAAAACTACCTACAGAATCTACTAAAAACATTTTCAACTGCTCCATTGAAAGTGTAAACATCTCCATATGTGGTACGCGCGTGATCAACACCGATATAATATATATTATATATAATAATAATAATCGGCTGCTCTCTACATTCACTACAAGACAAGAGCGCTACAGTACAGCAAGCGCAGCAAGCGACAGAGGTGTAAAAGGAGTAAACCTGAAAACCAAAGTTGTAAACAGTGGTCAGTTACAAGTTTCAAGTCTTCCACCACTTCCAAGACTTAAATAGTCGTAAAATACCTGCATCCAATTAAAAAACGTACCGTAAGTGCTTTATTCGTTAAAAACACCAAGAAATGAAAAACAAGAAAGTCTCTATGAGGTTTTATTTTCCAATATACTGTGTAAAAACAAAATGTAACACAAAAAGTCAGTTTTAGTTAAACTACAATGTGGAAAAAGTGCGACCGCGGATTAACGTTCATGTACGTATTTAAATTCTGTATTTATATAACGGTTTATGTTTATGTGCTACTGGTTGTCCTGCTGGTATTTCAACTTGCACTGCATCTTTTTTTGCACATTTTATTATACGTTCCAGGCAACATTTTTATATTGCTCTGCACTGTATTACTATTTTAATTATGCTGCACCTAATACCCAGTCCAGTACAGTGACAATAAAGAATCGTGAATCCAAACGCAGACCTCGCCCACTAGATGGCGACATTTGTCTGCGGACAAATGAGACGATGCACAAACGCGAAATGCACTGAAATTCACATGCGCTTAGTGCCTGTGTTGTTGGAATCGTTTTGTTAAACTGGAAATGCAGTACACGCGAGCAGGCGCTGTGGAATGAGGCGGTAATGTGTTTTACGCAGCACTTACTAAAGCTTAACGAGAAGACCACCTCGTCAAAATCTTTAACGCAGAGCTCGCCACTGATTGGCGTCCTTTTACAGCGGATAAATGAACGGATGAAACAAACGCGATCAAATATGATCAAATGAACACAAGCTGCAGTTCGACAAGCCATAAGCAGTAACTAAACCACTGTTTGTAAAAATCTGATAATAATATGCAAAACTCTCGTAACTATTGTTATCTCAGGGTCATGGCCCAAAAACTAACGGTAATAAAGTTGCTTATCCAAAAAGCTGCAGCTTGACGCACAACAACAACAACAACAACAACTCAAGTACAAACCTCAGACATCCACAAGAGAGACTCTGCAGTTTCTTTCATTCTGTCTTGTCTTTACATATGAACAAATTAGCATTTACGTACATTACAATGAAGCCACTTCACATATATTTCAAATATACACACTTATATTTTATAAATATAATAGTATATTTAGCTTATTGGTTGCCCGTTTGGAGTCCATCAGGTGCCCAGCACCAACCCATCTGAGCTGACCCAGGTGGGCATCCCATGGAAAATGCTGACACATTTAGCTGGGCTCATGTGGGAATGATGACAGAAAATTCTGTTTTATATCAATTCAAAAATAGTCAATGAAAGCAGCAATAACTAAACTGCAGCAAATTAAACTTCTCAAGAATGATGTGTAGCTGTCTAAAATTTTCCCATTTGTATTCATATTCATATTTTATGAGTTATCTAGTTCATCGATATATAAAAGTGATAAAAGTTGCTTTGCAACTTTAAAGTGCAACGTATTATTTAAATCCAACATCGTCTTAAAGTGTTGACTTGTACTGAAATAAAACAATTTTGTTTTTAAATGAATTCTTGCAAACACATAATAGAATCCACCTTTTTAAATATTAAACGTTTTCCCACCATTTCTGGTTAAAATAATGTCTGCAATCTGTTCTATAAACATCTGTTCATGTTTGGTTATGTATCTGACGTCAGTCATACAATTACATAACATTATGCGCTGTCATTTAGAAAACTAAATTATAATAATTCTGTTATAAATCACCAGTCAGAACCACTTGTCATTCATTGGAACTTGGTTTTAAAATTAGAGATTTCGCTTGCATGTTATCTAAAAAAAAAGTACTTTTGTATATGAAAGTAGCTGACAAACCATTAACAGCTTGTTGCATAAAACAAACTTGTCTGGTCTTTTACTTTAGTCGTGCACTTTGAACCTTTATCTTATCTTCTTATCACAAGCTGGAACCTCAAGACCTGCTTTAGAGTTAAACACACCAGCCAATCACAAGCTGGTATTAACCTTCTGCTTTATCGTTGCTCTGAGCTGAAAGGAAGTGCAAAGTCTCTGATGAATATTTAACAGTCAGAGACTGTGAGGGATCAGACTTTCTTATCTTTATTGATTCAACCATGTGTTACAATAAAATAAGCTTATTCACAAATTATGTTTTGGGGAAAATGTATAAATGTACTTTTTTTTTTGTCAATTGAAAAAAAAAATTCTATTTTATATACTTTGTTTAAATATTAAATATGTTTGCAATGTTCATATACAAACAGTGGTGTTGTGGCGGGGTTCTGAGTTTGAGAGCGAGTCTGGGTCTTCCTGTGCAGAGTTTGTATGTTTTGCCCATAATTGCGTGGGTTTCTTCCGGGTCTCCTGATTTCACACACGGTCCAGAAACACAAGTTCAGGATAAACAGATCTAAAAGTGACCCTGAGCCAGTCATGGGTGTGTGTGTGTCTCCGTGCAGGTGATTGGCCACGTATCCGGGGGTGTGTTCAGCTTCCAGGCTTCAGATTGGCTCCAGCTCCCTTTGACCCAGAAGGAGAAGAAGTTGATCCTCGAAGGGAAGGCAAGAACTCCCAAAGACAGCTGCAAGCAGCAATGATGGGGTTCAAGACTTCAGGAATAAACTGTTCTATTCTTAACATTGTTTTTTTACTGATAAATGTTTGCTTCTTTGTTTGTATGAAGTAAAAATTACTACTCCGGCTTAAAAAAGCAAATACAAAGATTTTCACTAAACTGTATGAAATACGACACAACTGTATTTTTCCCACAAGGGGAATTTTTTGTACATACGATATGGTATTTATGCATTTCATCTATATAACACAAATTTTCACAAATGTTTGCATTTAGATTTAATAAATTAGCCTGAAGGACAGAAATCCATTTTGCAATGAACGGTTTTAGCTAGGCTACGTAGCGCAATAGTATTCAAACCTCTAGTTCATGATGACATCATAGGTCCCGCTTTAAAAGGATGTCATTGGATGATGAAAGTGACTGCTTTGGATCGGTTCTGATGGTCCAATGGCTCTGTGACTGGGACAGTGAAATTACTAATGATCTTTATAGCCTCCAAATTGTATGAGTGTGACATGGGGCAGCGTTGTTGCTTCAAAGCAAGATGGACCGAGTTTGAGACCAAAGGTTCCAGTCTCTATTATAGGGTTTCTGTTATAGGTCTATTATATTATAGATCTGGCTCGAAAGATATAATATTTGGCTTGATTGATTGGTTGAAATGTAAGTAAGTGTTTGTTCCAGTCCATTTGTGACACAAACGTGCCCCGTCATTGGCTCAGACATCGGCCTTCTAGCAATTTTCAAAACTACACGTTGTTGCACGAGTATCTAGAATCCTAGACGTTTGCAGACGTTAACTTGTTACCTGAACAAATCCGCAGGCCAAGTGAATTTTCAAAGCCAGTGAAAACCTGTCCAAACCTGCACAGATATACTGGCATGAGACATCTGTCACTATGAAAGCTGTGAGATCTGACAAATGGACTTCTGTGAAAATCAAAGAATTCTAAGAAGCTCCTAGCTCGCAGCTACATCAGGACGGAGAAGAGTTACATAGATCAACCACATGAAATGAAAAAAAAAGAAACAACAACCTAGGAACAAGCATGAAGGTCTTCTGAATGTATTTACCATGTTGTTATCATGTTTGGTCAGTTAATTACACGGCAGATAACAGGTCGCACAATCTGTCACATGTTGCCACTGTGTCCACCCGCATCAGGGGAACGGTGCCTATAATTCATATAATCCAAAGGTCTGAAGGAGTGAGAATTAGGGAGAGTTTAGCCCAGGGTGGAATTGTCCTGTGTGTGTGTGTGTGTGTGTGTGTTGTGTGTGTGTTGTGTGTGTGTTGTGTGTGTGTGTGTGTGTGTGTGTGTGTGTGTGTGTGTGTGTGTGGGGCTTGACTTCAGGGGTCACAGGGGTTTGGGGTCAATCCTGGAATCTAGAGCACCTGAACAACATTTTGTGTATTTTAGACTTCTTACTTCTCTTAGGCATGGTCTTGCAGTCTGTGTATGTTTTTTTTTTTATTGTACGCTTTGATAAATGTCAGTCTTGCAGTGTTTATTTCAGGGTAAATTAAATGAACATTGTATTTAATTTCCCTGGCCTTGACTTTAGATTTTTTCTATAATTTAATTCTGGCTTTAATAACTTCAATGTTTAAGTCTAAAAAGTAAGCAGTGTTCTTATAAAAGTTGTTTAATTGTTTTTGCTCTGATGTATTTATTTAACAATTACTAAATAAGCATAAAATATTATATATAAAACAGTGTAATGACATTTGATTCACCTTTTCTTTTAGACTTACATCTAAACAGTTTTCCGTAGCTTGACAGTTTTAAAATATAGACTTTTGCTCAAAATCACTTTTATTTAATGTGTGATAGACTTGGACTCAACATTCATGAAAGTCAAAAGCAAATAGTGCGTTGTGGATTTGTGGTCATGTGACAAAAAATCTGTACGGTTGCCTGGATACGAGGGGCGGGGCGACTCGCTCCCTATAGACTGCGTTTCTAAGTGTCTTTAACAAAGTTTACTAGAGTTCAAACAGGAAAGAGCCGTTCGCGACTGTGACAAAACGAGACTCGGGGAGCGCCATTATACGGTTTAACATTACCGCCTGTTTTCTCCTGAGGAAACGCCTTCACGCCGCCGCGGCGCGCTTCACATTCTTGACCCTCGTGAATCCGCGATCTGCTGCGATGACGGTGAACTTGCACAAGAACTTGCGCAACTGTTGAGGTCTCGCAGACTTCCAGAGCGACACGACTGCAATCGTGGCCTGTGCTGTTTAGATAACATGATTTGTCGAATCTTTTACTTGAATAAAAAAAGTGCAACGGCGTATTACAGCTCGTAGTGTCACTGAGGAAAATATGACTGCATGAAAACATGGAGGAAAAGTATACGTGTTCAGGTTTGATATCTGATCGTTTGTGTGTGAAGTTTGCTCTCCTTGTAATGTTCTCGCCTGTTTCCTTTGGGTTTCCTCCCACTAAACATGACTATGGTCTGTGATTGGTTGGCCTCCAATCCAGGTTCCCGCCTTCAGACACAGAGTGACCCTGAAATGGAAACGCGTTTAGAAAATGAATGATGGTCAAAGATCTTTTTCATAGTGGGAGAAACGTTTGCCTCACTCTGAACATGGACTTTTTAACTGGATGACAGAGTAAAAAGAAAAGAAAAACCCCAGTATCTCCCATTCCTCATGCAAAGGCGTCGCTCTGGTATTCTGTCTGCCCAACCCCGTCTCTATCTATCTACAAATGCACAGAAATGTGTGCGAGTCACGTGTATGTTTATGTTGGAGATTTGAACAATATGCAAATCAACCAGTTATATGCAACACAAATCCAGTCTAGTTCTCTCAAATGATCAGTTCTCTCTTTAGATTGCTACAACATCAGCGTAGCAGAAAAAGCACCAGATTTACATACCAACAGCAAGACAAGCAAAGTCGGCTAAAGAACAAAACGTTCTGTCACCTTTAGCCCGTTTCTTCTGCGCGGTGACGTCACGTCACACCACAACATTTGTTTAACCTCAAGTCTCTTCAACAGTTCAACGCTCGCTGTGACGGGACAGACACGCCACAAGCACGGCTTTTCTCAACAATTTTATTAGAAAAAAAAAAAAAAAAAGAAAAGGAAGGAAACAAAGGAAAGTCATTGCCGATTTAAATTTTAGAAGCATGTCTGAATTTTCATCTCATTATCATGTAAACAAAGTCTGCAACTCATGTACAACAAAACAAAAAAAAAAGCAAATGGGTTTCGAGAATGAGGCCAGAGGGAGAAAAAAAACCCGATCAAACATTTTTGAGCCGTTAAGAAGACAAGGAAATAACGTAAAGACAGCAAAATGCAGAGTGAAAAAAGCCGAGCTTCACGACTGAACGGTTTCCATGACTTATAATGCCAAACTCAATCCTGTTGTGTTTTGCAAGATTTGCTTTCACTTTTTTAGACCTTTGATCGGCTTGTACTACCAAAGTCGTGAAACTGGCACGATGAGCATGAATCGTGTGCTAGTTTTCAAAGACGTGTGATTTTCCGTACTAGTGTAAGACAATTGTGCAAGCGAGAAGAAAACATTTCACACGAAAGACTTTCTAACACTAAAAAAAAACCCAAATGGCAAAACTGTAACAGTACCGAATGCTAAACACCAAGAAACTGGATTTATGGCAAATGAGTCACATTAAAACAAGCTAATGTTCAGACATAATCAAAGCTTCAGCTAAAAAACAGAAAACCTGAATCCTGAATCCGTGAAGGAAAATCAAACGCAATACTGCAGGATTAGAGATTATGCTGAAAATACTGTAACGTGTCAGTGTCTGTAGAGTCCTGGTGGCGGTAAATACCATTCTGCGTGTTTGTATAGCGCAGGAACCTTTCATCAGTCAGCGCCGTTTAAACCTCAAGCTCTAGTGAAACACCTAGAGATATCATCTGTTTTACCAAGTAGAGAAGCAGCGCAAACGTCTTCCTGCCCAAACTCAAATCCATGAATTCCAAAAGCGCAGATGAAGAAATCTGTCGTTTGTAACGCTTCTTGGCGTTATAACACAAAGACGATGATAATGACTTTTAAGATATATTAAAAAAAAAAAAAAAAAAAACCAACAACGTATAATCTGGGTCGCAACATGTAAAATAAAATCCCACCGGCAGAATGGACATGATTTGCATAGCAGATTAGAATACAGAGGAACTGCACTTTTTGGTACAATATGGTTTCGTCGAGTAGCTTTTGACGTTTTCTGTATGTACAAGGTGAAGTTCACGTTTGTTTCCTCTACAGTTTGTGGAGGAGAAACGGTTTAGAGTCGGTAATGCTTCTCCGCTTCCTCCCGGCCAGACGTGATCGTCTTCCAAAGTGCCATCTTGCTACATAAATCAGCTGATTCCGAGTATTAACACCTTGTGTGGAGCGTCCTGCTCGTTTTGGTCACGTCACATTCTCTCCTTTCCAAGCAGAAAGAGACCTGAACCGAGCAGGTGCGGGATTAGAAAAAGAAGAGAAGTCACAGGCTGGCGCCGGGGAGAGAGACCACCGTCATCTGAAATGAACAAGCACCCGTAGGAAAAGGCCGCCGATGTTCTCCGTGTGGGAGGCGTGTCGGTAAAAAACTACATTCAAACTGGCGAAGGTGTCTGGGATCTCCACTGTGGTGGTGAGCTCCACTGGAGGCGTCCTCCTCTCACCGCCTCTGGTGCCCGTAGACCGGGTACGCTAGCGTGACGTTCAGAGAGTCGTTGTGCTGGACCAGGGACGTGTGCTGGTAGTGCAGGACCAGTTCTTTCAGAGACGCGTAGAGGTTGTAGGGCTCGGCGAAACCGTATCCCGTGGGGGTTTTGTTGATGACGCAGTGCTTCACCTCGCCGTCCACGCTGCGGGAAACACACAAGAGCAGGTGAGCAAAAGCCAACACGCCACAAAGAACGAGCGGAGAAGCGCAGCCGGACGCAAACACTTTTAGGATGATTACTGCTTGTTCACTTCATTAGTGTTTTACTCACGTGATTTCCTTGTATTAACAATGGATAATTACTGGTTGTTATTTTATAGATCTAAAAGCAATTCCAGTGCAGTTGTTAATTCACATTGATCAACAATGAATGATTGAAATCGGAAAACTAATCCCACATATTTCTGGAAAGAGAACCAATGACATCCTATCAAGAAAGAAAACAAAAAGGAGTGACGGAGACGTACACAACGCTGCAGGCGTAGCATCCGGCTTTGCTGCTGTCCCTGACCAGGAATGTTCCGTCTCTCTTGCCCCGCAGAAGAGCCTCGGCCTGGTTGCGGTTGATGTTGCCCAGTTTCCAGGAGCGTTCGTCGTGGTGCGGCAGGTCCTCGTCATCCTCAACCATGGAATATTGACTGCGGAGAAGTTAACGATTAGTTCAGAGCTGAAGAACTTTGAGCCGTCTCTGGACCAGAACACTCACTCGTCCGGGTTTTCGTTTTTGATCCCCAGCCACTCGTTGAGTTTCTTCTGTCTAACCCCCTTTTGGTTCAACCACCTGCGGCAGGAAGACAAAAGGGTTCGGCGTCTCACGAGCCAGATGCAGGTGTAACCCAGGAGGAAAGAGGTCACTTACATGAGGTACTGATCCCTGGTCTTTCTGAGCTGGATGAGGTCAGGCTTAATGCTGTTCATCCTCTTGTCGATTTCCCGGTAGTCCGCCGCCTGCTTCTTCAAATCTTCCTCCAGTCGCCGTTTGCTGTCCACAATCTCACTGATGCGTGACTTCAGCTTGTCATAGTTCACCATTATCCTGAGATGAAAACAGCAGAAGGTTGGATTGCGTCGGGATTGCGAGCTTTTAGAGACGCCAAACGCACCTTTGGATTTCCTTCTCGTTTCCCTCTCTCCGGAACTTCTCGATATACTCTTTGCTGTACCGCTCTTGGGTCTGGCACTGCTCCTCGAAGATCTTAATGGTTTCGTTGAAGGCTTCGATGGCGGTCCTTTTCATTTGGATTTCCTGAAAAAGCGTGGGAAGGTCAGGGAAGGTCAGTGCGCGCTACAGGCGGTTGGCAGTGTGTTGAAGAGCGCACCTGTGACGTCCGCGTGTACTCCTCATACAGCCTGTCGTACTCGCGGCTCTTCTCCTGAAACTGCTGGTGGTACTCGTGCAGCTTCTTCCCCACGGCTTCAATGTTGTCCTCCTTCACCACCTGATCCTGTGAATCACAACGGCGTTGAGCATTCCAGCGTCTCCTACTGTCCGCAGAAGCTCTCTACCTGCTGGTGCCTGGACACGGGATACAGAAGCTTCACGTCCAGCTTTGGGTTGTACTGGGCGAGGGACTCGTGGCGATAATGATTGACCAACTCCACCACCGAGTTGAAGGTGAGCGGATCGGAAAAGCCGTACTTCCCGTCCCGGTGGAAGATTTTGATGAGTTTGTTGTTGCCGCCTTTCCTGTAAAGAGCCACACAACTCTTCATCCACAACACGAGAGATGTTCTGCGAGACCTTCGGCGGCGGCGTCAACCCACCTCAGTGTCAGCGTGTAGTCGCCGTGCATTTTAGTGGAGGCGTCCCGGACCAGAAACGTACCGTCCGCCGTGTCGCGGAGCTTCTCGTTGACTTCCTCCCTGAAAAGCAAAGCGTGTCAGATGTTCTCCAGCACTTAAGCCTGGTTCAAACGTACCTGGAGATGTCCCCCCAGTACCATTCTGCGTCCTGCAGAGCCATGTTGTTGTTCATACCGTTGTTAGCGAGGGAGGCTGGCTTGGGTGGCTTGGGAGGGAGCGCTGTGAAGACACAACAAAACCACAACCTTCATCACCACCCGTCACATGTCCGCACGCCTTCCTCTTTTGCATGTGATGCACCAGCAGAAGCAGCCCGATGCTCTGGATGCACAGTGGCTTTCGGATACAACGTTACTACTATTTAGACACACTGTTGAGTTATAAAAGATTAAACATTGTTAGCACCCAAAAATCAGCATTGAAACGAACAAGTCGACTAAATATCATGACGTATTTCTAGCTGCCTAAACGAATCGACGTGTTTTGGCGTAAATGCACATGGCTAACTGAAATCTCAAACGCACCACATAAACAAACACAAGTACGTAATGGATTTAAAAAAAAAAAACGTAAATATTTGTACCGTTTTAACACTGGTGTGGCATTACGAGATGACATCTCCACACGAGGCGCAGGAAACATCCGCGGAACGTCTATTCAAGGACTTTTGTGATTCACACACCCCCCCTCGAAAAAAAACGTTTGATTGGAACGGCGTCTTGAAATAGCACAATTAGCTCTCCGGCGGTAAAGCAGACTGGAGCTGGAATGACGGACGGCACCTGATGGACTTATGGGAGAATTGCACGACGCACGCTCGTCTCCAGCCATTGAGAACATACAGGCTTTGTCGGACGGAGGCTGCCAGCGAATCTGATTGGTCGCTGGGCCAGTGACTCGGTGACAAGAAGCAGTGGGGGCTGTGCAGTCTCCGTGGAACATGAGGCAAAGCTGGAGCGGGGGGCTATTTTTATCCCGCTCCCGCCCCCTCCCTGTGTGCACACTCAGTCTCTCCTTTGTTCACTTTCGTCACTTTTATCACTAAGCGTTTTCTGCTCGGTGCGACTGGAGTCAGCCGGCCTTGCTGGAGAAGAACTAGAGTCGACTAATCCAACCTGCTGCCGCAAACACAGAAGACGGGCGTGCAGATAATAATAATGATAATAATAATAATAAAGGTCTTGAATTACCCAGCGAGCAATCTGTTTAATAAAACAATAAAACAGGCCATCTTAATACATACACACCCATACGCACGTCACAGTCGAGCAGTGGTGCGGAAGCCACTCAATCACCCATAGCAACAACTTTGCCGCCACCGTTTCCAGCTAAACGGAGAGTAATCCAGCGTCAACTCTGCTTAAACGCTCCGCCGCTAAGTTGGAAGGATTTGCGAGCAATTTTTGCAGCAAATCCTGGATCCTACTTGTGGCTAATTCCTCTGAGAGGACATCTCAGCGGCCCGGGAGAGCTGTGTCGGAGAGAACTCTTACATCACTTACCCCAGCCAATGGTGCTGCGGGAATGCGGCTAACCACTCCTGCCTCATCACTTGCTTTTATTCCCTCTCCAGTTACAAATCCGACGATTACTCCGCAAAAAAAAGTCGACGTGTGCAAAGACGCGGCTTCACTTCCCGCTCCGACGCAGTCAAAGGGAGCGAGGTAAATCACAGACCAGGTGCACTGCAGCAAACATCTCTCACTGAGGAGAAGCAGGCGAGCGGCGCCGTCTTCCTCTCTTAGCCCCTCCCATCCTGTATCCGCCGCGCAGCCGATCCGCGCAGACCTGACTGCAGCAGCACGTAGGCGGTCGCTACGTCAGGCGCGGCTTAGCGGCTGGCCGCGCGGGGAGAGTCTTGCTATTTGAGCTTGAGAGGGCGCTGCAAATAGACCCGATTCTCAGTAGAGAATCCAAAACCATCCCAGGAAAGTAGACCGTTCTAATTCTCGCCTCACGCCAGCGGAGGAACATCGCTCCGAGTCCGAGTGTGATTGAACGACTGGGCTGATGTAGAAGACGGTCGTCCATCGTAAAGAGCGTCTAGACATTACACGGGCTTGTCGGCGCATGTTCCCGTGTCAAACAGGTTAACCCGCTTGTGGCGGCAGGTCACGCTTTTCCACCGCTCAAGTGGCGCAAAACGAGTCCCGAGTATGAATCGCCTAAACCCAAACCGGGTCACCTGAGCTCAAACCTCTCAGCGCACTTCCTCAGACACAAAGACGACACACTTACTTTGCAAGTTGTGCATGTTGGGCCGTGGTGGTCACCGAGTCACTCGCTGCATCTCGGACGAGCTTTTGTGAAGCAGAGTTTGAAAGCGACAAACTTCGAACCGTAACCGAGTCCAAGCCCGAGGAAAAGTCCAGCCAGAGAAGAGCAGGCGTGCGGATGAAGTGAGCGGCGAGCGGGAGTGTGCTGGGCTCTGTTAATGATTGCTGCCGTCCCTTGCTCGGGTTCAAGTATTTGCTGAGCGCTGCAGCCTCAGGTTTTGCAAGAGATATGTGACAGGCTGGTGTGTGCGGAGGGGGGAGTGATGGAGTGTTCTCGGACTGAACATAGACTGGGAATGTAACGGACACCAGGAGCAGGGAAGTTCTGTGGAACGGGCCGCACTTCAAGAGAACCGAATCCAAACGCTGTTATTTTAAAACCGCCGTCCTGTGTCTGGCAACAGGAGCTGGGGGCGGCGACGCTGCCACGGACTGGTAGAAACGCAGGCGATGGAGAACTCGGGCGAACTCTCCGTGCGTGCAGAGCTCGTGCTTGACAAGCGCAGGAAGGAAGTGATCTGCTCGAGCACAAAGGAAGTCGTTTTCGCTGTGAACTGGTCTCACTCAAACCACACCGCTGACTTCTGACTCGTACTAAAACAGAGTATAAATAGCCCAGAGTAAAAGCTCTTTTAACAGAGAGTTATGTTCAGTAGTGTGTATAGATGTGCGAGGAAGCCACATTACAGTTACACGGGCGCGTTCAGCAGACGCTTCGATTCAATGGTGTAAAAACTGAACTAAAATGGCAACAACGTCACCCTTTCCACGAAAACCTCATCAATAACGGAGGCAGAAGAAAGCAGGTCACAGATAAAGTGACTTTCCCGACTATTACACCAAACGTAAAACAGAAAAAATAAAAACAAAGGAAAAAAAATGTGAACATGAATGTGTGCGTGTGTCTGTATGAACTTATTTATCTATACTTGCATATTGCATAAGTATTTACATATTGCAAAAGAAATACACACACGCACACATAATGTATATGTTGGTTCGTTGAATAGTTAAATACATATATACTGTGTATGCTAATTAAATATATATATTTTTTTCACTGTATAATTTGTACATTAAATGTCTAATAAAGGAATGTCATGCTCTGGTTGTGCTGCTACTGTAATGTGGTGAACAGGAGCACTTTATATCAAACACGTACAGGAAGCTGCCACCTGAACGTTCTGTTCTCAGTGATGCGGAAGTGCGGCGGTGGTTTATGATCATATGATAAAAACACACACGGGCGTCGGGGAGAAACGCGGTAAAACAAACAGTTTCTGAAGCACGTCAGGCGGTTTGGTCCGGTGCAGAAAACTTGATGAATACACCGATGAGTTCAATAGCCCTCACATGAATTAAATCACAGCAATTTGTGTGAAAACAGTCAATTGGAAAACCAATAGTAGGAGTTAAACGAATAATATAAGCAGGCAAGTATTAGGACACACAACACTTTAGCCGTGGTTCTAGTCCAGGCCTGGATGATTTTCAGAAATAAAATATATTTTATAGATATATAGATAGAATATATAGATATTTTTACTAGACCATAGTTAAATTATAATATACTATAGTTGTCCCCTTATGTAATATTGCACGCAAAACCAAGACCAAAGGTAAAAAAAAATTTGGACGAAAAAAAAAAAAAAAGATTATGTATAAAATACATAATCACACGCTGTCTGTCTGTCGGTCTCTCAATCTGCCCAAATATCATATTAGACATTATCAAAAGTATATTAAAATATAATAATTTTGTAATAAAATTTACACTAAAATTCAACATTTTTTAAAGGTAAGCATTTAATAACTTCTAAAATGATAAAAAAAAAAAACATTTTAAATGAAAACACTCTTACCGTATATATAATTTTCACTTTTTAAAGTGTACTCACATGCATTTAGCTGGCGTACGTGCACAGAATAATTGCTAGAAAAAAAGCAGATTATTTACCTGGAGCCACTTGACTTTCTTTCCATTCGCTGGTGATCAATACCTCCACGATCCTGATGTGAGATTCTGGACTGGGCTCACAGCTGAGGAGAGAGACGACAGACGGTTGACAGCGTCCGCTTGAGCTGGCGCGGAGAGACGTGAGCTACCTGCTGGGCTGATGTGGGAAGAGCGCCGGGCCAAAGATCTCCGCCAGGGCTCGAGCACTGAGAAGGTTTGAAGCGGACGCCTGGCACACACGAGAGAAGTGGCGAAGCAGAGTCTGCAGAGTCAGCCAGAACTGAACAGGAAGTGCTGAGGAACTGGCCACCAGCCGCAGGTGATGCGCACACTCCTCTGTGCCCTGCACCTCTGTGAGGAACAACGGAGACCGTGAGATGGATGCGCTCCAGACAGACACAAGCCATGTGGAACGACTGAAGCAAGCCACTGCGAAACCGAGCAGACTAGTGACAGACAAGTAGTGTGGGAGGAAAGGTGCAGATGAGCTCGTATTGCAGCTCGCGCACAGACAGCAGACAGACGCGCGGAAGATCGTGCTGAGACACTAGCGCTGGGCGGTGTAGCGGTATTAACGTCGTGAACAGCGGTATTGAGATGCGCCACAATATGGATTTTGCAATACCGTGGATACCGTGGCACTTTCATGAATTTACCTTTTATACACACATATCAACACTTTAATACATTAAAATAAACTTGTTTCGTTATAACTTTTAATTACGACACACATACATTGCTAATCGAATACAGAAAGCGTTGGAAGAAACTGAATTAATAGATTGTCTCTAATGTGCCGTTTTTTTAGAGCAAAAAAATTTTTTTTAATTTTTTTTCTCTCTCTCTCACTGTATATCTCTCACTGTCTATCACTCTTGCTGTCTATCTCACTGTCTCTCTCTCTCTCTCTATCTCCCTCTTGCACTCTCTTAAAAGATAGACCGCAGGCCATTTAATTTAAATGTTTTTTTTTTAATAAATGCCTGGACTACTTTTAACAGATATTCCAGCGCTGTATATTAAAAATGACAGCTGCTTCTCCAGGTTTCCCCTTGCGTTTTAATTTCGTACTTTATATAAAATAATACCCCCCCCCCCACACACACACACACACACAATATCGTGATATAACACCGATACCGTCTGTACACTAGAAAACACCGTGATATGAATTTTGACCCATATCGCACAGCCCTATTGGACAGATCGTTCAGTTACGGTTAAGGTCGACACTGTTTATTCAGAAGCGTGTAGAAGAATCTGGAACAGTTGAGAGCAGATCTACTGGGATTGTGGACGCAAAACCCGATACCGTTTGCTGCTTGGGAAAAAAAGAGGTGGCGATGAGTGACAAAAGCACACGATCTTGCCGAGCGGGTTTGAGCGGCTGCTCTCAGAGGAGCATGTGACTGGAGAAAGCGCTGAAAGAGCGCTCGTGTCACATGACCACCATTGTTGGGCGCCGTGAGAACAACAGTACCATCATGTGGCAGACACAGATATAAAAGACCAGGCTGTTCGGCCCACAGATCTTCACCACAACGCAAACGCTACAATAAAAGGCAGGACAACGGCTTCACCTCAGTTTTTAAATCATAGGGTGTTTGTGATTGCAGATTAATGAATAATAATAGGCGTTTTGATGTCGTGTGGGCAGAGTCAGAGCGAATAGAGTAAATCGGAAACTTCGCTGACGCATTTTTATCCGCAAGTATTAACGTTTTGCAATTGCAATTACGATGTAGCGGATGCTTATGAGGTGAATGAGCAACATTAAAATGGCGACATACTGTAAATGTTACGGCACAAGGCACAGATATACGACAAAACTAATTCGCTTCAACGGAACGATACTCACGAGTTTGTTGAAATATTTTCAGTGACGTTTAAATTGTGGTGGTTATTTACACATTAATTTGGACTACAATAAAATGAAAAAAAAACTTGAAAGTTTGCATAGGTTTATGATAAAATCAAATTTCTTTTATCGAACATTCTTCGTAAGAGTTAGCGAAATGCGTGGCTATTTAAAATGTGAATAAATGACTCATTAAAATGCCAAATGGAGAGTTTACGTAAGCTTGTTTACGCAAACTTTACGTAAGTAGAGTTTACTTTACGTAAACTAGCGTAAATGGAAATTCATTTGGTGAGTTCAGTTCATGACGTCTATTTACCAGGTCACAAAACTTGGCCATTCACTCACAGCCCACCTTAACGGACAATGTATAGAATAATTAAAAATATATAATTGGGAGTATTAATTGAGAGTAATATTTTAATAAAACAATTTGGTCATTGTCGTGAAAGAAATGTATTGGCTCAGATTTTCAGTCTGCACAGTGAATGAGGAAATATCACCGGTTTATCCCCTCGCCTAAAACAAAATGAACAGAAAATGCAGGAGGTAGTTGACGGAACCTGTTTCAGTTTAAGCGAGAGCTGGCAGAGAGTGCGTGGTTTTAATCCTCACCCTGAGCGATGTGAACCATCTCGCTGCACACAGCCGAGCAGATGACAGGCTGGGGAAGATCGTGGAGGAATCTCCTCAGGCCGTCGCACAACATCTGAAGGTCCATCTGTTCCAGATCCACTGAGGCGCACTCTGAAAGCCAAACGGTTTGATCTCCACGTTAATTTCACCAGCGATCAGTAGCCGCCAATAAGTGTCACTCACCACCATCAAAGGCCTGGCGAAGAACATCAAGGCCTCCCCCAGCGGTGAAGTTTCGGTACAGCGTGGGGTTGTCGATGCCTGGTCAGGTTAGTACATGTGTGTGACACCTGTAATCACGGCCTAGACATGCATGTCACTAGAAGAGACGGCTCACCTTTCCTCTCGATGGCCTCCAGGAGCTTGAGGAGCACGGGCGGCCCGGTCTCGGGTGGAGCAAACTGCTCCGTCAAGTCTGACAGAAGACTGGAGCCTGCGGGAGAAACACAACGCTAACTTTCAGAGGACTACACACGTCTGCAAATAAAGACTACATTATACACCACTCGGCTCTCGACAACCTCCAAATACTCCAGCACTACTGTACACAGGTCGTACGCCTCAGGTGAACACAATCGCTTGATGTGTTTGCTTTGTTTCTTATGTATATTTTGTTGCCTCTTGCATTTATTTTATTAGAATATTGTCCTATGGCTGAATCTGGTCGTTTTTCCACTGGGATTGATAATGAAATCAATCAACCAATCAGTCCATCTGTCAGTCTGTCTCTCAATCAGCACTTCTGTCTATCTCGCTCTTTCTCTCACATCTGTCAGTCTGTCTGTCTGTCTATCGATAGTCTCTAACTATCTCTCTCTCTCTATCTCTCTCTCAATCAGTCTGTCCATCC
>MU204310.1:670169-705858 GCA_017309775.1 Paedocypris sp. Pulau Singkep
AATTCTGCTCCATTACATGGCAAATTCATCCAAGTAAATCTGCTCAACAAAAGCCAAAGGCCTTTTCCACTGCGACTGCACTTAGAGACGCTGGAACTGATCAGCCATGATGCTAAATGTGTCCACAGGGCACAAGCTGATCAAGTAAAGCCACAAAAGTGCAAACCACGACACTCACGGCCACAAAGCTGCGGTGATCTACTGTCGCCCTGCATGGAAAACACAAGCACGCCGTGGAAACTGCTGAAGGGGATTAGATCTCATCATTGCTCAGAAAAACAGTGTTCAGCCCATGAACCTCGAGTGTCAGGCAATGGATGGACGTACATATTAAATAGCTTTTATATACCTTCATTTATATTTCTGAAATAAATGCGCATGTGACGGGACTACTTATATGTAATCATTGATTGTATTATAATAAAGACACCAGAGACTTCAGAAACAATCTAGCAACAATTTGTTGGGTTTTTTTTATAATTAACCCCGAAAATCCGGTTGTGAAACAGCAATATAACAACACATTATTCTTTACTTTAAATTTAAATGAATGGAATGAAAAAATATGTAATGTAATAGTAATGTTATAAAAAAATAGTAAAAGAAAAACAATCACTATTAAACAAGCATAATAATAATAATAATAATAATAATACCGTGGGACAATATTGTGCACAGTCGAGGACAAAATTATTATCAGTTTAAAAACGGTTTTGAAATACTTAGCAAACCATATACAGCATGAACTGTTGAGGACAAAATGATTAGCACCTCTACAAAATAATAGACGCAGAAAACACACACACACACACACACACACTTCAAAACAAAAAACTTTTTCAGCTACTAAAGTGTGAGTTGCTGGCAGTGGCAGATTTACTTTACCATTGTGTTTCCACACTCATTCTCCCCGTTTATTTTCAGCTTTTGTAAACTCGACTGGTGCGCGAAATCCGGCAATCTTTTATTGATTGATCATGCAGCTCTAGCTCATGTTATTGCTCCAGAAAAATCTGAATGACATTTAACATGCGGACAAAAGCTGAAAAATGTCTTGTATGGTTTCATAAAAAAAAAGTTAGTTAAATGTACTTAAAAGACTTGATTTGATCAGCAGCAACCTTCCTCTGCTTTCAGATGTTTGGAATAGAGGCAAAGACTTCATAAACATCTCAAAGACACACAAGCTTGCTCCACCGCTTCAGTTGTCCGTCACCATGCTGCCAAAACCATCCATCAAACCCTGTCCAGGCTTCACTTTTCATGGTTTTAGCACTTGTGTTGCTTTCATGCTCAGGCCTTCACGCCATCATTTCAGCTCCACAACAACCAGCGTGGAAAAACCTTATCAGATTGGAATCGAATCAGAACAAATCACAGAAAGCAAGCAAAGCTTCGCGGAATTCTTGCAGATTTCCAGGAACGTGGCCTCTGGGAATGTGAACATTCCAATCCGGATTGGCTGATTCGATCAACTTAAGAACGCTGCTCTTGGGAAACTCCAGATTGAACGCACACAGCTCCCGCTCTGTTATCACCATAATAATAAACTACATGTTCAATGTTCATCACATTAGAGGCGACACACCGTCTCTTTTGTTTCACTTGGTTCTTTTCCAACCTTGTTTATTGGTTCTAAGAGTTTGAGCTTCCTCGTGTAATATCTTAATACGGTTTCAAATGGATTTTAGTTTTGACTTTGTTACTCAACACAAAAACAACAGTCGGTTCCAGGACCAGTCGACCACTCGGCCTGAATCAAGAAAATCCAAAACAATTCTGACATACGTCCATTAAGCAGAATTTTCATCCAAATAATTGAATGTTAATTGGACCAAGAAAAAATAAAGGGAATTTGGCGGCAGTGGCCAGTGTACAGCAGAAGTCGATTCAGAGACGTGTGGGATTGAGAAAAAAAATACAGATTTCCAGAAAAGATAAGGGGAAATCTTTACTTCCAACACTGACTGGAAATAAAGAACTTTTTTCTGGACACAATTATACAATCAGTTGGAGTAAATTCTAAAGGTTTGCGTTTACGATGTGGTGGTGGTGAGCGTGAGCGTGCCAAAATTAAATCTGCAACGTGAAAGTTTGTGTTTGCTTGTCTGTGCAGGAACGGACAACACTCAACTGCGAGCGCAAAGTCATTTTTACTGGAATATGGTTTTTAATTGCAGGTAATTGCAGAAAGAGTGCAATATCAATGTCACAACCATCAAAGCCATATACTGTTTGCATTAAAACTGAAAACAGAAAAAGTGTACAGCAACAATTTATAAAATTTAATTATAAATACAAGTTAGAACATTAAAATGTGTCCCTATCGAATCCCATCTAATGAAACCTGTTCTAGAAAATAATAAAAAGAAAAGCAAAACAATGATGGGTGGTCTTTTTTCCCCTACTTTAACATTGGTTGTTTGCAGCTAAATATATAACTTGCTTTACTGTCTATCAAGACGAAACGAGGAAACGCATTATTCTGTAAAAACTACTTTGCTGCTGAACAACCTCCATGACAACTTTTCTTGTGTTCCCAGTCAAGTCTGAAAAAAATGGGGCAAACAAATATAAATCCACAATATTCAGACAAACAAATCCGTTTCCCATCCAAAACCTGGCAAACTAATCCCATTGGTTTTGGTTTGGGCCATTTCAAAAAGCCCAGGCAAAATGTTCTTGAAAGAAATTCCAGCACTGTAAAAATAGAAACCCTAAAAAGTTCCCAGATGTTTGAAAGCTTGGTTTAATCTGTGAACCCTTTATACGAGTATTTCCTGATATGTTCGTGCCATGAACTACAGCAGCTGGCGCTCACCAGACTTAAAAAAACACACATCTATAATCATCCAATTCTAACAAACCAGAAGCTGGTATGAAGGCAGTTAAGTGGACCAAGATTTAGTGTAAAAACCTTCTGAGAGAGAACAGGATGATTCATCCAGTCAGCAAATCACACAACAGGAGATAAATATAAACCGCTGTGGGTGGACAACAGTTCCAGCTCTGCATTTAATATTGATAAGAAACCGTGTCTTTACTAAGACGCAGAACGTGTTGCATGAAATATGAAAGGATAAAGAGAAGACGGCATGTCAAGAGGTAGAAAGACAAAGAAATTTGTGAACTGAAAACTAATTTGGGACTTGACCAAATGCGTCTCTGTAAGTGTCTCTCAGATGAAATCTCGGTAAAGATAAAAAAAAAATGTGGGGAAACTGCAATAGTGATATTGCTAAGAGAAACAGTGCGAATTTGATGCAACTGGGGATTTAATCTGTTTAGAATGATGTCAATTAAACGTTAAACTGTGTTGTGCTTTACGTGGTATTTGAACTCTCAACCCTGAAGGCGCAAACTCTGGAAAAGTAGAAATCCACAATGCAAGTAAAGTGTTTTAAATATGAATAATACATTTCTACTTGACTCAAGGCTAAATAAAAACAACCGAAGATGGCATGAACAAGGATAAAATATGGCTTTTTTTGTTTACCGGCAAAAACAATGATAAAAAACTTTTTTTTTTTGTAAATTATACACATAATAATGAATAAATATTTTAAAAATACTAACACTAACAATTGAAAAACATAAATAAACAAATTTTACAACAATGACTAGCTGAAGTGTAAAATGATATGCATAAAGTGATATGCATTTGAATGTTAAATTAGCTATAAGTTTATAGATTTATACAAGTTAAAACTCACCTTGATCAGAGTCGAAATCTGGCCTGGAGAGGCTTGGGGCCAAGGGCAGGGGCCTTGGGGGTCTTGGTTTGGGAGTCGGGGGAGAAATCTTCTTCTTGCCAATAAATTCCACGTACGTACCAGGAAAGTCCCCCTTTTCCTGGGTGGTTTCATTAAAGCCAGGAAGCCAACCGATTTCATCCGGCCTCTCCTCCATGCCCTCCGTGTAGCCCACTGCAAGCAGTGTGCCCTTATTGACTGTAAGAATGTCGCCTACATGCAGGTCAATGTCCTCCTCCCTCTCCTTCTTATAGTCGTACAACGCTCTGTACTGATATCCTTCGGCGCTCATTTTTACCCGACTGCAAACTTTTGCATCCGACAGAACAACGCGGTAGTGCTTTTAAACACCACGGTTTGAATCAAGAGGACAAAACAAGGCTCACCCCAAGCCTTCAAATGTTTTTGAGAATCCACATAGAAATGCCTATGTGTTCCAGTGGACTATGTGAAACTGACTGTCCGGTGACGGAACGCACCAGCAAGGTGCATCAGAGAAACCATTGTCATCCGCCTGAGAACTGCTGGTACGGACCCCCAATCCAACAAAACCTGGAAAAAAAGGGGGAAAGACCATTAGCTAGACAAACTGAACCAGATATGCACTGTTACAAACTCTAGCGGGCAAAAATTGATTATTAATTGAGTAGCTGCTCATTTTATAATACAAAGCTTTATGGGAAGACTTGATGTGTATATCATTTTTCTATGTACAGTAGGTAGAACAAACAGTATTGTACCGCAAGTCAACTAAATTAGACCTCTTATTTGAAAAACTATAGGGAACCATCAATTTACAGTATGATGCTGGAAACCACCTCTGGCAGAAGTTTTGTGGGGTTTTTTTTTATACAAGGACATTTTTACAATGTACATGGAAAATTGTAAAAACATTTCACTGCACATTTACAATTCCATTACATTCACAATAAAATACTGTTATTCTTAAAACTGTAGCGTTTTGTGTGGTTTTGAAACAAATGTTTGGACAAGAATATAATCATTGAACCGGGATTTAAAGATTATTTTTTATTTGAAATCACAAAGGGCAAAATATTATACTTACTATTACACGTCGAAGCAACACATTTCGAATGTAAAAGAAAAAAACATTAAAATTGTATTTTATTTTCTTTTTTGACATTTGAAAACTGAACTTACAACCTGTCATGTTGCTGTAAGTATATATACTATACGAGACGACAAACATGTCCCGGCAAAACCACGAGTGGAAATAGTAGTTCTAAACAAAGGTACTTATTAAATGTCGTAGAGTTTCGAGTCTAGAAATGCTGACGGCGCGAAACTTTCCCTCACATTTGACAAAGTTACTCTGCTTTAAACCGTGAAAATGTAAAAAAACAAAAACAGAGCACTTTTCGTTAGGAATTTACGTGGCGTGTTTGATATCAAATCGAAATCTGAGGCATAACTGTGCTAGACGATAGCACGCGAGCTAATATTACATAACGTCGAAATAAATCATCACTGCGAGGTAAACACAGCGTTTATGTGGGAAAACATCCCAGAATTGTGCGGTAGTTCGCAGTGTGAGCGAGCAGCAGCTGTAATGGGACGCAGATGGAGGAGGAGGACACGTTGTACTCGAACAATCGCCACACTTCTGCGCTCGGCTCGGCTCGGGCTCTCAGACGCGCTTTCTGACGGAACACTGCTCCACCAGAACAATGGAGCGAGCCGCCGAGCAGACGAGCGCAGGACAGACGCACGACGGAAGCTAATGTAGAAACTTCTGCGAAGTAAAGAATCCCAACTCACAACGCAGGGCCGAGAAAATCCCCTTCGCTGCCCGTAAATCCAGCTCGCGCAGACGGCCAACACGCGCACTCCGTAAAGCCGCACAGCACAGGGCGTCCTCGATGAGTGTAGAACTCGGCAGCGCGGTATATTTCAATACCTGGACGGAACTCGTTTTCAGACAGAGTTCGTTTCTAACTTCCCCGTTTCTCGAGCGAACAGCCGACTCCGCCCGAGCCAGCACTCTCCGAACATTCTCAAAGGCCGAAACGAGAGGCGAAGCTCCGCCCCGTGGAACGCCATCTTACCGCCCCTCCCCCCATCAACCACGCTCCGCCCACCGTCGTTGACAGATTTCAAACGGGCTTACATAACGTCCAGATGTGACTTATTTTACCCTTGTCACCGAGATTAGAATATAGTGATAACGGTAAAACGGGTAATTAATTTGTTTTTTGCATTACATCGCTAATAAAAATTCAATAGTTCTTTTAGGATTCGCATTATTTTTAGATAATTAAAAAAGTTTTGACGGTGTACGTTGATATACGTATACTTCAATTGTATCAGGATGCCTGTATGTCTGTCTGTCTGTTTGTCTGTCTCTCTATCTGTTTATCTATTTTTACTTTACTTTACAGTCATTTTATCCAATACAGTCAGTTTATATCTGTCTGTCTGTCTATCTATCTCTATCTAGTTTCCAATCTATTTTATTTCTAATTCAAATCCAGTTTGTAAGAAGGGGTGTATGTTCCCTGTCTGACAGGATTCACAGTAATATATCACACACTGGACTAATTGTGAAGCTGATCTCAAGCACATGACAGTGAACACGGGGGGCCGGAACCAATCCATCCCTCCAGCAGCAGCCACCAGAAGCTCTCTCCAGCAACTCAGATCTCTAGTTATAAATCGCATTGCTGCAATTGAGTTTAACACATTCAACAGTTTTTATCACAATTGTTTTTATAGTATGTATTTGTTTCTAATCATTAATACAAGTATTGATTATAAGTGTTTTGAAAACAGTAGTAAAGTTTTATACAATTTTCTCTTATGCAACATTTAAATCAACAACTTCTAGTTTGTTGCATGTGTTAACGGGCTGTAATCAAACTTTGCTGCTGCTCCAAAAGTTTAAATATGCCACTCTGTAAATGATTCTACATTAAGTTAAATAATATTTAAATACTACCTGTAATGCTTCAGCTCCGCTTTATTGGCAACTTCACAAATCCAGAGGCTTAGATGACCTGGAGTGTGTGTGTGTGTGTGTGTGTGTGTGTGTGCGCGCGTGTGCAAGTGTGTGTGTGCGTGTGTAAGTGTGTGTGTGTGTGTGTTTGTGTGTGTGTGTGTTTTACATAGTTTTACTATGTTACTAAAAAACAACTTAGAATAATTGTTATCTGTAAAGTAAATAATATTAAGTGATATTTAGTTCTATTACTTTTGCCTTAGAAGTGTGTTTTTGTTTTACACATTAAATAATACTTAATAAATAAAACCCAAAGTTGAACTTTCTTGGAATAAATGTTATTCCAACTGTAAATTAAATTAAGAATAATATTTACTTTTACATTTTTTAAATAGTAGAAATTTTGTACATTTTAAACATGTAGACTTTATGTAAAATCACAGAAGTGTCAATTGTTTAAAAATGTTATTTCCTTGGTTTTATTAGTAAACTTCAAGTGAACTTCATCCCTCTTCATCAATATTACCACTAGACTAGTGTGCAGTTGTATACAAGGCCTGTCCTTTAAATACTGATCGCTGAAGTAAACGTTTCATAGGACAGGAGGAGAGCTGTAAACACAGCTGCTACATGGTCAATATTTTTCTCTGTTCTTGTACTTCTTCTACTGCTGTTGTCATTATTAGATTGCTACATGTAGCGTAGATTGTGGATAAGTGCCAAAGACTAACCGAAAATGAATCAGTACAGGGTTACTGAAAGGTTAAAAGTATAACCATAATTGTAAATTAAATGTAATTTATTATTGAAACTATTTAAAAACAGATGTTACTCTGAATATCCATGTATACAAGTATTTCTGATGTGTACAGTGAATTTCAGATATAAAACTGTATCTTTATCTATAATTTGTTCTTGGCATGCACACTCCCACAAAACATAACAAAATACATAAAAAAAAAATACATCACACCTAAAAAAAGTAGACGTTGTTTTGAATATAATGTGACTACATTACATTTCATGATTTAATGACTATACACACATACATTATGAATATAAATACTGTATCATATTTAGTTATATATAATACTGTGGGCATATAAAATATTAAATATTGTTACATTACATAATTTAATATGTAACAATCTTAAAGCTCAAAAACTTCAAAAAGCTTAAAAAAAGCACAGAAGCTTAAAACGTAATAGAAGGTTATTTTCATGCATTTTGAATGTGTGTGTGTGGTATTTTGATAATTGCTCAAAACTGAGTCAAACCAAAAAAGAATCAACAAATTATTAATAATAACAATGCATTTAATTTATTTTCCGCCTTTCGAGACCCTCGCCTTACAAGGCATGGCAAAACGCCCACACACACCATTCGGCCAGCAGAATAGCAGAAGTCAAACGTGCCGGCGTCCACTCACATACGGGCATCACAATTACAGACACACTCATACAAACCCAGCCAAATTCATCTAGAACGCATATTTTGTGAATTGTGGGAGAAACCGGTTGAAAAATCAGGTGAAAGCATGAGGGGAACATGCAAACTCCACACAGAAAAAATCACGGCCAGCCTCGAACTCACAGCTTGAGTCACAAACAAAATCTTCTTGCTGTGAAACGATAGCGCTACCCACTGCGCCACTGTGCCGCCATGTGAAAAAGTTCTATACAAAGTTAATGGAACGAATAATTAACAAAGCACCAGAAGGAGCATCATTTTAATAGGCATTAAATAATAAAAAGAAAACAAAGATCTGAACTCAAAACAATTATTGAATACCCGCTGCATTCTAGGTAGTGTAGTACTCACTCATAATAATATACATTATATCAGCAGCTGTTCTACTGTAATACAATAACAGTAATAAAATAAAAAATAAAATAATCAGAAGAACTTTACTGTCACAAGATTACACAAGTGGCTTTATAATTTGAGCTTTCAAATTGAAAAAATTAGAAAACCATAGGTGTAGGTATAACCATGTAGGTATTGCAGTAAAAATATCGGTGCTTCCTATCTAAATGATGACATTTATTAGGTAGAAAATGTATTTGATGTATATATATTTTAATACAATTTCAGATAAAATAGATGAGGCTAATTATCAGGCACATGTTTGTTCCTCAACCTGGTTTTAGTTCAGAGCAGAAAGAGATAAAAAAGGTTAAAGCACATCATAAATCCCTCACATTATAACCATGACATTTAAAAAGCTCCTGTAAATACATATTCAAACATTTTATTCAGAATAAAAAAGAAATGAATCACAAGCTAACAATGAAGACAATTTCATCACAAATGTAAACATTTTATGTATTTCAGTACTGGTCATTTATTTAAAAATATAATCTCACTCAATTTTGTTTTCAAATTAATTTATATATAATTATATATTATTCACAATATTAGAGTAGAAAATCCAGACCTAAACCAAATCTATGAATTGACGTGATATTTGGCAGAGCATTTTCATATCCAGTTATCAACTGTTATAACAGATTGTTGTCCAAACGGCCAGAAATAAACAGAGATTGAGTCAGGGGTCGGCCTCCTCGCTCCAATCCTAAAAACAGAAGAAAAGAAGAAACAGGCACACAATCATTAAGCTTTCAAGCCTCAGAAAGAAGCCATGGCTGATCCATTAGTTCAAAAGCACTTGGGCACGGCACGGTTGCGCTCAAAACACTTGTTTGTCATTCATATGCAGCCTCACATTAATTAAGCATTTCATCTCCATAACAGATGCAGAGTGAATCTCCTTTAAACCCTGTGTTCTCAAACCCACTGCTTCAGAAATCACTGTGTGTGTGTGTGTGTGTGTGTGTGTGTGTGTGTGTGTGTGTGTGTGTGTGTGTCTCAGTGTAAACTGACTATTACACAGACTATTACTTCTTAATCCATAACTTAGAAAAGATTTTAAGATTTTACAAGTCAAAAAGTGTTTTCACATTATTCTAAACAAAAGTATTACAGTCAGATTAAGAGATAATTTGTGTCCAATTGATTGCCGGTTCGAAACCCCCTACGGCTGGTGGGGTGGGATAGTGTCCTTGTGCAAGACATATGCCCCCCAGGTGCCAATTGGTGTGCTCTTCACTGGATGGGTTAAATGCAGAGCACAATTTTGATATGCTTCGCCATACTGATAATATCACACACTTTTGCACTTACTCGTTTCACTTAATTAACCGACAATTATCCTTAAATTAGAAAATTAAGATGAATCTTGTAATTCAGTTAACACCAAAACATTGTCAAACTCTCAGTTAAGAATGAGATCAATTTACAAAGTAAGATGTGTTTGTACTTTTAATACCAATTCCGTAGTAAGTTTACACTAGTAAAATTGGATTTGTTTCAGCAGTAAGTTGTCACACTTTTGACTAATATACCGGTAGTTTTAGTATTAGACGATCCCATTTTAAAAAACATCTTTATTAAAAAACATCATAATTAGTAAAGCCTTCTTGTTAATGGCAGGGGGAAGCAGGAGTTTTTAGTTTTTCCTTCCGTTTTTACTGACGATGAAGAAAGACGATTTCCTTTATTCTAATGTTATATATTCTAATGATGAAGTGTGAAGTAAAACGGTACCTGCTCTTCTGTCTCTCTCTTGCTCTCCACGTCGGATTGTAATGGAGCGATTTTGTGTTTAATCCGACAGAGCATCAACGTCACCACGGCGAGAAGAAAAAGCAGCAAGCAGACAAACAGCCCGAAATATGTCGACAAACTCGGCAGCCTTGAGTCGTTGCTTTCCGTTTGCTCCGAAGTGGTGCTCCAGATCGTTGGCTCCTCGGTGGATCTGTTGTGTAAAAGTCTCAGCAGATTCTCAGGTGTTGGCGTGAAAATCGTCCTCCAGATGACATGTTCCTCTATCATGGTGAAAGATGGATGCGGTCAGTGCCGATCTGCTTCCACTCATCACACTGTGCACGAGACCGAACGCTGGCTCCTTGAAACTGGACCGCGCGAACACGTCATTCTTCCTGCGATGCGCATCTGTATCTTTCGACGACTGATGCGCGTGGCAACGGCCAGCACGAGCATATGTACCGAAGAAATGTCAAGTTATTACGTCGTGCGTTTGTCATATACAGTTAAAAATTGCCCAAAACATTTATTGAAGATTGCCGTGAAATAGTCTGTTTTACGCACGGCAATTAAAGTGTTTAATCAGAGAAATTGTGAACACGGAATGCTTATATTCTGTTTTCGCTGCGTTTCGTTTTCGAACGACCTTTATCTTGTCTTATTTTTATAACACATCAGGTCCTTTATGCACACGATGAAGTGCGAAATAGCTGATTGGTGACAGTTTAATCTATTCCTTCTTCGTACCAAATCATTTTCACGGTTGTTTAAATTAGAAGTTAACTGGGGATGTAAATTCCAGGAAAATGAGTTGCAGCTTAACAAATGTTTCTTTGATTTAATCTGTGGCTCTTGGAGTGATTTTGTAAATTTGTGTTTTGACCTCTAGATGTCATCATATGTCTGATTGTTCATTGGTCAATGGATTGTTTCATCCTTTATTTAATGAAACACACGGAATGTCACTTGTTTGGATTGGTGATTTACATGCGTATTTGTGCCAACTGTAGTACAGCATCATAATTTACTCTGTCTGCAATCGGGTGTCATGCATTAATCTCACCCAAAAACAGAGGAATAAATCAACGCCTGGCGTGTTTCCCGAGGATCGGGGATGCAAATAAGACAAAGATATTTTCAAATATTGACATTTCCTGGAATAAGTAATCTCTTTTATCCGGCGAATCTATAGGGTTTCCAAAGAGCTTATCCCGTTTAATCAGATATACGGGGATCCGTAAAAAACGAAATAATAAAAGTAACATCCCGGCGCCGGATAATAAGGATCAGCGTTGCTTGAGGTATTTAACTGTCTATTTACAACCCAATGGGCATGTAAAAAAAAAAACAAAAAAAAAAAAAACAATACGCAACAAAATTAGTTAGTTGTCATACAGCAAAGCCTAATGTGGAAGAGATTCGTCTTTATTTATTTCTATGACACACAATATATGTTGGTCATCTTTAAGGAAACTCTAGCAATGACGTTACTATAACCGCGGAATAACGGGACAGTTGGGAAATATCGAGTACTCGTTTCCATTGCAACGTGTCGGTGAAATATATCGCTGTCAAACTCCAGTGATTCCTTCATCCAGCACACACCGTTTATTTCTACTTCCCCGACTAACGTGATGATTTACATCGTTCTAGGTGAAAAACATATAAGTTCCACTTCAAGCATGATTCTCTGATCGGAGTTCGATTCACTCTAGACCGCCTCTGGCCAACAAACCATTCGCCACACACATTTGCAGTTCTCGGTACTTAATTTCCTTTGAATATTATCTCTACCACGTTTTTACATTTAAACGTGCCATATAAGCTATTGTCCAAGTAAATCTGTTTTGTTGAAACGGTTTAAGATGGTGTCATTAACTTCCGACTTCAACGGCAAGCTTTGTCCTCGGTTTACCAAAATAAAAGTCCAAAACATTTTATTTAATGATAATGTTTTTCCATGTCTGAAAAGTTTAAAATGAATCCAAGTTTTGTATGAAGTACGCAAACTAAATTTTCCTTTTAGACTCACAGTAAGGTAAGAAATGTGGAACATTAGCAGAAGGAAGTTGGGTACACGTTAGACTAGACTAGTCGATAAATGACGCAATCGATGTCTTGGAAGATGTGTAACAACTAAGCAAACTTAAATTATGCGTTGTTGTTTTTTTAACGTTTTTAAACGTTTTTGCGTCGATATTATTTGTTTCGTTTTATTTGGAACGGCATTCGTGTTTTGGAAGTGCGTTGCGGTAATTTGTGTCTTGTTTAAAACATACTGACTTCAGATATTTCCGTTTAGTTTTTTTACGCAGACAGGACCTGGAATAAAATTCAAAATGGCGGATTTTTGGAAAATAGGCTCGAGCTACTCACATTATACAAAATGTGACTAAATAAAACACAGTGATAGACAAAAGAGCAGTTTGTTGTTGGGGAAAAACCCAGCCTGATATTTATAAAAAAAACAAATTTGCTCACGTTTTCATCCATTGTTTTACAGGCGCGATATTTTAAAGGTAAGCGTGACTTTCAGTTCACTTTTACGTTGTCTGTTTATTTTCTCAAATCACTTGTCCGTAACGTGTATAGAAAAACTACATTGACTGAAAAGTTCATTATTTGTATTGCGCTTTGAAAGCAGTACCTAACATTTAAGCTATCAGTGGCTCGTAGTGGTTGTGATGCAAACGTTTCTTTTTGCTGTAATAGTAAAGTCAATGTAAGTATTTTGAACATTAGGTCTTAAGACTTGTATATCACAGTTTATTACATATCACACATGAATGCAGTTTAAATAACAACAATATTTTAATAGTATAAAATTGTAAGATTATGAAACGTATATTATTTGTTACCATCCTAATTTATATTGTGTCGTTATTGGATAGCTTGCATGCAATTGAAATCTTGTTTCTTTATTATTATTCTACGAATCTTTTTGTTTTTTTTATTATTCATTGATTTTGACCTTTATTAGATCTCAAACGTAACTTTGACCTCTTTGAGGCTACGTCTCTGTACTTTTCCTCATCACCATATCTACTTTTATTTATCACTCTTTTAAAACATTTTATTATTCTGTAACCATAACAACAATGCCCGGTGATGCGTCTGCCACTGCTGATGATTTGCCATGAGCTTTCAGCCCTCCCTTGTTTTTTTTCTTGGCAATTATGAGTGTAGTTCTTGTTTGGAATGTGAGCTATATAGAGGTGTACAATCGTGTTTTTGAGATGAGAAGCAGTTCAGAATTACGTTCAAGGTCGTCTGTGCACAAAGCAGAGCTGACAGTTAGTAGTTATTAGAAGTAAGTAGAATATTTGTAAAATTACTTGCTTGTTGCTACATCACATTTATTAGGCTTCATTAACCTGTGCTAATCACACTGGGAAGTTTTTTTTAGTTGTGCTATTGTTGAATAGTTTTTCCTTTTTGTGTTTAGTGAAGGATGGCTGAGGAGCGCAGGCAGAAGCTCTGCTCGGTGACGCTCCCCACAGAGTCGATGAAGGTGATGGCGGAGTCAGTGGGTGTGGGCTCCCTACAGGAAGACAGCTGTTTGGCTCTCAGCGAGGAAGTCAGCTACAGGATTAAAGAGATTGTTCAGGTAAACTCAAACACACCAGAGGTACTTAGCGGAAACGGCCTACTATAAGATGTCTTGGATAAATGTCTGTTTCAGATTTGTTCCAGATCTGTTTGGTCTCTTTGCCAATTTTTACTGAATTATTTGTCACTTGTTTTTTATGTATGACATTTTTTTTATTTGCTAAATTCATGACATTATGTAAAAACATTTTTGCTTTATCTTTGAATTATTGTGAGAACGTGCTCTGTAATACTTTATTTTTCATGATGTGATGAAATGGGATAATGGAATAGCTTGTCAAACACATACTAGTTTATGGGTGCATAATGCAAAAATCTTTAAAGATTTGTTCACAGGAGATTACTGTTATGCTGTTACTGTTGTGTACATGTAATAAAAAAATAATAATATTAAAACTATCAACCAGCATTTGATGAATCAAAACCAAAAACTTGGAATGGTCACCAAAATATCAAATTAAAAACAGTATAAACAACATATTTAAAAAGAAGAAAGGATATCTTCTCACAAATGTTTTGCAAAGTTAAGAATTTTCCAAGTTCAAAGTTAATCTCCGGATTTCAAAAGAGGTATTTATTTAAGAGTTAATTTGTCATTGTAATCTCATTGTTCTCCCACAGGATGCGCTGAAGTTCATGCATCACGGTAAAAGACACAAACTCTCCACTGGGGACATCGATCACGCTCTGAAGTTAAAGAATGTGGAGGTAGGAAGTTCCGACACCTTTTTCACACCTTCTAGAGAATTTTATTAACGAGTCGTGTGTTTCCAGCCTTTGTATGGGTTCCAGTCTGAAGACTTCATCCCGTTCCGCTTTGCCAGTGGTGGAGGAAGAGAACTGCACTTCTACGAGGAAAAGGAAGTAGATCTTAGTGACATAATTAACACTCCGCTTCCCAGAGTGCCTTTGGATGTTTCAGTTAAAGGTGGTTGTTGTTTCTTGGTTTGTTTCTTCTGACGGTGTGTGGTTCAGCTGGTATCATCATGTCTGTCTGTCTGTTTTAGCTCACTGGTTGAGTATTGATGGTGTCCAGCCTGCCATTCCGGAAAATCCGCCTCCAGGTAAACACTGTCTTATTGTAATGTATTAAAATATTCATAAAGATCAACTTTATCCCACAGTGGGGATGCTTTAGTGAAAAACACATGTTTATGTATAAATGCATTAAATATATGGAAAACGAAAATGCAACATGTAAAAACTAAAGACCATGCACAGTAATAATTATGTAATTCATAGAAACAGACAAGATCCAAAAACATTAAAAAAAAAAACAATTCTGTACCTAAAAAAACTAAAATGAGAATTTAAATATTCTATAAATGCAACAAAAACAAGAAAGCAAATGCAAACATGCAAGACAGAAAACTGCACAAAAATATACAAAAATGCAATGTATTGAAACAAAAGACAAATAAATATAATATTAATGCAAAAATGAACGCATTAAGACGATTGATTTGCGATTAAAAAAAACAAACAAAAATGGCAGTATAATGACAATATATAGAAACAACAAAGGAATGTTGATTTTTTTGCATAGTTAACTCTACTGTTGTTTAGAGAGTTTTTCTGCTTTTTCATTGATTGTGAAGACCTACCGTATTTTTCAAACTGTAAGGTGAACCATCCATAAGCGTCTTTCAAAAACACACTTTAATAATTGCATTCACCATAACTCTCAACTTTGTTCATTTGTAACCCACAATCAAACACACACACACACACACACACACACACACACACACACATTTTATAGATTATAAAATGCAGTCAATTTCACTCGGAAAATAAATCAAGGATTTTAAATGTGCCTCTAAGTCCAAAGATAGAACGGGCAAAGTTGATTGTATTGGTGCAGCTCCTCACATGTTTTGTTGATTTGAAGCCCCTAAAGAGCAGCAGAAGGCCGAGGCCACCGAGCCCCTCAAAGCCGCTAAACCGGGCCAACAAGAGGAAGGCCAGGCCAAGAATCCTGGTGCCACCTCTGCAGAGGCCAAAGGTCAGTCCACTGTTGTCCAACCCAGCTGCGTATCCTAGATTAGAGTTTCTTGGCTAATTGTTCTCTTTCTGTGGCAGGCAAAGAGAAGATCCGGATGAAACCGCGGAGCATGCACGAGCTCTCGGTGGAGCAGCAGCTGTACTATAAAGAGATAACTGAAGCATGCGTGGGCTCCTGCGAAGCCAAAAGAACTGTATGTACCCGACTTTCTCCTTTAGTTGATTAATAAGGGAGTCCCGTGTTCAAGGACCGAGTTCTAGGCCCATCAGGGTTTTTTTTTTTGGTGATTTATCTAATAGGTCAACGTATTTGTTTTCTTAATGTTGGCATTTACATGTGCCATATGTTAGATAATGGCAGCAATATTTGTCAATATTTCGCATCGCAATCTAGCTTTCTATCGTGACCCTGTGATTTTGTGCTTGGGTGGCGTCACCAGGAAGCCCTTCAGAGCATTGCCACCGACCCAGGCCTGTACCAGATGCTCCCCCGGTTCAGTACGTTCATCTCTGAAGGAGTAAGTGCATTCCCTTGCAAGTGATCCCCATCCCTGCTGGAGAACATCTTCTCAACCAAGATTTTCTTTGTTTTTTTTATTTGTACCCAGGTGCGCGTGAACGTCGTTCAGAACAACTTGGCTCTGCTCATTTATTTGATGAGGATGGTGAAGGCTTTGATGGACAATCCAACGCTATATTTAGAAAAATACGTAAGTGATCCTGATTGTCTCCGAGTCATGTAAAGTGTGTTTCTCAGTTCACATGACTCGTCTTTCATAACCCTTGTCCTTCCGCACCAGCTTCACGAGCTGATCCCAGCACTGGTGACGTGTATCGTGAGTAAACAGCTGTGCTCCAGGCCTGACGTGGACAATCACTGGGCGCTGCGGGACTTTGCCGCACGGCTGATGGCTCAGAGCTGCAAGACCTTCAGCACCACCACCAACAACATCCAGTCACGCATCACCAAGACCTTCAGCAAAGTAATACGTAATATTACTTGATCACTGATGCAAAGGTCGTTGACCTCTGACCTCTAAGGGCTTTTTTTTTTCAGGCTCTGTTGGATGAGAAGACTCAATGGACAACTCGATACGGTTGCATCGCTGGACTTGCCGAGCTTGGGCATGACGTGAGTCTGCGCTTATGCAGAAATGTCTCTTGAATTGTAAAGATATTTTAAGGTGTTGGTTTTTTTTTTTTTTCATATTTTTTCTGCTGTGTCTTGTTTTACTAGCCACTGTCGCCTTTATTGTATAAATAATCTTAATAAGTAAAATACACACACACACACACACCTACACACGGGTATAAATATAGACATGCTTTTTTTTTTTTTCTTTTTTCAAAAATAATTTTGTCGTGTAGTAAATTGAATTTAACTTGAATTATTTGTTCTCAAGGTGTTTGAAACGCTGTGTGGCTCTACAGTGGGCTTTAATGCCTTAGAGGGGCTTTTGATTCTTCGCCCCTTTTTTGGCTAAAGAAATACTGTATATATTTCCTGTGCTGATAAATTGATTTGAATGGTTTACTGGTCTCTAGTTGCAGAAATGTAATGTAAAATATCACAGCTGCTATTATGTGTAACATTTCATCCTGCACTTTCACTTCTAGGTGATAAAGACATTGATCATCCCTCGACTTCCTGTTGAAGGGGCTCGAATCAAATCCGTGATGGAGGGGCCAGTGGTCTCCAACATCGATAAGATCGGAGCGGACCATGTGCAAAGCCTGTTGTTGGTGAGGGTCTCGTGTTTCAGCTGCTTCTGAAGCCGATTGATTGTCCTGATCAAATCCCGATTCAACTATTTCTTCCGCTCTGGTGCTCAGAAACACTGCGCCAGTGTGATTTCAAAAACCAGGTCCGCTCCAGACGTGGTGGATCAGTACAAAGCAGATTATGGACATCTGGGTCCAATGCTGTGCTCACACGTGATGAAGGCCCGCACACAGGCCGCTTTCCAGGCCCAAACCGTCAACAGAACCACACTCACCATCACCCAGGTGCTCCAGCGAACCCTTCCAGCAGAAGAGCATCTCTCCAGGCCAATGTTTAACGCTTCTCTGTTTCTCTGAAGCCGCGGCCGACCCTGTCAATGTCTCAGAGCGGACTGGCCGCATCAGGCGCTTCACGCACATCCAGCATCATCAAAGTGCCCAGCTCTCTCACCCTCATGTCCACTCACCCCGGAACGCCCACCCAGCCCTCTCCCCCGGCAACCAAGTACATAGTCATGGCCACAAGTGCTGGCGCTGCGTCCACACAGCAGGTAAACACAGCTGCATTGGAGGCTGGATGTCTGCTCGTGTCCCTATTCTATATATATATATATATATATATATATATATATATATATATATATACACACACTGAAATTGTTTAAGCTTGTCTTGTTGAAAAATCAGTTCAAAATCAATGAATGTCGCACAGTAACATCATATGTGATGGAGATTTTGATGAAGCAAGGCGTGTCCATTGTTGTCCATGTAGTTTATTCTTCATAGAAATATGGAGAGGAGAATCCTTGCGAATCAGGCGCTGATCCCGCGCGTGTGGTGTTTTGTAGGTGATCACTCTCAGTTCCTCACAGTCGGGCTCCGCCATCACCAGCACGGTCTCCACCACCCCCACCTCTCTACAGCCGCTGGTCAAGGTGGATCCGGGAAGCTCCGGCGCGAGGCCGCTGCAGAAGTACATCGTGGTGTCGTTGCCCTCGTCTGCTTCTTCGCTGGACAAGGGTCTGGCCTCCTCTACCTCACCCATCAGCACCGAGGCCACCATCAAGATGGAGCCACCGTCTACTCACACGCAGTCGTCGCACTGAAGCGCAAACGGACCGGTGACACTGAATCACGAGCGCACACACACACACACACACGCACACACACACACACACCCACACACACGCGTGTATATACCACACACATGTCGAGTAGTAGTGTCCGACTTCTATTGTTATTCATATACCTGTTTGTCGGTATGAAAATATGGCTTTTAAATGATTTAACAATTTAATGAATTTGCTTTTCTCTGATATAATAAAGATTTTAGTTGAATGTTCTTGGAGTTTATTAGACGTTTGGGTTTTTTTCTTTCTTTTGAAAATCTATTCTAGAGTCTACATTAATACGTTTATTAATGTAGACTCTAGTTCCCCGGATCTTTCTTTACTGTTGTCGAGCTCTGTGATTGGTGGCCTACTTGGCTTTCATCTCTGGGAAGCTGGGATTGGCTCCAGCTCCTCTAGGAACCGAAGTGGATGAAGAGGCTCGGAGCATGTGAACACACCAGAAGAGGAACTACAGACCCACACTTTATTTTCCATGACTTTTGGGTTTAGAAATGATAAATGTTAGGAGAGCAGAATGAATCCACTCTTTCACCTGAGGGTTTTGTCTTAATTACAATAATGAATTATTAAACTGTGACCTTGACATTCATGTTTAATTTGCAAATGCTCTTAAAGCTGGTACACGGTAATGTTTTGTCTTAGAGAGAGAAGATACCCAGTTTGAGCCTCTTTTTGGGCCTTCTGTAATTTCATGTTTTGCTTTTTGAGTGATTAGAAACAGGAAAATGCATGAAAAGCAAAACCATTTTTATCCTACACTGCGTTGAACCGTCCACTTTAGTTTTAGAGTGAGGTGAGATTGTCAATAAGGCCACTAAGGACCGTATTGTATTGCATTTAACCAACCAGTAAAGTTACACACAGTGAAGTGACACACACAAACCCCGGAGCAGTGTTGTGCTTAAAGACACTCAGTTATAGAAACATCTGGACCGGGATTCGAACCTGCAAACGCTTGGGTGGCAAATCCAATTCTCACCACTGGACCACAACTGTGATCAAGAAAAAAAAAATATATATTTTTTATCAAGACCAGTCATGAATTTAGAAAATGGGACAAAGACAGATTGGTTGGTTCTTTTTGAAGTTTCTTGACACTACAGTATTTCAATACCACGTGAACTTGTTTCAGAAATGTTGTTTTTTTTAATGTTTTCGTAACCTTCAAAAGCGACTGACACCAACATAAAGAATGAATGTTCCTGCAAAACTTTTCTGGTTTAACTTCCTCACTTGTTCAGAAGAGTTTCAGCTTCTCACTTGGGTTTGCTTTATTGTAAAGGAAGTCAGTTTTCACAGCAGAGGTTCGTTGCTGACCGTTGCCGTCCCAATTAATAATAAAACACGTTTATTTACAGAACAAATACATTTTGCATTTGTACCATAAGAGACACACAAAAAAAGCAAAACAACTCGAGACACAATAGGCTTCCACATTCAGACCACAAAGAAAACAGAGACACGGATTCAACAGGGCTCCAACAAAGTCCACATCCAAACAGTGACGTCACGTGTTTTAAACCGACCAATCACACACGCAACAGGGTCGACGTCACAGTCACATGCTGGGACCAGAAGCCGGTCCAGGCGGTTAATTGACACGGCAAGCGCGGATCATGAGCAGCTGCAGGAGGATGAAGAGCGGCGAGACGATGAGGCCGAACCACAGCTCCTGGGCGTCTTTCACAGACAGCTTCTGGCAGAGCAGCACCTCGCACACCAGCTTGAGGCTCAGCACGGTCAGAACCCACAGCAGGCGCAGCACGGCCAGACGCTTCTCCCCCTCCTGATAGAGGCGGATGGACACGATGGCCGTGAAGTAGGTGCTGAGGCCGTCGGCGGCGAACAGGGGCGAGAAGACCAGCCACCAGCTCATGTCCAGCATCTGCTTGTCCACGTCTATGTGCAGGGCCACCAGGAAGCTGAAGAGCAGCAGCGCCAGCAGGTGCAGCAGGAGCTCGAAGGTGGCCAGGCCCAGCCACTGCACCAGCTCCCGCAGAGAGAACAGCATCTTGACCCACGTCTATTCAGTCAGAATGCGGTCGCGTGGCACAGAGGTCACTGGAGTTCAGGGGAATCCCTCCACTGGCAGCGTTTCGGCAGCATCGCGGATGCTCGGATGCAGAAGCAGCTCCAGCTTGTCACTTCCGGAGCGTTTGGGGGCTGTCAACACAAGAAAAAAAGATGAATTACAACCGATTTGAAATCCCGACTCATTTGTTTAAGAAAAGTTGCAGCACGTTGGTGTCTTTGCATTGTTCTTACTGTTTATGAAACATGAAAATAATAACTCAATGGTGATCTGCCTATTGTAATTCGTAATTTAAGTTTTGACATGAAATTAAATATGAATTTGTAAAAGGTGTCTAGCTGATAAAGAGTGCAAAAATAAATGAAAAAACAATAACGGTCAAACCATCGGATGCTTACTTTATTAGTGCGACGTCGGCTGTTGTTTTTCAAAAACTGGAATGTTTGGGTCAGGAGATTCTCAGCTCAGAATGAAGATGATGGTTTGTGATGTGAGAACTTTACTGCAAGTTTGTACGTCTCACAAGACTAACTTTTACAAAAATGTAGAGTTAAAAATTCATAAAACTGTGTCTGAAGGTCATCCCCGATGGGAAGTTATTCTGATACACATTAATAATCTACCCATCTAAAGGAAGTATGTGTTTATAAAAACAAAATAACTCCCATAAGTAGCACCTTCACTGGCCGCGTGTGGCCCGCGGGCCGCAGGTCTAAATTGTTTTTTTTATTACTGTAATTTATTTACCAACAGAAAAACATTGTTTAAAGTCATTATAGTTCAAGCAGAGCAGATTTTTTTTGAAAACGGTGCAATTTTGCCGGGCTCACCACAACCAACGACGTCAGATACTCGAACCGAATGACGGATATAAAAACATCTGATACTCGAACGTTAAACCATGTCGAACACTGGAAAGACCAGCTGTCAGTTAGCATGTGATGGCTAGCATTAGCTGTCCAGTAAATGACACAAAAAATCAAACGATTTAACCCTCAGATACTTACAGTGAAACGCTGAAAAAAACGTAACGCACAAACTGCTTTTATACAGGTTCGGCGATGAACCTGTTAGTTGGCAGCGGTCGGGCATGAAGCTTTGATGAACAGAAGCTAACAGAGAAGAGCTAGTTACCTTCTAGTTAAACACTCGGGAAATATCGCGATCTCTGAAAATCTCGTTGGGAGGGGAGATCTCAGTAAAGTGCTGAAATCCAGAACGAAAAGGAAAGAGTAATCAGTTCTTTACTGGACGGGGCTTAAAGGATTTTTAAACAAAAGTCATATTTATTTTGTTTGTTCGATTGCTGTTAGGTGTTTTTATATTATTGCTAAAATTCAAAACGAAAGACATTTTAGTCGTGAAAGTATTATGCATTGTAAAACTGGTGATTTAAATTAATATTTTCTCTAGTTATACTGTATAATAATACTGTAAAGTATTGTTTGTCAAAGCCAAAGTGTATGCGGTCGGTTTTATATAATGATTTATTTAAATTTGGGTGTGTGCAAATATTGTAAAAAAAAAAAAAGTATTTTGTGTTAGTCTTTCACTTTTCAAAAGTCAACCTTTAAGCAATTATGAGCCAACGTGCGCCCCCTACAGTAATGGTTGCAATCTACAGACAGTTGCATAAAATGGTTTTGACCCAAATGAACGTCAGACGCCCCCGTCGCTTCTGAGAAGCAGGAACCGCTACGGACTCATCAGCAGCTCACGAGAGTTTGTAAGTTTGTGCATTTTTATACTGTTCGCTGTTCGAAACCATTGCTAGATGTTTAGTATATTATTCTCACAAGCGATCATGCCCGGGAAGTCAAGTTCGGTCGGCGAATGTCGAGGTTCCTTGTTCTAACTATGTGCGGAATGCGCCTGAGATGATTCGCCAGTCATGCAGAAGGTTCTTCAGAGGAAATAAGAACGACCATTTCAAAGCAAAGCTGGGCTTTTAGGAGCTCATTCATAAGCCAGTTTATACAGCAAGTAAATCTAAAAGTAAAAATCTGAAAGCATTCCTAGAAAGAAGAAGGCTAAATAATAACAATACAGTATTATACAATTCCAATCAGATTTTAACCATGACAAAAAGAAGTCTTTTTTTGTAATTTAATGCAATGTAATTGTTTTTAAGCTTTGACCGGTAAGTTTTGTTTTGGCTAAGTATTAGTGGTGGCTTTGTTCACAAGCTCCCTCTTGTGACTTGTTCATTTGATCATGTATTTAGATTCCAGCATTCCTTGTCTAGTTCTTTGTGTTTGTATGATGGTGCCTGGTGTATTGATGGATTCTCTTTCAGGAGGATGTCCCAGGCAGCCGACTCCATCTTACACAGCGGATACTTCCACCCGACGCTCCGCTACTGGCAGACCTGTGCTTCGGATCTCAAACCCGACCATCTCATTTATCCCATCTTCATCACGTACTGCCCTTCCTCTTCATTGCTGAGTTCACTGGCGTATCTCAAGATCACTCATACTTTCTGTTTCTCACACAGCGACAGTCCCGATGCAGTGGAACCTATAGCGAGTCTGCCTGGCCAAGCAAGGTGACACTTCCATTCACAGATTATTCATCCTAATTCTATTAATTGTTTTGCTGTCAAAGTTGTTGTGTCTGGAACTTTGAACCTATAAAGTTCTCTAACTAATGCTGACATTTGTTTCCACAAACACCCATTTGTGGAAAGAAATCTTAACAGTAATAATTAAAAAAAAATGTTTCTTAATAATGTTTCTTCTGAAAAGCTGTGGAGTCAAATTTCTGCGATCATGTTACATTCACATTATGAGTAACTGATTTCTAAAATGTAAATATTTGGTTTTTAGAGTGTAAAATCTAAAACTATCTGTTTGTAAATGTGATCATCATATGCACAATTTGAAGAGAATGAAATAAATGTAAATGATGAAAAGTTTTTTTTGTTTAGACGTGCCTAAAGTGTAATTTTAATGTAAAATTATATTTATCCTCTAGATCTATTTTTTCTTTGTTTATTAAGAAATTTATATTTTTTCCAGCGCCTTTCAGTTGCAGTTATTGTTTATACATTTATTTTAGGTTTTCATTTCATATATTTATTTTGTGATTGCAGTGTCACTCCTGCAGTCAATTTTTGTTTCGACATTTGTTCTAATAGAAATTAGATGAAATTTCTGCTGAAGTTGTTCTCATGAAGACATACTAAATTAATTCACTCAAATCCGTTATTTAAGATGAACCAAACTATGTTTCTCACACTCTTCTACTTTCATTTTTGATGAAAAGAGGATGGTATGAATTTTTAGTTGGCTTTACATTTTCAGGTTTAAATACTGTAATTTAAGAAACACACGCAATTGAGACAAATGGCATGTTTGAAATGCAATCAAACAGTGAGATGGGCTCGGTTTGGGAGGTCAGGGTCTGGCTGGAGGTCTGAGATAAAGCCTCAGGCTGGGTGGAGCTGGAGTTTCCTGACAAGGAGCCGAGATAATGAGCTTTTGTCTTACACACTGCTGTAATGAATTATGACTGTTTCCTGAATAGTTTGTTGTATTATTATTAATATTATTCCCAGCCATTTTTTGGGAACATATACCGTAATATATTTGTGTGAACTATATTGTTTCAAGCCCAAAAGGGAATGTGTTTTTTTTTATATAACTTATCTGTCTTCTTTTAATAGAACTTTCCCTTTAATAAGTCAATCTGATTGGCTGATGTTTAGACTATGATGACGTGCAGCTTGTTTTTTTTTAGAATAGATGTTTAGATTGTAAGAAATGTGTCACACGCAGACTTTGGATGCTAAGTCTCACTGTGAAAGAACCATTCCTGTGCCAGAAGGTGTGTGTGTGTGTGTGTGTGTGTGTGTGTGTGTGACATGTTGCTATCGTGTTTCAGATACGGCGTTAATAAGCTGGAGGCTTTTCTTCGGCCCCTGGTGGAAAAAGGTCTGAAGTGTGTTCTGATATTCGGTGTTCCTGCAAAAGTGGCAAAGGTATTTGAGGGACGGTTTCTTTATTCTAAAGGCCCGGCTTGATTATTCTGCTTTTACCAGGATGAGGTTGGTTCCGGGGCAGACGCTGCAGACACTCCGGCCATTCTCGCTGTGAAGAAGCTCAGAAGAACCTTTCCTGATATGCTTGTGGCCTGCGACGTCTGTCTGTGTCCGTACACTTCTCATGGACACTGTGGTTCGTTCAGCACAGAACTTTGTTTGAATGGTTTCATTTTGCTAGCACAGTATTATTACCTCAGCTGTGTCGCAGTGGGTCCGGATACTATTTAATTGATTAAATATCATTAATTAAATATCAGTCTAAAAAATGGTCACTTTAATCTGCATTACATCTATTGTCATTTACATTGAAGACAAAAACGAAATCAATTTCCATCGGCTCAAAACAAAACACTGGTGCAACAGAAAATACCTAAAGGGCTTAATTTGCCTGAAATTGAAAAGTAGCTTGAAATACATTAAATATGGCGGAGGTCTTTCCTCATCTCCCATCGTAGTCGCATTGAAGCCCATTGCTAAAAGCTTTTTGTGGAACGTTCTAGTCTAACTTTCTAGGAACTTTTCTAGCCATTTCAATCGTCTCTTTGTCTCATCTTCCCTCTTCTACAGTGTAGTGGATATCAGTTCATGTTTACTTGCCAAGGTCTTTACTCTAACAACTAGCGTGCTACTGCCATCTACTGCATTTACACGCTATTTTAGTGGCATACGAGAATGTTCTCAGAGATCTTCTGTGGCTCACTGGCATCAAATTGATTGTGAAGCACTGAAATATTGTGAAACACACACACTTTTTTCCATAATGCAAATGTAACAAAGCAAAATGTGTGGTATAATATGTAAACTCTTGAGTGAGTGAGTGAGTGAGTGAGTGACCTCTGGACTGTCCCGTGTGACCGGTCAGGAATCCTGCGGGAGGACGGCACCCTGGACAATGCGGCGAGCTGCTTGAGGTTGGCTGAAGTGGCACTGGCCTATGCCAAGGCAGGTTAGTGATCGCTGTCTGTGTAGTCTGTGATAGATGGAAATCCTTTTCAAAATCAATTGGACTTTATTTATTTTATTTTTTTAAATGACTCTTTAAAAAGCTATAACACTGTATTTCACGCAGTTTAAGCGTTCAGCACAGCTGAATGGTAAATGTAAATGTGCCATCTTGCAAACAGACACGTCATTTTAGCAGTTACTCGTGGCTAATGAAAATGAGAAATATAGAAAAAAACTATACTAAAATGGCGTGATTCTATAAACTAAAGACAGTCTTCGGCTTCTTTGTCTTGCAATGCTGTACTTCACATTTAACTTGCGATTTTGCTTTTGCTCAGGCTGCCACATTATTGCTCCTTCAGATATGATGGATGGACGAATTGCAGCCATTAAGCAAAGCCTCATATCAAACAATTATGGCAATAAGGTTTGGAACATTTCTCCTTTTGTCACAAGAGACTTAAATGAACACAGCATTTGTTCCTCTGCCCAGGTTTCAGTGCTGAGCTACAGCGCTAAATTTGCTTCCTGCTACTATGGGCCTTTCAGGTAATCTGCATTTGTAATTTATAATCTGCTAAACGGGGGTTTTATAATCTTCGGAACAGGTATTTGTGGTAAACAATACTGACAGTTCAATACTAAGTCCATTGTCCTTCTAATGTCCTTCTAATGAAGAGATGCTGCTCAGTCCAAACCTGCATTTGGGGACCGAAGATGCTACCAGCTTCCGCCTGGAGCCAGAGGACTAGCGCTGCGTGCCTGTGTAAGAGCAAAACATCACCACTAGTATTGCTGAAATTGGTTTCATTTTACATTTTCAGTATACTTATTTCAACATCAATATTTTGTTACAGCTATCACAATAAACATACAGTTTGTACGCACACACAAATTGTGCGAAATTGTTCTATATTGGTCTCTACCACTAGGTGTCAGTATTGAGTGAAAAAACCTTTTAATAATAATAATAATAATAATTGAACCTTTATTTGTCCCTCAGTGGGGAAATTTTTTCTCTGCATTTAACCCATCCGATCAGACACGAACTCGGAGCAGTGGGCAGCCACACTGTTGCTTAATTATTTCTCTTAAAGTTAACACGGGCTTGATGCATATATACAGTTATTTATGCATCTTGATTGAAACTATAAAACATTTATTAAAATTGACATGTTAATAAAGTATTTTTGTAAGACAGCCTTCTTTTTATTTTTAGGTTGAAAGTATTGTGAGACTCCTTTTTAGTTGTGTGCACGTTTGTGAGTGTGAACGACGTGGCGGGGTTTTTTTTTGCAGGAGCGAGACGTTAAGGAAGGCGCCGACATGCTGATGGTGAAGCCCGGTCTGCCGTACCTTGATATTGTGAGAGACGTGAAGAATAAGGTGATGGAGGCATTGCATTACACCTCACCTAACTCCTCCTGAAAGAATAATTCAGCTGGGAATGTGTAATGAGAAAAATGAATCCGCCGAGGCCAGGAAAGGTTGGAAAATGGAAACTGTCTCTCTGCGCAGCTTTTTTAGAGGCCCTTCAGGTTTGAGACGGGGAACTACATTACCCAGAACCCCCGTGTCCCTAGCAGTAATTGTAATGTATATAACCTGAGATGTCACTTCGCCCGATACAATCTGCTTAGATATCTTTTCGTTTGCTTGAAATGTTTTACAGTTACGTGAAAGAAAGCATTTTGTCCAGTTCGAAGATGTCCTGCATCCGTGCAAACCACTTTGCCAAAGACAACTTGCATAAATCCATTTAATGTTAAAGTACAAACTGTTTAGTCTTTCTGCTTAATTAACCCCAATCAGATTGTTAATTGTGCGATGTTTCCTGGCCTCTGATTGGTTGTCTTTCTACAGCATCCCACCCACCCACTGGCGGTCTACAACGTGTCGGGCGAGTTTGCCATGCTGTGGCACGGAGCTGAAGCCGGAGCTTTCGATCTTCGCACGGCGGTTTTGGAATCCATGGCTTCTTTCCGTCGAGCGGGTGAGGAAGACTGCAGTCGTTTCTGAAGGTCCCTCAGTTAATAGGACAGAACTGATGGTTTTAATGTATGTTTTTATTTTGCTGTTGTCTTTCTGTTAGGAGCGGACATCATCATCACCTATTATGCTCCACAGTTGCTCACGTGGTTGACGGAGTGAATTTATGCATGAAAAATGTCAGCTGTTTAGAGCAGCAAAATTCAAATGAAGGACGCGGAGAGCTAGATTTATGCTAATTGTAGTTTTAAAAAGTCTTTATGTTTTGGTTTTGATTGTTTATTTTCAAGGCGGTCATGTTCGTTTTCAACATATCTGAGTGACTGATTCTCGACTGGAACTTTTGGATTTTAGGAAAAAAATGAGACCACTATTATCGTTCAAACCTCTACTTTAGTTACTGTGATTGATTTTATTTTATAGAATAAAAGTCACTGTTGTTTTCATTCTAAAGACTGAAGCTGTAACCATCACTCTGAAGATGGAATGTCGTAAAGAATATTTTTCAATATCAGTACATATGTATGGTAAAAGTACATTTGTATGGTAAATTCAGTTTAATTGGTTACAAAGTCATCTGTATTTCTTTAATTGTTTCAGTGTGAAACTAACAACTTGGGTTTTTTTTACAAGCAAATGTTCGAATTAAATGATAATTTTTGCTGGAATTCACCCCTTTTCTTGGTCACAAGGAGAGTTTCTGTGCATGAAGACCACACACACACGCGCACACACACACACGCACGCACACACACACACACACACACACACACACACACACACACACTGGGTTACAGGGTGGGATACACAGACATAATCTAAACATAATCTGCAATTTGAAAAAAAAAAAATCTTCTCTTGGACTGTGAGAGGAACCTGGAGAGAATATGCATGTATCGTCCGTGAGAGGAATGGAGTCACTTCTGGGCCACTCAGGACCACCATTGCACAAAAGACAAAAGTTTAGATGAAAGAGAAGGTGATTTTTTTTGTTACTGTTGCTGGAATCACAATTATGAGATTCTAAGTCATAATGCAAAAACATGGAGTTTGCAGAAACAGGGAGTTTGCATGCAAAACATGACTTTAAAAAACCACAACAGAAAGATCCATCTCAGTGTTCATAGCTGTGATGATAATTCAAATGGTATTTGTCACGCACTGCTGGAACCCAGTGAAGTGCTTTACTCGACTTTACTTTAGTGTAATTGATTGATAATGAAAAGAACAACAGTGTGCAGCTAAACGTGAACATAAATGTTTTTTTTTTACGTACATAAAATTATTATTAAAAATGCACATGAACATACTGTATTAAAATCCAGGGCAGTTTTCTGACACAGCTAGAGCGGTAGAGATTTATTGTACACAGCATATCAAAATATTGCAATGTGACAACAGTGACGTCAAGCATTGCGATTGGCTCTCGTCTTTTTTCGCTTCTAATCTGTGCAAGAGGATTGTCATGACAACGATAACCGTTATATTCGTAGAGGCAAAGCCAACAACTCCACAGAGTGTGTTATAACGCCGCAACAGCCTGATCTGTGAGGAGAGCAGAACCGCAGCGGCAGCTTCCTGAAGGACACACGCGAGCCGCGATCTGACATTGACCGCGCGAGCCACAGTCGAGCGTCTGACGTGACGTGACGAGACGCTCGGTCCGAAATCACACCTGATGTGTGGCTGTCGCGAGCCAGACATTTCTTCAGCCCCGCCAGGGTTTTGCGGCATGACGAGCTATTTTAGGACGCGCTCAGCGATTTGAAGGAAAATCAGTTTTCTGTCCCACTGTGTTCTCCTCAGTCCGAATCTAAGCGCGAGCCAGGTAAGACCCGTTATTTACGACGTTTTGTGTGTGTGTGTGTGTGTGTGTGTGTGTGTGTGTGTGTGTGCATGTGTGCGTGCGTGCGTGCGTGCGTGTGTGTGCGCGCGCGTGTGTGTGTGTGTGTGTTATTACCCAGTCAAGTGGCACGCAGTAAATATCGCAACACAGTGTGAAAGCTTCAAGTGTTCGGTTCCATTTTTGATGCAAATGTTTGTTTGTTTGTTTGTTTGTTTATTTAAATGTTTCAATTGAGCTGATGTATAAAGAGGAAGTGTCAGTGACTCGATGATGAGGAGACATGACGAAGATCGCCGTGGAATAACGTGTAGCTTCATGAGCTTCAAAGTGGGTTATAATGACCTTCACCTTCAGATGTTTTCCCTGACCACCAGCAAGCTCCGAAAATATCAACACGCATATTACATATGTGGCCATTGTGATAGCAAATGATACCATTTACTCTTTACCAGTTTACATTTACTTAATGCATGTTCAAATGCAAATGCACTAAAACACTTTTCTTTCTTTCTTTCTTTCTTCCTCTCTCTCTCTCTCACCACTGTCTTTCTGCTACTTTCTGTTTTTCCTTTCACTCATACCCCCCCCCCCCTCTATTTCTCCTCTTTTCCTTCTCAGTTGTTCTGTATTCATTCCCTCTTCCCTATAGTGCGCTCACTCGTCTTTCTATCCTTACATCTGTTTCTCTCTTCCTCTCTCCTTTCTCTTTCTTAAATAACAAAAAAGATACCTTTCTGTATGCATAAAATCTGTGAAACATGCAAAGCTGAGATGGAGAGTGTTGTATTATTGCACAGTGTGGTGAAATTTTAACTCTTCTTGATTTCCCGAGGGACTGTGTGTGTGTGTGTGTGTGTGTGTGTGTGTGTGTGTGTGCGCGCGTGCAAATGCAAATGCGATGACTCACTGTAAACATCTGGGGTCAGCGTCAGGTGGAGTTTACGTTTTTTGTCCTCTTTTGCGCTGGTGTGTCGGATCTGCAGTGGTGAGAGTGACTGTATTTATCCTGACAGTGTAAAAGAAGCCGTCAGAAACATGCAGAAGTGACTCAGTCGGGCCTGGTGCTCAATGCAGAACTGCAACGCAGCGTGTGTCGCTTGGAATAAAAAGCGCAGATAAAACACGTTTGCAGTGAAAGCAAACACAATGATTGAATTGGACATTTTCAGTTTGAATGTATATTTTGCAGTGGCTAGCGCTGTCGCCTCACAGCAAGATAATGCTTTCGGTTTTTATTTATGTTTGATGGTTCATAAGTTACCATACGATGGTTCCGTCTGACACTGGAGGGGTGAGGTCGAGGCCGTGTTCTCCCCGTGCTGGTGAGGAAGAACGAGTGTGAGTGAGTGGTTTATGAGTGAGTGTGTGTCCGGCCCTAAGACGCTGAGATAGACACCAGCTCCCCGCGACCCTGTGAAGGATGAAGCGGTAGAAGATGAATGAATGAAACTTCCTTTAGCCTTGTGCTTGTGTGTGTGTGTGTGTGTGTGTGTGTGTGTGTGTGTGTGTTAGATGAAGCCATTTAGAAAAAACACATCTGAATGTGTCATATTGCAGGCAAATCACTGAAATATATTGCAGAACAATCACTGAAACAGCGGAATTTTGGAATAATGGCAGAATATTTCATTTGGGAGATTCAAAACCAATGGGAAATTACAGAAATGCAGGATGACTCTGGAAAATGTTAAGTTCACAAAAAATGCAGGATACATTGTTGGAAAATGCAGGATTCTGTAATTTTGTAAAAAAAAAAAAAAAAAAAACAACAACAAAATAAAAGCAGGAATTTGGAAAATCATGGGAAATAAGATTTTATCTGAGTGTCCGTCAATTAGACTCTCAATTACCATGTGATATACGTATTTATAATAAAATGCTAATGTTTTATGTGCAATGTTTAACGTGTCATCTGCAAACAGATGCGGTTTGGTGATAATTGCTTCACTTGCTCCTCTTTTTGTAAGTCGCTCAGACAATATATTCTTTTTCTTTCCTTCCTGCAGGTAAAGATGGAGTCAGGTCAGCCATCATCACTGGGTGAGACTCCCTTGCCCTGCTCATCTTCAACCTTCAACTCACCAACACCTCCAGTCCGACCACGACGGCCCCAGCGGACCCCACGAGTGGAATGTTCTGTGGACATGACAGACCCCGCTCTTAAACCGGGCAGCTGTGATGACCCCAATGACCCCAACAGGTCCACACCTCCCTCAGAAACCACAGCTGACAGTTCTGGTCAGGGTTCTGGTCCGCTTGGCCAGAAGATTCCTGCACATGCTGCCGTGGCTCGAAGTCACATCGCCATGAGAGCAGCTTCTCTGCCCCAGGCTCCGTTTTACAGACCCGCACATGTGGATCTTACCCTTCACCCTCAGAGGGCGCTGTCTGTCGCTGGCACCGCCGACACACAGCCTCAGGTGATGGAGGACTTCAGGTGGGTCATCATATACACCATTCGCTTCCACATTCTTCAAATGATGCTTGAAAATTCTGTAGAAAAAGCGTCGTAGTCATCCATCCATTCGTTCTTCTTTTACCGAACCGGTTTTGCATTTCTGGGTCACGGGGAGCTGTAGCCAATCCCAGCAGCTCTGGGCCAGAAGGCAGGACACCGTGGATGTGTGCAAACCAATCACAGAGCAGGAAAACACATTTACACTCACACTCGCTGGGAACAATTTGTTCCTTATTAAATTCTTATTATTTCGGACTAAACCATGTAACGTTTAACTTTTTTTCAAATAAACTTTCTTATTTAAAAGAAGTATGAAAACAGGAAATTGAGGATCAAAATTTGTGTTGACTTGTAAAAAACGTGAAGCGTTCGCATATGAAGGATAGTGTATACTGTGAAAATTATGATTTACTATTGTTTTTTTCTCAGCAAAACTAAAACTTTTTCATTCAGTTTTTTCTTCGTTTACACTTTACAGCAAAAAAAAAAAAACAGTACTTTGCTGTAACTCTCCTGGTGTATTTACAGGGATTCTTTCATTTACAGTGTAGTGAAGGGCGATGAACAAAAGAAACTGTAATAAATCTGAGTGTCTGAACGGCTTTTCTCTGTTGACAGGTTGCACGTCATCACCTGGAACGTCGGCTCGGCGATGCCTCCTGATGACATCACTTCCTTGCTGGGTCTTAATGTCGGCGATGGAAACACGGACATGTATATCATAGGGTGTGAATTCTGTCTTGTTTTTTGAAACGGCATGGAAGAAGTAATTGAGTGAATGGACTGATAGACAGACAAAGATTTTCTACAGCAATCAAGCACACTAAAAAAAGTCTAAACCAATAACAAATTAAAATGTGGACGGAATTTTCCTCTGATTGGAAGACGTCTCTCTCTATCGCTTTCTGATTGGAGGACATCTGTCTTCTTTCGCTTTCTTATTGGTGGACGTTCCGCTCTGATGGCTTTGTGCGTGGATGACGTCACTCTCTCTACACGCGTTCTGATTGGCGGACGTCTCTTTTCCCTTTCCAAATCTAGGACTTTTCTTTCCAATCATGTCAGTCTCCTTTCGCTTTCTGATTAGAGGTTGTTTCTTTCCTATTTCGTTCTAATTCGATGACATTTCTCTCATTTTGCTTTCTGATTGCATGACATTTCTCGCTGTTCTTTTTCTGATTGGATGATGTCTCTCTCCTTTGGCTTTCTGTTGGGACAACATTTCTCTCTGCAATAAGTGTAACAGTTCAAATGTACAGTACATTTACTGACAAAATATAATTACATTTATAAAATTTTAAATTACTTTAAAAACATGAATGTGAAGTTAGAATTGATGAAACATCAGATCTTCTAAAGCTTTGTTATGGTTATTCATTTTTAAATGTTCTATTCAGGACAAACATCTGACCTGATTCTTTACATCATTGTTTTTTTTCCAGTTTACAGGAAGTGAACTCCATGATCAACAAGCGACTGAAAGATGTTCTGTTCACTGACCAGTGGAGCGAGGTCTGCATGGAGCGTCTTGGCCCATTCGGATATGTGCTGGTCAGTAATCTCACCTTGACATCCGAGTCCAACACATAGCCACATAGCTTTAAAACCCCCAGATGTGCACAAGTATTTTCATTTGAGTTTTAATTCCATTATATCCATTTAAAAAAAATGTCACTGCGCCCCCATTCACAGATCTCTATTACCCAACATCCTGTGTTTTTTTGGTTCACTGCTGCATCTCCTTTGTCTCCTGCACATGAATCATGTTGTCTAAAAATATAATTTTACAGGCGCCCAACACAAATACAATCAGAAAACGGTTTATATCTGTTTGTTGTGTAGCAGTTACACATCTCATTTTAGCATAATTTGGTTTTATTCTATCCTTCTTTGATATTATTATTATTATTATTATTATTATTATTATTATTATTATTATTATTAATTGTTTTTACCTCTTAATCAAAACTTTGTTTTATATAAATTATTCTCATTATTCACGATTACTATTGGTAACACATTTTTGTTCAAGACACTCCCCAGTTTCCCATGATTCCTTGTGCTTCCTCCTTCTGTCATTCAGTAGTTTCAGTGTATTTTTTCATCCGCAATTTTGTTTCCATCTTATATTTCACACTCTATTCAGAATTAACAGAGTTAATTAATCTGAACAAATTTATTTGGGTTTATTTTAAAACATTTAAGTGTGACTACTGTATTCATACCATTGTAATGAAAAAAGAATTACAATAAGATTCTGTAGAGTGATGATGCTTTTATAATTTGACTTTCAATCACCTAGCCAAGATTACAGTTCCTTCTGCGTTTTGATGTCCAGTAATTCCGTGTTTAGTTCAGTTGTGTTAGAGAGAAATCACAGTTCAAGATGTATATTTTGATTTAAATTATGGCTGAAATCAAATGATATATGTCTTTGGTAATAAATATTTGAAGCAATTTACATTCTATAAAATATTTGAAGTACTGTATATAATTTGAAAAAGTAATATGCATGTTATTTGTAATAGTAACATATATTGAGGTCTAGTTATATATTAATTATTCATATGGCTATAAAACGACTGAAATCTGTGGCACAAGCTAAAAATCCTTTTCCAACAACAACAGCAGCAGCAGCAGCAACAATAAATGTGTTTTGCTGTGGAAGCGATTTGCCCTTTTCTAGAAGATCATGTGGACGAGATGCTGCAGTTATTCTCTGGAGTTACGTAACACCATGAGGACATTGTGATTGAGACCCAGTGGGGCTTTTCCACATTCTCATGCTAGTATATATTTATTTATTTGTCATGTGTGTGATAGTGACAGTGTGTGTGTGTGTGTGTGTGTGTGTGTGTGTGTGTGTGTGTGTGTGTGCACTGCTCCGCGACTGGTTGGTCACCAGCCCAGGGGGTGTGTCTTGCCTTAAGGGCCAGGGTTGCTGTGATTGGCTCAAACTCCAAGTGACCCAGAAATGGGTAGCTGGGTAGTATAAAATGGTAGCTGTTTTCTCACATCTGATAAATTCACATCTCTATGTCCTTGAAAATGATTTTCCAAAGAGCAATAGGTTTTATAAGATTACATTTCAGTGCAGATATTGGATTAAATTAGCATAATCCGGCGTTCACATCTCGTGTTAAGTCACCTAAGCAAAGGATAATAGGATCCACTCTGGGTTTGCTTGCTGCCTCGGTGATGTGATGCATTATTAACACACATTCCCTTCATTGAACATGTAAATATTGTGGTTAAGACTTACATTTACATTACATTAGAACCCGAGGGTCCAAATTATGTAATACAGTCCACGTTACATAAGATTTAAAATAATCTGTGTCCGGCATCTGACCATTAGATGGGGGATATTTCTGTTACTCTGATTGTTGTTCAACCAGTGAAGTTTTTCAAGCAACATTTATAAATAGTGTATTTATAACTAATTCAAAAATAGTGACAATAGATACAAAACTATATTTAAACTTCAAAAACTTGACACGTAAATCTTACTCTGACGCAAGCTCATCTACTTACAGGTTCATTAGAGAAACTGAACGACGACACACACACACACACACACACACACACACACACA